>OY856410.1:573290905-573888405 GCA_963693085.1 Alisma plantago-aquatica
TGGTATGTTACAGCACACCACCCCTTAAAGGGATTTCGTCCTTGAAATCAAAACATCCATACGAAACTGATTCACCACCCCTTAAAAGGGTTCATCTTATTATATCAAACTAAACTTCAGATACAAAGGTTCAACTATGCTTCTTACATCCAACTACATAAGCAACATGCAAAAAGGAAACATAACTTGTAAAAACTAATCTAAAGTACTAAGGGTTAACTTTCTCTTGATCATCATCATTAACTTCTTCACCATCCAAAGAAAATACTCTTCCTGCTTTTCTTTCCACAGGTCTTCCTCTATTATTGTTACCATTATTGTTGCCATGATTTTGAGGAGGTGCTTGTTGTTGTTGTACTGGAGCTTGACCATTACGACACTTAGGGCAATCAGGTCAAATGTGTCCAGGTTCATTGCAATAGTGACATACCAACGGGGTATTATGACGAGGCTTGTCCTGAGAACACTTTCCTGGAGGATGGTAACCATTGCACTTAGCACACTTGTCCCTTCTCTATTCATCACCTGAGGGCTTCCTTTTCTTGTCGAACTCCCTATGTTGAAACCCTGGGTAAGACTCCACAACCAAAGCTTTATCAACCATCTACTGAAAGGTCAAGCGCAATTGTGGAATAAGAGCACGTCCCACATTGTAGTTGAGTCCTTGGAGGAAAAGGTCAGCCCTACGTTCCTCACCCAAACCAACTGCATAATGCTCCAACAGCAGAAACCTTTGCACGTAAGTAGAAACAGATAAGGGACCTTGCTTCAAACTGTAGAACTCTGCTTCTTTCTTCTTTAGGGCAGCAGTGCAGATATACTTACCATGGAAGAGAGTCAAAAACTCTGCCCAAGACATGGTTGAGATATCTCTAGTCCTTGCAATTCCATTCCACCAAACTCTTGCAGGTCCATCCAAAACATATGAAGCAAACCTAACCTTTTAGTGTGAAGGACATGCCATACCATCAAAAGTTCTCTCTAAGGCTAACACCCAATCATCTGCTTTGTCGACCATCTGTATCTCACCTTCACCCTTGAAGGAAGGTGGTTGCATCTTCATGAACTCCATGATCGAGAACTCCTTAGTCTTTTCAGGTACAGACGGGTCTTTCATCTTCCCCACCATGGAAGACACAAAGAGTTGTCGAAACATGGCCAACTCTTGCTCTAGAGTCATAGATCCTCCCGAACCAACAATATCAGAGGTTCCCTGACCAAACCTAGCATTTTGAGGCGTCTCATAACCATACTGGTTGTCAACTTTTGAGTTATCTCCAGCCATTAGGGTTTTGCCTGCACAAGGCAAGGACACTAGGTATAAGCAACCTAAGATAAAGGTAAACATACTAAGGGAGATGAGTTTGAAATAGTTAGATAACCGACTGCTAATGGCTATGATACCATGTTGTAAAGAAATGAAACCACTTCTCTACTAGAAAGAAAAGACCACATCCCTTGAACCAAACACCACGTAAAATTTTTCGCCAAAGGGATGGAGATCAATTCATTCAACATGTATGTATCATTACACAATGAGTAGCAGCAGAAAATATCATTATCTAACAATTTACAAAGCTTGATAACATGATACAACACTTCACCACATAAAGGTATCTAAAGGAAAACTAAACATAAAAGCCAAAGACCAAGCCGAGGGTCATCTAACCACCTCTTCAAGTCTCCCAAAGATCAGCTACAAGGTTGATGTTGAAGTTCACCCTTCCTTAGTCAAACCTAGGGTTGGAAGCATACCCCACAAAAGAGAAGAAGAAAAGAAATACATCAGCAAAAAGCCAGTATGTGTATACTAAAGAAAACTTGAGCAATATATGGCAATAAGGACATCAAAAGTAAAATGCTTCCCATACAAGAGATAAGTACCACCCAAACGGGTATCAAGAGAAAGGAATCATAACAAAAGGGATACTTGCCAAAAATAATAAAATTTTGTGCAACAATAGCGCATAAATAGGTAGTAGGGCACACACCCCACAACCATCATCAAACCTACATGCATGTGAGATAAACATAGTCCTAGAAAAATATAAAATACAAAGGCGGCCGAGGCTTCACATCCTTGAAAATCTGATATCGAATGACTCACCGTCAAACTCCCAATATATATAAAAGTTGAGCCAAGGCTTCACATCCTTGAAAACTCAGGTATGGGGCACCACCAACACCATCCCATAAACAAAAAGGGAACACACCCAAAAACCAAAGTAATTTACATTATTCTAGTGCTACTGATTCACATTGCATGCAAATATAGAGGCAAGTAAATAGTTTAGTCAGAAGATGAAACAAAGGTTGCCATCACACAATGGAAAACACAAACATATAACATCCACTTCAAAGTGGCACATAACAATATAAGAGACCAACATGCACCAAGGCACATAAGAGAGATATCAAGAAAATATCCAAGTCCACAACAAGAAGGATAGTTCACACGAACCATGATATCAAAAGATAAGACATATTGTGTAGGCCAATTCCAAGAGAATGAAAAGATAGGTGAATTGCTCAACATTGAGTAATAGGGGATACAACATACCTCAAACTAGAGTCCAAACTGCAAAGTGCTCCTAAATCCAAGTCTAGGTCACCAAAGGCCTATTAAACATGTATACATATTTCATGTCAATTTCATACGTATTAACCAAACCCTAAAAACTACCTTTTTATGATTATGTGAATTAGGTTATGAAAACTATTCCATATTTTAGGTTATATTATTAGGAGTCAAAAACATATTTTATTATATTTTTATGACTTATAAATATTTAGTTATGAATTATACAAGTTACTGTCTTATTAATTAGATCCATTAAAAATCACCTCTTCAAAAAGTTTGATTCTGGCGGCAAAACTAATACCACTAGAAAGCTTACATTTTTCTGAATTTAATGACTATTTTTACATATTTTTCTGATCAACAAGTAATTAGTTATGATTTTTTTTTAATGTGACCAACCAGATAATTCCACATAATAAATTTGCATCGAAAGTGGATAACAGGAGAGGGGCCCACGTGACTTGGCCCAATCACAATCGACCAAGTCACCGATCAATCCCTTACAAGAATCCGACTAAAGGAGGAAGACAGAATTCATGAAAATATGAAAATACCCCTGGCTGTAAAACAAAGCAGAAAAGAAAAGAACGAGGGCAAAGAGGGTAATCGGCCCTGGGGTTTGTTTCCCCCGCGAGGACCACCTCGACAGCTGAGAGCAACATGTCATTCCACAAACTCCAGATCACAAGAGAGTGCGAATTAGGCGAAAAGTCCTACATGAACAAAGTTCCCGAGACTCCAACGATTTCAGAGAACCCAACCGTGATGAAATCAGTCATCCGTAGCTCGAGAAAACCTCGTCGCAACACACTGCCAACTCTGAGGTGGCCGGGTAAGGAAGATGAGCCAGCGAGAGGCTAAACGAAGAACGAAGAAAGATTACGCAACCAAAATCGGAATAGAAAGTGAGGGAAGCCGGCTAGAAGGCGATCTACCACTCATCATTACAAGAGACGATCCAACTCAAAAGAAAAGAGGGAAAACCAAGGTACCTGCCGAACAGATGAATTGAAGGCTCTCTAAGATTTCCCACACCTTCACGACTCAAAGCAAACCAGAAACAAGCCCCGCCGACGACTAGAATCCCCAAACGATCTCGCTACCACCGCAGCAGGTAGTTGGAGTAGGGAGAGATGGAAGCAGGGTAAACCAGATCAATAAAGCTATGGCGTGAGGTTTCTGAGGGTTCAAGGATCGTGGGGAAAGCCCTTTATATAGGGGCGGAGATCAGGTTCAACGAGGAACCAAAAAAAACCAGAAAATAGAGGAGGGAAGTGAAAGTTCTCATTGACCCGGGTCTCTGGTGATGGAAACCCTATTAAATTAGGGATCAACCAGATCAAAAAGTTGCGGAGATGGAGGAAAGCAAAACCTGAGGTGCCGAAAGGGAAACACAGAAGAGGAAAGTGTGGAGGAAAACTCGCGTCACTATAGCCGCGAGAAAGAGTCCGACTAGAGGTAGGAGACAACTCCTCCTCCGTCGGATTCTCATCCAAGGGCCACGATGAAGTCTGAAATAAGTGGGCCGTGTGACAGCCCAAGTTTAGGATAATCGGGGAAATCAATCGAATTAAACAAAGTGAAACTCAAATAATTCATGTATATTCTCTTTCCTCATTTAGGGGTTCTAGAATTATCCAAATTAAACCAAAATTTGCACATAAGTTAAATTAAACATGTAGATTCTGAATATCCAATTAGATTTCACTTTTGGCAACTTTAGATATGTTATTGAATTTATAATTTGTTTCTCTTTCTGGATGCATTAATGACTCATGGATTAACAAAATTGGATGAAACTTCATCCACAAGTTAACTTAAGTCTGTTGAATATGAATTTTCCTTTATTTCCAACTTTTGGTGTCATGAGTTATATTTATTTATTAATTACACCTTTTAGGCATTTTCTCTCTCCAGATATACCTATTAATCAAACATTATCCAAATTAGTTGCAAATTTTCCCAAAGGCTTATTTTTATGTTTAGATCTGGAATTTGGAGTTATTTTTCTATTTTGAGAGCATTAATTATTTTATTTCATGTTATTGGCCTATTTCCTATTTTCTTTTGATAAGGTCATTAATATTTACTTTCATCTTTCAAATTAAATGACACTTGGCCCTTAAGTTACTTTTTAGTCAAGAAAACAAATTTGAGTGTCAAATTATCCTTGTGGTTTTCCAATAAAATTTTTGGTGCAAAATATTTCTCATTATCCTCTTTTATCCAATAAATCTCATATTACCTCTAATTATTGTATTTATCATTTCCTTTATATATAAAATTTGGATTTTCTCTTCTTTTTCCTATTCTACAAAGAACTAGAAAGTTCTAGGACGAAATATTTTAGTATGTTTATTACTTAGTGTATAATTTGCACTTTAAGCCCATTATTAAAAATCTAACTGAGGTATTTGTGCATACAACCCTATATTAAGAATATATGGGAAATATTTATCCAATTAAGTTCTTTATTTCCTTATTACCATCCAAATGAGTCATTACTAAACACAAGGTATATTGTATACCATGTATTAGCTTATCCTTGTTTGGCTACATCAAAAGGGTACAACTATTAGGGTAGGATTCTATTTCTGGCTACGAGTAAACTGTAGTGACATAACAGTCAAACTGCCAACAGTGACATATAGTCGACTGATAACAACTAGTACGTACTTGGTACAAGTTATGACACTAGAAAACAAGATATATAAAACCCTTTAATCCGAGGTACAACCGCAGCTGTCCTCAATCACATCAAATGTCGGAGGCATGACCATAGCCATCCTCATAACCTGCAATTGTAGATGACAAGGATATATCCTCCACTTGCCACCCCCACATACTCAACAATATGCGCTCCAAGTTTCCCTTGGGAATACTCATTTCACCATCCAGTAAGTTCTGACACTGAAGATGGCTCTACGACATAGGGCTCTATATGATTAAGGTTACACTTGATTAATTATTGCCAATTGAGTGCATTAAGGCTTTATCATACAAGTGGACATTCAAACCCTAATTATTTTTTAACAAGAGTATATGTATAATTACTTCAAAGGATATAAAACATTTGAAATATAAATCTTAATCACATTACCACATCCTATCATTCATTGCAAATTAATGGACCACACTTATCATCATACTATTACAAGATACCAATATCTTATCACAAGTTCCAGGGTTTTAACCCTTATAAAGAGGATTTCACCTCAATCATGGCTTCAAACATGCCCAGAGATCATTAAGACCATCAAATTATTCATAGTAAGGTTATCATCATCATTCCATGCCTTAAACAAGGCTCAAAATATCATTAGCACATATGTGTTCATAAATATTAATATGACAAGGCACTATGATATTCAAATAGTACTACATTGTGGTTTCAACACAACAAGAATGTAATTCATTATCACATTAATCATTCAAGAGGTCTAATTATAACCAATCAACATCATATAATTACACTAAGGTTAGGTATAACAAGCTAGATCACATGGGAGTTACGCATTCACTTATTATAACGATTTATCAAATATAACTATATAATGGAAAAGGTAAGACTACCAATTAATGGTATTGAACCATTGAATTATATTCAATAGGACCCACATATAACACCATATGATTTATTCTAATTCACTGGATGTTAAAGCATCCAATATTATTCATTGGATCAGGTTTATTGTTTAAGGTTATCAATTGAAGTGTAGGTCTAACCATTAGATCAATTGAACCAAGGAACCATTGGTTCAAGGTTTAGTCAAATCTACAATTACATTCCTAATTTATAATATATGGTGATGACCTAATACACCATTAATTGTGATCATTAGGTCACCATTGGTTGCTAGATCAGTAATACATTCAGTTAACACCATTAAATATTAAGTCAATATCATGATCGATTGATAACATCATTAGAATACTTAGTGGATGATTATTAAATGTCTAGTTGAGTCAAAACATGACCTAAGATGGTGACCATAGGTTGTAACCATACATTTGACACCCTTGATCAAGAACATCAGTTGCCAAGATAGCAACACCATTGGTTGTTGAATCGTATGATCATCAATTGTGTGATAGAGAAGGAAATAGTTTGAAAACCCTAATTTGAACCATCAATTGTTTTGTACATAGCACCATAGGTTGTTTCTATTTACCTATCCCAGATCATGTTACACCTTATAAAGGTTTTACACATGTTTACATGTTCATATATAACTGGAACAAAATAGGGAACACCACAAAATGCGTAATTCTAAACAAGCATGGTTTCTCTATGCCTAGATCATCACATTCAAGCATAAACATAAACTAACAAGCTTCTAGTAAGCAATATAAGTGAAGAATGTTATATAACTCTCCTTTACAGAGTACGTCAGATCCCAAACACCAAGAATCTCGATCAAATAGGGCAAGGAAACCTTGGATTCAGATCTGAACTTGGCCAAATATGCAATTCTCTCCACAAAGAAGCAAAACCCTAGGAAAAGAAACAAGAAGGAAGGATTTTTGAGTTCTAGGGCCACTATCACCATGGAGAAGCATCGTTCCAACCTGGAGAGATGTAGGAGGAAGAAGAGAAAAAAATAAATGGAGTAAATAAGGTAAAACTTACACTTTTAGGTCAAGATCACTAGGAAGAAGCTTTATAGACCCAAAAAGGGAATCAATTGCAACCCTAGAACTGTTTACCAAGAAGATCCCCACTTTCTTCTTCCTTGGGCAGAAAAATTCGCAGCTGAACATAAGGAGAACGAATCTGGGAGAAGGAGGGAAGTGGTGGAGAGGAAATGGCTCATTTTGGTGCTTGGGGATAAGTATATGAACTTTAAGATAAATCAAAAAAAGAAAAAGTTGAAATTCTAGTATCTATCCAAGTGTCCATGGCTTTAATTTATTAAGAATATACAAGCACACACACAAGAAGCTCCCCCACCATCCCTATTTACCTGATTAGCTTTCCTTTGTCGAAATTCCCAGCCAATCACATAAGTCCTTAGTTGATAGCTGCTACACGTAGCTCATCCATGAAGGGGAAAACCCTAAAATACCCTTGATGAAAACACCTTCAAACCATGGTTCAACTAGGAGCCCCATGGCTCAAAAATATCAAGAATGATAATATAACATTTAAGGAACATAATGTATGTGACAAATTTCAAGGAAAACCCCATAATTGGGTAAATTGTAGAAAAGTCCAAAATGTACAAAAAAATGCATAACTTGCTCAGACAGTGTCCAAATTGGACCAAATTTGAAACTTAAGCTTGTATTATGATTTCAAAACATATAAAAAGGTTATATTAGGGTTATAAGCATTAAATTATGGTAATTAATCTCATTCAACTCATTAAGCAAGTTCAAGGGCCTTACATCTATAAACCCCTAACAAGGATTTCACCCCTGAAATCCTATGCAAAAGAGATGGGTATTTTCTATGCATCTCATTCTCTAGTTCCCACGTGGCTTACTATATGCCATGATGATTCCATAAAACTTTTACTAGTATTATATCTTTTCTCTTCAGCTTTTTCACCCTTCTATCCAAGATCAACACAAGACCCTCAACATAGGAGATATCGTCATCTAACTCAACCTCTACTGGTTGGATTGTCTGGTCAGTATTTGGATGGCATTTCCTCAACATAGAGATGTGAAAGACATTATGCAATATATGTAGCTCTAGTGGTATCTCCAGCTTATATGCTACCTTTCCAACATGAGCTAGGACAGGGTATGGTCCCATAAATCTAGGAGCCAACTTACCCTTCTTTCTAAACCTCATCACACCTTTCCAAAGAGAAACCTTAAGATATACCTTCTCCCACTTGGAACTCATGTGGTCTACGTCGGCTATTTGCATAAGATTTCTGCCTATCCTGGGCTACTTTCAATTGTTGTTGTATCACTTTAATCTTTTCTGTAGTCTGATGTACTAGCTCAGGACCCAAAAGTTGATATTCACCTGTCTCATATCAACAAAGAGGAGACCGACATCGTCTGCCATACAGAGCCTCATAAGGAGCCATATCTATGCTTATTTGATAGCTATTGTTGTATGCAAACTCTATCAGAGTTAGATGTACATCCCAACTACCAAGAAATTGCAGCACACATGCCCTCAAGAGATCCTCTAAAGTTTGAATAGTCCCTTCAGACTGGCCATCAATCTGTGGATGAAAGTTGTATTGAATCTCAGATGTGTTCCCATTGCTGAATGCAAACGCTCCCAAAAATGACTTGTAAACTGTGGACCTCTGTCAGAAACTATAGTCACTAGAATGCTATGCAGACAGACTATCTCATCAACACATATTTGTGCCAATTTCTCTATTGTAAACGTCATCTTAACTGGTAGAAAATGAGCTGACTTAGTCAATCTGTCTACTATCACCCATATGGAATCATGACCCTTGGTTGTCCTAGGAAGACCAACCACAAAGTCCATAGTAATATGATCCCATTTCCGCTGTGGTATTGGCAAGGGTTGTAATGTCCCTACAGGCTTCTGGTGCTCAACCTTCACCTACTAACAAATTGGACATTTGGCAATGAACTCTGCCACATCACGCTTTAGACCTGGCCACCAATACATGTCTTTCAAATTTTGGTACATCTTGGTACTTCCAGGATGCATTGCATACATGGAGGAGTGAGCCTCCTCAAGTACCATCTTCCTCAACCCATCAACATCAGGAATTACTGTCCTATTATGGTAACAAACTGTACCATCATCTACCTCGTGAAAGTTGTCATACTTTTCACTCCCAATCCCTGATTGGATATTCTGTATCATAGTATCATTTTGTTGTGCATCATGAATCTACTGTCTCAAGGTAGGTTTCACTTGTAACTGTGCCAACAATCCTGCCAGCAAGGAAACTTCTAGTTGTACATTCATCTGGCGAAGAGACACTAGCATATCTCTCTTATGGCACATTAAGGAATTTAATTGTGCATTATCTACTATTGATGATGAAGATGACTTTCTACTCAATGCATCATCTACTACATTATCTTTCCCTAGATGGAAGTCTATTGTTCAATCATAATCCTTAATCAGCTCCATCCATCTCCTCTGCCTCATATTCAACTCATATTTTGAGAAAATATTCTGTAGATTCTTGTGGTCAGTGAAGATCTGACACTTTTCTCCATAAAGATAGTGTCTCCAGATCTTTAAGGCATGGACCACTGCTGTAATCTCCAGATCATGTGTTGGGTAATTCTCCTCATGTTTATTAAGCTGTCGAGAAGAAAAAGAAATCACATTTTTATCTTGCATCAACACACATCCCAACCCATTCTTTAAAGCATCACAAAAGACAATATAGCCTTTTCCTTGCTCTGGCAGTACTAACACCGGTGCACTAGTCAACTTTTCTTTCAAAAGCTGGAAAGAACGTTGACACTTGTCATTACAAGTAAAAGGAACATCCTTCCTGGTTAACCTAGTTAGGGGTAACGCTATAGAACTGAAGTCTTTGATGAACCTCCTGTAGTAACCTACCAGACCTAGGAAACTATGAATCTTTGTCGGTGTCTATGGTTGTTCCCATTCTAGTACAAATTCCACTTTCTTGGGATCAACACAAATGCCTTTTGCAGATATAACATGGCCCAGAAAAGACACTTCAGATAACTAGAATTCACACTAGCTGAACTTAGCATATAGTTGGTGCTGCCTCAACAAAGTCAATGCCTGGCGAAGGCGTTGCTCATGTTGTTGACTATCCTTGGTGTATATCAGGATATCATCTATGAACACGACAACACACTGATCAAGATAAGGTCTAAACACCCTATTCATTAGATCCATAAAAGTTGTAGGTGCATTGGTTAGCCCAAACGGCATAACCACAAACTCATAATGACCATACCTAGTCCTAAAAGCTGACTTGGATATGTCATCAGCCTTAATTTTCAACTTATGGTAACTTGACCTGAGATCTATCTTTGAAACCAAAGTGGCACCTCTCAACTGATCAAAAAGATCATCAATCCTCGACAAAGGATACTTATTCTTTATTGTCACCTTGTTCAACTGTATGTAGTCTATACACAACCTCATTGAACCATCCTTCTTTTTAACAAAAACACGGGAGCACCCCCAAGGGGAAGTGCTCGGCCTGATAAAACCCTTCTCTAATAGTTCTTGTAACTCTTTCTTTAACTCCTGCATCTCTAATGGTGCCATTTTATATGCTGACTGTGCTATGGGTTGTGTTCTAGGAACAAGATTGATCTCAAACTCAATCTCTCTAGGAGGGGGGATGCTAGGAAATTCCTCAGGAAAGACATCCTCGAATTCTCGCACCAATGGTACCTCCTGGATACTAGGGCCTCCTGCCTTGGTATCTACAACATGATCTAAGAAAGCCTCACATCCTTGCCTCATCAACCGCTCAACTATCATAGCTGACATCAAACATGTAGGAAGAATCTTCCTATCACCCTGGAAAATCCACTGTACATCTCCATCATGGAACGTCACCACCTTAGTACTACAGTCCAAGACTACCTTGTATTTTTCCAAGGTATCCATTCCAAGGATTACATCAAAACCATGCATGTCAAGTGGCAAAAGATCCACTTGAACGTTGTGTCCTGTAAAAGAAAGAACACAAGAAGGGCACACTTCTCGCAACTCAGCGGAATCAACCAAAGGAGTCTCTATCTGCAGGCTATCATATCTAAGACTAACAAGTAGATAACAACTATCTATCACCTCTCTGGTGATAAAAGAGTGTGTCGCACTTGGGTCTACTAACACAGATATGAAACAAGAAGCAGACATATCAGAATGAAATAACTCCATGTGACATGTCACGATTCGTGGATAGACCACTGCTTCTGGCTAGGTCATGGCATAGAACCTTGCTATCACCTGCTGCCGTCCACGTCCTCTACTTACTTGTCTAGAGGATCCTTCCTGGGATGCTTGACCACGTCCTCTTCCACTGCCACTACTAAACTACCATTGTTGTGGACCTTGTTGACTTTGCCTTGTCTGCTGAGTCACCTCCTCATCTTTCATAGGGCAATAAGGTCTGGTATGCCCCATTTTCCCACACTTGTAACATGTTTTGGTGTCCTGATATGGCCTAAATGGCCCTATCACTGAAAATGATGAGGTATTGTGGGCTCCCGTTGATGGAAAAATGTGACCTCTACCCCGAATCGGGGTCCAATGTGATGGTGCATGTAATCTTGGTTCACTGAAGGTTGACCTTGGTTGCAACGGCGGTGGGAAAAACCTTGTCTTCTTAAAGCCTCCAGATGATTGCTCTTGAAACTGCATAGGTCGCTTCTTAGCATTAGCTTCACACTTCTCTATGTCAG
This sequence comes from Alisma plantago-aquatica, assembly GCA_963693085.1. Classification (NCBI taxonomy): domain Eukaryota; kingdom Viridiplantae; phylum Streptophyta; class Magnoliopsida; order Alismatales; family Alismataceae; genus Alisma; species Alisma plantago-aquatica. The sequence continues at coordinate 573,302,844 of OY856410.1, forward strand.
ACCTCTCAATCCTCCTGACAGATTCCACAAAGGTGGAAAACCTTTCCCTATTCTCCAAGGCTGATGTTGTAGTAGTCAACTTCGTACTCAGACCCTTCTCAAATCTCTGAATCCTTTCCTTGTCCATTACTGCCATGTGTGGGCAGAACCTCAGAAGTTCCATAAACTTTGATTTATACTCATTGATAGTCATAGTTCCCTGACTAATCTTCTTGAACTGAGAGATTTTCTCATCTAGGTAGGTCTCTGGAAAATATTGGCTAACAAATTCCCTTCGAAAATCCTCCCATCCTATCACAACTCCTAGCCTTTTCTCCTCTTCTATGGCCCACCAGTGGCTAGCATTACCCTTCAACAAGTATATTGCATGCTTAACTTTGTCTTTTTCAGCGATGTTTAGGATTCTGAATGCCTTTTCTAGCTCAGTCAACCACATGTCAGTGTCTGCTGGATTAGAAGTACTTGCATATTCAATTGCCCCAACACGTCTAAGACGTTCAAATGTCTTCCCGACACCTTGGGACTCCACATTGGAGGCGGCTACCCTAGCTTGAGGTGCTGGCGCTCTGTCAACGATATGTGTAATTGTAGCCATCATCTGTCTAAACATATGTAGAAACTTAGGATTGGCCATCGTTGTTGGGTCTAAATGAGGCATTGTGGGCTGCTCTGGCCCTTCTTTTGGCACTCTCTCATCGCGTGCCTACCTCCCTACACCTCCTCTTGGTGCAACATAGCTACTCTCAACATGTTCTTCATGTCCTCCAAACATATATGCATAAGCATAAACTATGATCAGAAATGTTGGATACATAAGAACATACTCAAGCCTAAGTCCTATGTCCCTGTAGACTCAGTAAACCTAGAGCTCTAATACCAACTTAATTGTGACACCTCGTCACGCTAAATGAGATTACACAAAACACAAAACACGATCAACTACTAATTAATCACATAGTAAAAAATGTGAAATAATTAAAACCAATTCCAACAACGTAAATAAACTCTAGAACATTTACAAAAGGTCCATCATTCCATTCTCATATACTATAACAAGTATTTACATATGGGTCCAAAGACCTCAGTCACATCCTGCATACAAAAGATATTTCACATGTACATGCCATATATTTACAAACATTGGCATACTACCAAAATCTTGTGTCGATACAAGTATATCCTCTAGAAAACACATCCCATACCAGGACCAGAGAGTACATGGATGACACTAGGACTCTACTACTAACATCTACAACTAACCAACCATCTAAATCTATTGATCACCAGGTTGGTTCTCTTCCATAGTGCGACCTTGACCATGTTGCCCAAGACCACCTAAAAAAATGTGGTGAGCCACGTGTGAGACCCAGTCCCAGTGAGAGATATAACTCTCTCCAACATATATTGATTATTACATATTAATTAATAGTAAATACATTGAGCAGTTAGGGTATTGAATAAACAATATGAATAGAGCGAACTGTTTAAGCATACTAACCAGTTAAGCAAATAAGTTGTAACATCACGTAGAATTGTACAATTTTCATTAGTCTGCATCATGTAAGAAGTATGCAGTGTAAAGACAAGACAAGGGTTAATCAACCAATGCGATATGTATTAAACCCTAGCAATTATACTACATGGCGGATATCACATCTTTTATTATAATGCCCTGGGGAGTTTGAGTCGTACCACTCAAAGTCCAACTGACCACTACAAAATGCTATTCAGTTCCTATAAGATCTAGGAGTGCTAGTATCCTAAGATCTCTTCCCCTCGGTCAGTACGAGTCAACTACAATGACATACCAGTCAAACTGCCAACAGTGACATTTAGTCAACTGATAACAACTAGTCTGTACTTGGTACAAGTTACGACACTTGAAAATAAGATATACAAAATCCTTTCTTCTGAGGTACAACCGCAGCTATCCTCAATCTCATCAAATGTCTGAGGCATGACCATAGCCATCCTCATAACCTGCAATTGTGGATGACAAGGATATATCCTAAACTTGCCCCCCCCACATACTCAACAGTATGCACTCCACATTTCCCTTGGGAATACTCATTTCACCATCCAGTAAGTTCTGACACTGAAGATGGCTCTACGACACAGGGCTCTACATGATTAAGGTTACACTTGATTAATTACTTCCATGAATGCATTAAGGCTTTATCATACAAGTGGACATTCAAACCCTAATTATTTTTTAACAAGAGTATATGTATAATTACTTCAAAGGATATAAAACATTTGAGATATAAATCTTAATCACATTACCCCATCCTATCATTCATTGCAAATTAATGGACCACACTTATCATCATAATATTACAAGATACCAATATCTTATCACAAGTTCCAGGTTTTAACCCTTATTGGAACATAAAGAGGATTTCACCTCAATCATGGCTTCAAACATGCCCGGAGGTCATTAAGACCATCACATTATTCATAGTAAGGTTATCATCATCATTCCATGCCTTAAACAAGGCTCAAAAGATCATTAGCACATATGTGTCCATAAATATTAACATGGAAAGGCACTATGATATTCAAATAGTACTACATTGTGGTTTCAACACAAGAAGAGTGTAATTCATTATCACATTAATCATTCAAGAGGTCTGATTATAACCAATCAACATCATATAATTACACTAAGGTTAGGTATAATAAGCTAGATCACATGGGAGTTACGCATTCACTTATTATAGCGATTTATCAAATATAACTATATAATGGAAAAGGTAAGACTACCAATTAATGGTATTGAACCATTGAATTATCTTGACTAGGACCCACATATAATACCATATGATTTATTCTAATCCATTGGATGTTAAAGCATCCAATATTATTCATTGGATCAGGTCATTGTTCAAGGTTATCAATTGAAGTATAGGTCTAATCATTAGATCAATTGAACCAAGGAACCATTGGTTCAAGGTTTAGTTAAATATACAATTACATTCGTAATTCATCATATATGGTGATGACCTGATCCACCATTAATTGTGATAATTAGGTCACCATTGGTTTCTAGATCAGTAATACATTCAGTTAACACCATCAAATATTAAGTCAATATCATGATCGATTGATAACATCATTAGAATACATAGTGCATGATATTTAAATGTCTAATTGAGTCAAAACATGACCTAAGATGGTGACCATAGGTTGTCACCATACATTTGACACCCTTGATTACGAACATCAGTTGCCAAGATAGCGACACCATTGGTTGTTGAATGGTATGACCATCAATTGTGTGATAGAGAAGGAAATAGTTTGAAAACCCTAATTTGAACCATCAATTGTTTTGTACATAGCACCATAGGTTGTTTCTATTAACCTGTCCCAGATCATGTTACACCTTATAAAGGTTGTACACATGCTTACAGGTTCATATAGAACTGGAACAAAATAGGGAACACCACAAAATTAGTAATTCTAAACAAGCATGGTTTCTCTATGCCTAGATCATCACAGTCAAGCATTAACATGATCTAACAAGCTTCTAGAAAGCAATATAAGTGAAGAATGTTATATAACTCACCTCTATAAAGTAGGTAAGATCCCAAAAAGAAAGAATCTCGAGTAAATAGGGCAAGGAAACCTTGGATACAGATCTGAACTTGGCCAAATATGCAATTCTCTCAACAAAGAAGCAAAACCCTAGGAAAAGAAACAAGAAGGAAGGATTTTTGAGTTCTAGGACCTCTTTCACCATGGAAAAGCATGGTTTTGACCTGGAGAGATGTATGAGGAAGAAGAGAAAAGATATAAATTGAGTAAATAAGGTAAAACTTACACTTTTAGATCAAGATCACTAGGAAGAAGCTTTATAGACCCAAAAAGGGAATCAATTGCAACCCAAAATTTTTTCCAAGAAGATCCCCACTTTCTTCTTCCTTGGGAAGAAAAATTCAAAGCTGAACAGAGGGATAACGAATCTGGGAGAAGGAGGGAAGTGGTGGAGAGGAAATGGCTCCTTTTGGTGCTTGGGGATAAGTATATGAACTTTAAGATAAAGCAAAAAAAGAAAAAGTTGAAATTCTAGTATCTATCCAAGTGTCCATGGCCTTAATTTATTAAGAATATACAAGAACACACACAAGAAGATCCCCCACCATCCCTATTAACCTTCTTAGATTTCCTTTGTCGAAATTCCCAACCAATCACATAATTCCTTTGTTGATAGCTACTAAAGGTAGCTCATCCATGAAGGGGAAAACCCTAAAATACCCTTGATGAAAACACCTTCAAACCATGGCTCAACTAGGATCCCCACGGCTCAAAAATATCAAGAATGATAATATAACATCTAAGGAACATAATGTATGTGACAAAGTGCAAAGAAAACCCCTCAATTGGGTAAATTGTAGAAAAGTCCAAAATGTACAGAAAAATGCATAACTTTCTTGGAGAGTGTCCAAATTGGACCAAATTTGAAACTTAAGCTTGTATTATGATTTAAAAACATATAAATAGGTTATATTAGGGTTCTAAGCATTCAATTATGGTATTTAAGCTCATTCAGCTCATTAAGCAAGTTCAAGGGCATTACAACTATAAACTCCTAATAAGGATTTCGCCCCTGAAATCCTACGCAAAAAGAGATGGGTATTTTCTATGCATATCATTCTCTAGTTCCCATGTGGCTTACTCTATGCCATGATGATTCCACAAAACTTTCACTAGTACTATATCTTTTCTCTTCAGCTTTTTCACCCTTCTATCCAGGATCAACACATGACCCTCAACATAGGAGATATCCTCATCTAACTCAACCTCTACTGGTTGGATTGTCTGGTCAGTATCTGGATGGCATTTCCTCAACATAGAGATGTGAAAGACATTATGCAATCTATGTAGCTTTGGTGGTAGCTCCAACTTATATGCTACCTTTCCAACACGAGCTAGGATAGGGTATGGTCCCATAAATCTAGGAGCCAACTTACCATTCTTTCCAAACCTCGACACACCTTTCCAAGGAGAAACCTTAAGATATACTCTATCTCCCACTTGGAACTCATGTGGTCAGTGTCGGTTATTTGCATAAGATTTCTTCCTGTCCTGGGCTGCTTTCAACTATAGTTGTATCACTTTAATCTTTTCCGTAGTCTGATGTACTAGCTCAGGACCCAAAAGTTGATATTCACCTGTCTCATACCAGCAAAGATGAGACCGACATCGTCTCCCATACAGAGCCTCATAAGGAGACATATCTATTCTTATTTGATAGCTATTGTTGTACGCAAACTCTATCAGAGTTAGATGTACATCCCAACTACCAAGAAATTGCAACACACATGCCCTCAAGAGATCCTCTAAAGTTTGAATAGTCCTTTCAGACTGGCCATCAGTTTGTGGATGAAAAGTTGTGTTGAATCTCAACTGTGTTCCCATTGCTGAATGCAAATGCTCCCAAAAATGACTTGTAAACTGTGGACCTCTGTCTGAAACTATATTTATTGGAATGCCATGCAGACAGACTATCTCATCAACATATATTTGTGCCAATTTCTCTGTTGTAAACGTCGTCTTAACTGGAAGAAAATGAGATGACTTAGTCAATCTGTCTACTATCACCCATATGGAATCATGACCCTTGGTTGTCCTAGGAAGACCAACCACAAATTCCATAGTAATATGATCCCATTTCCACTGTGGTATTGGCAAGGGTTGTAATGTCCCTGTAGGCTTCTAGTGCTCAGCCTTCACCTGCTGAAAAACTGGACATTTGGCAATGAACTCTGCCACATCACGCTTTAGACCTGGCCACCAATGCATGTCTTTCAAATGTTGGTACATCTTGGTACTTCCAGAATGCATTGCATACATGGAGGAGTGAGCCTCCTCAAGTACCATCTTCCTCAACCCATCAACATCCAGAATTACTTTCCTATTATGGTAACAAACTGTACCATCATATGCCTCGTGAAAGCCATCATACTTTTCACTCCCAATCCCTGATAGGATATTCTGTATCATAGTATCATTTTGTTGTGCATCATGAATCTGCTGTCTCAAGGTAGGTTTCACTTGTAACTGTGCCAAAAATCCTACCAGCAAGGAAACTTCTAGTTGTACATTCATCTGGCAAAGAGACACTAGCATATTTCTCTTATGGCACATCAAGGAATTTAATTGTGCATTATCTGTCGTTGATGATGAAGATGACTTTCTACTCAATGCATCAACTACCACATTAGCTTTCCCTGGATGGTAGTCTATTGTGCAATCATAATCCTTAATCAGCTCCATCCATCTCCTCTGTGTTATATTCAACTCCTGTTTTGAGAAAATATACTGTAGATTCTTGTGGTCAGTGAAGATCTGACACTTTTCTCTATAAAGATAGTATCTCCAGATCTTTAAGGCATGGACCACCGCTGCAAGCTCCAGATCATGTGTTGGGTAATTCTCCTCATGTTTATTAAGCTGTTGAGAAGCAAAAGAAATCACATTTTTACCCTACATCAACATGCATCCCAACCCATTCTTTGAAGCATCACAAAAAATAATATAGCCTTTTCCTTACTCTAGCAGTACTAACACTGGTGCACTAGTCAACTTTTCTTTCAAAAGCTGGAAAAAATGTTGACACTTGTCATTCCAAGCAAAAGGAACATCCTTCCTGGTTAACCTAGTTAGGGGTAACGCTATAGAACTGAAGTCTTTAATGAACCTCCTGTAGTAACTTGCCAGACCTAGGAAACTACGAATCTCTATTGGTGTCTTTGGTTGTTCCCATTCTAGTACAAATTCCACTTTCTTGGGATCAACACAAGTGCCTTTTGTAGATATAACATGGCCTAGAAAAGACACTTCAGATAACCAAAATTCACACTTGCAGAACTTAGCATATAGTTGGTGCTGTCTCAACAAAGTCAATGCCTGGCGAAGGTGTTGCTCATGTTGTTGACTATCCTTGGAGTATACCAGGATATCATCTATGAACACGACAACACATTGATCAAGATAAGGTCTAAACACCCCATTCATTAGATCCATAAAAGTTGCAGGTGCATTGGTTAGCCCAAACGGCATAACCACAAACTCATAATGACCATACCTAGTCCTAAAAGATGACTTGGGTATGTCATCAGCCTTAATTCTCAACTCATGGTAACCCGACCTCAGGTCTATCTTTGAAAACACAGTGGCGCCTCTCAACTGATTAAAAAGATCATCAATGTTACACCCCGATCTCACAATTTCCTCAAATCATGAGATTAGGGCATAAGATAGGATTTATATGTAAAACAAAGAACACCCTTAACTTTTTTTTTCTTTTCTTTAAAACTCTTGTTTCCCCACATTGAACCACATAACATCTTAACAAAGGAATCTGAACATTTCTTTTACTAATCAGACTTCAATAGTAAAGATACATGTATAAACATTCATGATGTCTCTCACACCTTATGCACATAAAACTTGCTAATTAGCATATATATCAAAAGAGGAACAATATTACACATCATAATTACAACTCTCTCTCTTATCTCTTACTGAGGACCTAGAGTGACAAGGACCGACTGACTCAATTAATCTTGTACTTAACTCTTGTAGCAGATCTACACTGATGCTCTGACCATCTTCAAGTCCACGCGGTTAACCCTAAAAATGTTTGAGTAGAGGGGTGAGCCTACTCGCTCAGTGAATGAGTACTTCAAGGAAACAGACTAATGCAATAATGTGATTATAGATATAACTTTGAGTAAACGATATGAAATATAACAACAATAAATTCTACACTGAGCAGTTCTAAAGCAATATAATTAAAATAACAAAGAATGTAAATATTGCATCCAAAGAATAACTACTAGAAAACTATGCTCTAGTCTTCCATAACTCTTTCATTTATAAGGAACTCTGTGAACCTATATGATCATATTTTAGATTATTATTATTATGCCCTAATCATATGCAGTGTACTCTGCATATAAAGATCCGTAGCGAGCTACGATCCCACCGTACAAGACTTAGCAACACACCCGGGAAGTGCTAAGTCTGACTGCCAGCCCTGGTCTGCTGCAGGACTCTCAGGCTCACAAGGCCTCACTACACTCTCAAAAGAGTGAACTCTAGACTCCTCCTCTAACCTGAGCACACAGGCGGAGAGTCTCACCGGGTTACCACCGTGACACAAGCACGGATTAATGTTGAATAACCCCTATTTACTCCAGTGCCACCGTGACACACACATGGATTATTGTTGAACACTGCCTCTTTCTATCCTCGTGCCACCAGAATTACTCAACCGGTTGATGTTGGACACGAGTTTCACCCCTTTGGTTGCAGACCTCTCAAAGGGGTTCTACGGTGTTAGGGCACCTAAGTCTATTAACTGATTAACATATAAACAATTAAATAGGAATATCACATTTAATACTTATTTCACATTAGGGGTATCACTTGAAAACACATATATATCATTTGTCATCTTCAACATGACTCAGTAACATCCCTTTCTAGGGCATGTCATTTCTCATCACCTGCAATTTACGAGATATGTATTGAAATATAAGAAGCCCTGCAGTATGTAGATATCATCTCAGAGAGAACAAGCATATAAAGTTAAATGCACTAGAAACATACAATTCAACAATTAAGCATCACCACATCTCATATCGAGACCTTTCATATTACCATAGCATGATTCATTGAACACCCTATCCTTTGGGTTTCATTTGCCTTATTCATTCATCACATGCCAACACCCTACTCTTAGGGTTGCATTTGCCTCATTCACCTTTTCATTTACCTCATTCACTTGTCACATGGCTCTCATAAGGATTTCATAGGATATAAGCATTCACTAAATAAAGATTGTTTCCAACAAATCATATGCAATCAATATAGACATGAAACCATGGAAATTTAACTAAATTTAGGTTTTCCATATCATTCACTGCGATATCATGTATCCAGAATAAAATTCAATTAAGATAACCCATGAGGTACATCCTAACCACTTATAGGATTACTAGTCCTTTTCAATAAGGTTGAAACTCTAGTGATGTCACAATTAGGTTAAACCCTAATTACATCATTTGATATAAATCTGAAAAACATTCTCACTAGGAAGTGTTGTATACGTTTCTGATATGAATCTACCATTTAGGAATCATTCAAACAGAGAAGGAATCTGTATCATATCAATTTGCAACAATCCTAAATCAAACGGACATTTCAGGGTTTAGAATCACATACTAAGCATTTAGGGATTTGGATGCTATAATCAAATTTCATGCATTACACTATTTGAAGGAAGAACCCACTCACCCTAAGGTGTGAAAACACCTCAAAAATGTAGCTCAACTCAGGGAATCTCAAACTCATATCAAATCCCTAGCAAATAAATCAATTCTTCTTCCATTCAACTCAGAAACCTTGAAAATGAGGGATTATGAAGAAAGGGTGAGAAAAGAGGGAATTTCGACATCATCTTGGATCAAATCAGAGCATGGATGGAATCTTGACATGAGAGAGAAGATTCACCATAAAAGTCTATGCAAAGGATCCAAACTTACTTGATTTCACCATTCCTCGGACCGCAAAACCCTAGGTCAGTAATTTCTCCTCTTTCTCCACTCAAGCCCTAACTCTCCCTCTCTCTCTAGATTTTCATTTCTCTGGGGTGGATGACGAAGAATGAGAGCTGTGTGTGTGTGGTCGATCATATAAGTCAATTTGAGCTGCTTGGGTCAATTGCATATTGACCCAACACTCAACTTTAATTATATTGGCTGAATATTCAGTTATACAAAGTTACTGTTATGCGTTTATTTCATAGATAAAACCTTCTCCAACAATTATGGGAATTTAGAACGTTGTTTATAATTGATCTATAAAGCTTCAGTTAAAAATTGAGATCATTTGGAGTTACCAATAAATAATTAAAAATAGAACAGTGCACTGCTATATTGCAGTCTGCAGCAGATTCGGTCGAGTTTGCCCTGCACAGAACTCGACCGACACCCTCACTGTAGAGATCACAAGTCATCCAAAAATTATGCCAATTTAACAGAGTGTCTAAAACTGTGTTTTTCAAGCACAGTTAAAATTTTAGATCAATTGGATATACCAATAAAAAGATAAAATCCAATTACCACACTGCTGTATAAATCTGGAAATATGATCGGTCGAATTTGAAACTCGACCGATAAACAGGTCAGAACATTCTTCAAAAATTCTGATATTTACCAATGTTGTTCACATTTTATATATCCAAATCATATCCAAATTTGAAGTAAATCAGAGTTATACATAAAATACTAAAAGTCATTTAGTGAGACATTCTACTTATCAAATTATGTATTCATGTATCATTAAAGCCCTATTTTGGGCCGATTAGGGTTTATGTTTCTCAAACCCTAATTCTCAATGCAAACGAACACTTAAACTTATTATCATAGTTAAAACATCCTAATTGTGTTATCGTCATTAATTAGATTTCAAGAGTGATCAGTCCAATTAATCATGTAATCATCTTGGTAACCCTAGTTTACCAATTAAGCTCAGATGGGGTCGTAACAACTCTCCCCCCCTTAGAATGTTTCGTCCTCGAAACATAAACCTACAAGAAAGATACATTCAAGGTTATTCTAATCTTCTAAAGCCTTCCATGTCATTATATTCTTGTATTTCATACCTGAATGTAGTTTTCAACATTAGATCTTTTAATTATTTACTACATCACAACATATTTCAAATAGTTCTCAATGATATCAAGCAAATTCTTTATGCCACAGTCAAACATAGAATGCAAAGATAAACCACCACGCTTTCACTGCGCAACTCTGATACTCTGATACAACTATCTCAACATATGCGGCTCAGAAAGTTCTATTGTTCTGTATCACCTTTAAGTGACAAAAGCGAGTTCACCATTCTGTTTTAAACTTTAATGAAGTGCTATTCAAATAGCAAAACAGTCCTGAATTAAAAGACTAGATTCAACAATCAATTGCACAATACTACTCTTGGCATCCCCATTGGGTCATGGATGCATGAGGTGAATCATTACCACCTCATTCCATACTATCCTGTTTCGATCCTGGGACCTGTGGGTTATGGGCCCACACACAATTCAAAGTGTAACCATCATATTATATCATTTTAGGGTTTCAACCACAGTAATAAAGTAATCCAAAATCATATCAGTCATTCAAGCATTAATCATACTCAATTACCATCACTCAGTTATATTAGAGTTAGGTAAAACAAGCTACACCTCATTAGGGTTACTTGTCCAGACAATCTGATTATCATCCCTTTCTATTAATATGAGTGAATAAGTATGACTACCTTGTTCAGAGTATCTCTCCATGTGTTCTGACATCATCCAAACCGTATCACCATATCACAAATACACAATAGTAAGATGCATATCATGTATGAATTACTACAACTATCATACGCCTTTAATTTAACATATAGCTTACACAAATACCCTGAAATCATATGTAGAACCAACTTTCATACCTTAATATGCCTTCAACAAATCATATATGTAAAAACAAATTCACATATTACACAAAGCTAGTGTTTTCCCATATCTCTCTGCTCATTCATTACTTCTTTACTTTTTGCTACCTATCCTTTTCATATGATTATATACAATAAACATCATTAACATTGAAGCATTTAAGATAGGAATAGATTATTCATCATTCTTGCTATCACACAAGAATTTATTTCTTATCGCACTTCATCATATTGTATGTCACTATTACATTCACTAGATGACCCTACCAAGGTAGTTATGCATCATATATGATTCATTTTCTTATCATTTCATTCCCACCTTGCTATTGTTAAGGAATATATGAAAGAGAAGATGATTTTAAGACTTGGAATACTTGTATTCAAACATTCCCTTAATACATTCTCGTATGTAGTTTTACTTAGTTATCAACAGAGATATTTGATTAATTAGCACTTGCTTGAATCTCACAACCTCTTTATTTTATAACTTCTCCATCATATTTCAAACCCTATCTTATGTTTCATAGTCCTCTTACCATATACTACTCTTTAACCCGTCATCTTTAATTCTAAATTTTTCTCTTATGACCATGTTTCTTATTCATATGTATGGTCATGTATACCATGTTGCACATATTTCCTCCTTTATCTTTATACTATTGCGAAGTTAACGTTCTAAATTAATAGTCCTTCTATTAGTTTTTCCTCATGTTGAATACATTACATATTCTTCATTTTTAAATCAAGTGGATCATGCTTGGGTCAAACATAGTTTCTCTTTCAATCAAGTTTTTCTCTCCTGAATACAGTCTACCTTTGTATGACTTATTCATTCGTTAAACTACACCTATGTTCTTTACTTAGAAACTAGTTTGTTGTTCTAGTCTTATGAATTACACGTTCATGCGATCCTCTTCACTTTTACTCTTTTGAAGACTCTTTACTTCTATGGACCTATTGAATGCTCAACCCTATTCTCTACTTAGCCTTTGCTTTAGAGTTCATAAAAGCATTATACTCTATTCTATGATTCATTCTTCATGATTGATTCTTGCTATCTTGAACCATACATACATTACACATATCTTTTCTATATTTCATATGTATAGTTCATATAATATTTATCAATAAACTGATTATGAACTTCATATCATGTTCTATTATTCCCAATTAAGGGTTTCACATTTGAGACCCCAAAGTTGAACCTCATATATCAGTTTCAACTAATTCTTAGTTGTTCTGATCTTGCCCATCTGTTTCAACATCTTACTGTATGTACATTCTTACTCTGATGTGGGTCTAATTATTCCAATTCTATTCTTATTATGCTATTAATAGGATTCATTAGATCCTAGTAACGCATCCTGCCAACCGGACCAGGCCAAACCTGAAGTCCTGAAGCCAAGAACTACAAAGGATTACATTCTTTCTGAACTGCCACTCACAGCTCAGAAACTCGACCGATTGGTCGGAAACTTGACCGATCACTGCACAACTCGACCGATCCGCTTGCAAACTCGACCGATCCACTTGCAAACTCAACCGATCCGCTTGCAAACTCGACCGATCAACCAACTGTTCGATTCCTGCTAAGAAAATTCGACCGAATCAAATATAACTTGACCGAACGGCGTATAGACTGAAATCCTAAACAGGCCTGCTGATGTCAATTTCACTCGAATCAGCGGGCAAAACTATAGAAACAAAAGCTCATTCAAAGGTCAATTCTAGTCTACTTGTTACAAAGAATGAAATCAATAAATGCTACAATTGCATAGTGTACAACAGATATTAAAGACCCACATTTCAAAGTATTGAATATTTCAATTCAAGCATATAAGAGCATTTCTATACATTTCCAACAAAAACAACATTATGAAATGTAAGTTCTATCTCCTTTTACATTTATGCTCTTAATTCTTGTTTCTTTTCTCGTTATCTAACCCTAACCTTTCTAGGGTTCCTCTCTAGCCCATTCTTCCACTGTATACCTGGCCAGGGTATACATGAAAGAATAGATAGAGTAGCTTGTACTGGTTGATCCAAGTACTCAGATATCAGGCCAGGATATCCAAATACTCAAATCCCCAAAGCTAACATCAAACATCTCCTATCTGCCACACATAGGACTCTAACTTACTAACTTAATGGTCCTTGACAACTCACCCTAAGCTCTGATACCAAGCTGTTACACCCCGATCTCACAATTTCCTCAAATCATGAGATTAGGGCATAAGATAGGATTTATATGTAAAACAAAGAACACCCTTAACTTTTTTTTCTTTTCTTTAAAACTCTTGTTTCCCCGCATTGAACCACATAACATCTTAACAAAGGAATCTGAACATTTCTTTTACTAATCAGACTTCAATAGTAAAGATACATGTATAAACATTCATGATGTCTCTCACACCTTATGCACATAAAACTTGCTAATTAGCAAACATATCAAAAGAGGAACAATATTACACATCGTAATTACAACTCTCTCTCTTATCTCTTACTGAGGACCTAGAGTGACAAGGACCGACTGACTCAACTAATCTTGTACTTAACTCTTGTAGCAGATCTACACTGATGCTCTGACCGTCTTCAAGTCCACGCGATTAACCCTAAAAATGTTTGAGTAGAGGGGTGAGCCTACTCGCTCAGTGAATGAGTACTTCAAGGAAACAGACTAATGCACTAATGTGATTATAGATATAACTTTGAGTAAACGATATGAAATATAACAACAATAAATTCTACACTGAGCAGTTCTAAAGCAATATAATTAAAATAACAAAGAATGTAAATATTGCATCCAAAGAATAACTACTAGAAAACTATGCTCTAGTCTTCCATAACTCTTTCATTTATAAGGAACTCTGTGAACCTATATGATCATATTTTAGATTATTATTATTATGCCCTAATCATATGCAGTGTACTCTGCATATAAAGATCCGTAGCGAGCTACGATCCCACCGTACAAGACTTAGCGACACACCCGGGAAGTGCTAAGTCTGACCGCCAGCCCTGGTCTGCTGCAGGACTCTCAGGCTCACAAGGCCTCACTACACTCTCAAAAGAGTGAACTCTAGACTCCTCCTCTAACCTGAGCACACAGGCCGAGAGTCTCACTGGGTTACCACCGTGACACAAGCACGGATTAATGTTGAATAACCCCTATTTACTCCAGTGCCACCGTGACACACGCACGGATTATTGTTGAACACTGCCTCTTTCTATCCTCGTGTCACCAGAATTACTCAACCGGTTGATGTTGGACACGAGTTTCACCCCTTTGGTTGCAGACCTCTCAAAGGGGTTCTACGGTGTTAGGGCACCTAAGTCTATTAACTGATTAACATATAAACAATTAAACAGGAATATCACATTTCATACTTATTTCACATTAGGGGTATCACTTGAAAACACATATATATCATTTGTCATCTTCAACATGACTCAGTAACATCCCTTTCTAGGGCATGTCATATCTCATCACCTGCAATTTACGAGATATGTATTGAAATATAAGAAGCCCTGCAGTATGTAGATATCATCTCAGAGAGAACAAGCATATGAAGTTAAATGCACTAGAAAACATACAATTCAACAATTAAGCATCACCACATCTCATATCGAGACCTTTCATATTACCATAGCATGATTCATTGAACACCCTATCCTTAGGGTTTCATTTGCCTTATTCATTCATCACATGCCAACACCCTACTCTTAGGGTTGCATTTGCCTCATTCACCTTTTCATTTACCTCATTCACTTGTCACATGGCTCTCATAAGGATTTCATAGGATATAAGCATTCACTAAATAAAGATTGTTTCCAACAAATCATATGCAATCAATATAGACATGAAACCATGTAAATTTAACTAAATTTAGGTTTTCCATATCATTCACTGCGATATCATGTATCCAGAATAAAATTCAATTAAGATAACCCATGAGGTACATCCTAACCACTTATAGGATTACTAGTCCTTTTCAATAAGGTTGAAACTCTAGTGATGTCACAATTAGGTTAAACCCTAATTACATCATTTGATATAAATCTGAAAAACATTCTCACTAGGAAGTGTTGTATACGTTTCTGATATGAATCTACCATTTAGGAATCATTCAAACAGAGAAGGAATCCATATCATATCAATTTGCAACAATCTTAAATCAAACGGACATTTCAGGGTTTAGAATCACATACTAAGCATTTAGGGATTTGGATGATATAATCAAATTTCGTGCATTACATTGTTTGAAGGAAGAACCCACTCACCCTAAGGTGTGAAAACACCTCAATACTACAGCTCAACTCAGGGAATCTCGAACTCATATCAAATCCCTAGCAAATCTCCCAATTCTTCTTCCATTCAACTCGGAAACCTTGAAAATGAGGGATTATGAAGAAAGGGTGAGAAAAGAGGGAATTTCGACATCATCTTGGATCAAATCAGAGCATGGACGGAATCTTTACATGAGAGAGAAGATTCACCATAAAAGTCTATGCAAAGGATCCAAACTTACTTGATTTCACCATTCCTCGGACCGCAAAACCCTAGGTCAGCAATTTCTCCTCTTTCTCCACTCAAGCCCTAACTCTCCCTCTCTCTCTAGATTTTCGTTTCTCTGGGGTGGATGACGAAGAATGAGAGCTGTGTGTGTGTGTGTGGTCGATCATATAAGTCAATTTGAGCTGCTTGGGTCAATTGCATATTGACCCAACACTCAACTTTAATTATATTGGCTGAATATTCAGTTATACAAAGTTACTGTAATTCGTTTATTTCATAGATCAAACCTTCTCCAACAATTATGGAAATTTAGCACGTTGTGTATCATTGATCTATAAAGCTTCAGTTAAAAATTGAGATCATTTGGAGTTACCAATAAATAATTAAAAATAGAACAGTGCACTGTTATATTGCAGTCTGCAGCAGATTCGGTCGAGTTTGCCCTGCACAGAACTCGACCGACACCCTCACTGTAGAGATCAAAAGTCATCCAAAAATTATGCCAATTTAACAGAGTGTCTAAAAATGTGTTTTTCAATCACAGTTAAAATTTGAGATCAATTGGATAGACCAATAAAAAGATAAAATTCAATTACCACACTAATGTATAAATCTGGAAATATGATCGGTCAAATTTGAAACTCGACCGATAAACAGGTCAGAACATTCTTCAAAAATTCTGATATTTACCAATGTTGTTCACATTTTATATATCCAAATCATATCCAAATTTGAAGTAAATTATAGTTATGTATAAAATACTAAAAATCATTTAGTGTGACATTCTACTTATCAAATTCTGTATTCATGTACCATTAAAGCCCTATTTTGGGCCGATTAGGGTTTATGTTTCTCAAACCCTAATTCTCAAGGGAAACGAAAACTTAAACTTATTATCATAGTTAAAACATCCTAATTGTGTTATCGTCATTAATTAGATTTCAAGAGTGATCAGTCCAATTAATCATGTAATCATCTTGGTAACCCTAGTTTACCAATTAAGCTCAGATGGGGTCGTAACAATCAATCCTCGATAAAGGATACTTATTCTTTATTGCCACCTTGTTCAACTATTTGTAGTCTATACACAACCTCATTGAACCATCCTTCTTTTTAACAAACAACATGGGAGCACCCCAAGGGGAAGTGCTCGGCCTGATAAAACCCTTCTCTAATAGTTCTTGTAACTATTTCTTTAACTCCTGCATCTCTGTTGGTGCCATTCTGTATGATGAATGTGCTATGGGTTGTGTTCCAAGAACAAGATTGATCTCAAACACAATCTCCCTAGGAGGGGGAATGCTAGGAAATTCCTTAGGAAAGACATCCTCAAATTCTCACACCAATGGTACCTCCTAGATACTAGGGCCTCCTGCCTTGGTATCTACAACATGAGCTAAGAAAGCCTCATATCCTTGCCTCATCAACCACTCAGCTGTCATAGCTGACATCAAACATGTAGGAAGAATCTTCCTATCACCCTGGAAAATCCACTATACATCTCCATCATGGAACATCGCCACCTTAGTACTACAGCCCAAGACTACCTTGTATTTTTCCAAGGTATCCATTCCAAGGATTACATCAAAACCATGCATGTCAAGTGGAAAAAGATCCACTTGAATGTTGTGTCCAGAAAAAGAAAGAACACAAGAAGGGCACACTTCTCGCAGCTTGGCAGAATCAACCAAATGAGTCTCTATCCGCAAGTTATCAGATCTAAGACTAACAGGTAGATAACAACTATCTATCACCTCTCTGGTGATAAAAGAGTGTGTCGCACCCGGGTCTACTAATACAGATATGAAACAAGAAGCAGACATATCAGAATGAAATAACTCCATCTGACCTGTCATAATTTGTGGATTGACCACTGCTTCTGGTTGGGTCATGGCATAGAACCTTGCTATCACCTACTGCCATCCACGTCCTCTGCTTACATGTCCAGAGGATCCTGCCTGGGATGCCTGACCACATCGTCTTCCACTGCCACTACTAAACTGCCATTGTTGTGGACCTTGTTGACTGTGCCTTGTCTGTTGAGTCACCTCCTCATCTTTCATAGGGAAATAAGGTCTAGTATGCCCCATTTTCCCACACTTGTAACATGTTCTGGTGTCCTGATATGTCCTAAATGGCCCTGTCACTGAAATTGATGAGGTACTGCAGGCTCCCGTCGACGGAAAACTGTGACCTCTACCCCAACTCGGGGTCCACTGTAATGGTGCATGTGATCTTGGTTCACTGAAGATTGACCTTGGTTGCAACGACGGTGGGAAAAACCTTGGCTTCTTAAAGCCTCCAGATGATTGCCCTTGAAACTTCATAGGCCGCTTCTTAGCATTAGCTTCACGCTTCTCTATGGAAGACCTTTCAATCCTCCTGACAGATTCAACAAAGGTGGAAAACCTTTCCCCGTTCTCTAAGGCTGATGTTGTAGTAATCAACTCCGTACTCAGACCCTTCTCAAATCTCTGAATCCTTTCCTTGTCCGTTGCTACCATGTGTGGGCAGAACCTCAGAAGTTCCATAAACTTTGATTCATACTCATTGATAGTCATAGTTACCTGACGAATTTTCTCGAACTAAGAGATTTTCTCATCTAGGTAGGTCTCTGGAAAATATCGTCTAACAAATTCCCTTCGAAACTCCTCCCATCCTATCACAACTCCTGGCCTTTTCTCCTCTTCTATGGCCCACCAGTGGACAACACTACCCTTCAACAAGTATACTGCATGCTTAACTTTGTCTTCTTCTATGATGTTTAGGATTTTGAACACCTTTTCTAGCTCAGTCAACCACATGTCAGTGTCTGCTGGATCAAAAGTACCTGCATATTCAATTTCCCCAACACATCTAAGATGTTCAAATGTCTTCCCGACACCTTGGGACTCTACATTGGAGGTGGCTGCTCTAGCTTGAGGTGTTGGCGCTCTGTCAACGATATGTGTAATTGTGGCCATCATTTGTCTAAACATATGTTGAAACTCAGGATTGGCCATCATTGTCGGGTCTAGATGAGGAAATGCGGGTTGCTCTGGCCCTTCTTCTGGCACTCTCTCATCGCGTGCCTGCCTCCCTGCACCTCCTGCTGGTGCTACATAGCTACTCTCGACATGTTCTTCATGTCCTCTAGACATATCTGCATAAGCATAAACTATGATCAGATATGTTGGATACATAAGAACATACTCAAGCCTAAGTCCTATGTCCCTGTAGAGTTCTAATACCAACTTAAGTGTGACACCTCACCACGCTAAATGAGATTACACAAAACACAAAACACGACCAACTACTAATTAATCACATAGTCAAAAATGTGAAATAATTAAAACCAATTCCAACAACATAAATAAACTCTAGAACAGCTACAAAAGGTCCATCATTCCATTCTCATATACTGTAACAAGTATTTACATATGGGTCCAAAGACCTCAGTCACATCCTACATACAAAAGATATTTCACATGTACATGCCATATATTTACAAACATTGGCATACTACCAAAATCTCGTGTCGATACAAGTATATCATCTAGAAAACACATCCCATACCATGACCTGAGAGTACAGGGATGACACTAGGACTCTACTAACATCTACAACTAACCAACCTTCTGAATCTATTGATCACCAGGTTGGTTCTCTTCCACAGCGCGACCTTGACCATGTTGCCCACGACCACCTAAAAAAAATGTGGTGACCCACGGGTGAGACCCAGTCCCAGTGAGAGATATAACTCTCTCCAACATATATTGATTATAACATATTAATTAATAGTAACTACATTGAGCAGTTAGGGTATTGAATAAACAATATGAATAGAGCAAACAATTTAAGCATACTAACCAGTTAAGCAAATAAGTTGTAACATCAAGTAGAATTGTACAATTTTCATAAGTCTGCATCATGTAAGAACTATGCAGTGTAAAGACAAGACAAGGGTTAATCAACCAATGTGATACGTTTTAAACCCTAGTAATTATACTACACGACTGGTATCACTTCTTTTATTATTATTCCCTGGGGAGTTTGAGTCGTACCACTCAAAGTCCAACTGACCATTGCAAAGTGTTATTCAGTTCTGTATAAGATCTAGGAGTGTCGATATCCTAAGATCTCTTCCCCTCGGTTAGTACGAGTAAACTGCAGTGACATATCAGTCAAACTTCCAACAGTGACATATAGTCAACTGATAACAAGTAGTCTGTACTTGGTACAAGTTACAACACTAGAAAACAATATATACAAAACCCTTTATTCCGAGGTACAACCACAACTGTCCTCAATCACATCAAATGTCTGAGGCATGACCATAGCCATCCTCATAACCTGCAATTGTGGATGACAAGGATATATCCTCAACTTGCCACCCCCACATACTCAATAGTATGCACTCTGTGTTTCCCTTGGGAATACTCAGTTCACCATCCAGTAAGTTCTGACACTGAAGATGGCTCTACGGCATAGGGCTCTACATGATTAAGGTTACACTAGATTAATTACTGCCAATTGAATGCATTACGGCTTTATCATACAAGTGGGCATTCAAACCCTAATTATTTTTTAACAAGAGTATATGTATAATTACTTCAAATGATATAAAACATTTGAGATATAAATCTTAATCACATTACCACATCCTATCATTCATTGCAAATTAATGGACCACACTTATCATCATACTATTACAAGATACCAATATCCTATCACAAGTTCTAGGGTTTTAACCCTTATTGGAACATAAAGAGTATTTCACCTCAATCATGGCTTCAAACATGCCCACAGTTCATTAAGACCATCACATTATTCATGGTAAGGTTATCATCATCATTCCATGCCTTAAACAAGGCTAAAAAGATCATTAGCACATGTGTCCATAAATATTAACATGGCAAGGCACTATGATATTCAAATAGTACTGCATTGTGGTTTCAACACAAGAAGAGTGTAATTCATTATCACATTAATCATTCAAGAGGTCTGATTATAAACAATCAACATCATATAATTACACTAATGTTAGGTATAACAAGCTAGATCACATGGGAGTTACGCATTCACTTATTATAGCGATTTAGAAAATATAACTATATAATGCCAAATGTAAGACTACCAATTAATGTTATTGAACCATTGAATTATCTTCACTAGGACCCACATATAATACCATATGATTTATTCTAATCCATTGGATGTTAAAGTATCCAATATTATTCATTGGATCAGGTTCATTATTCAAGGTTTTCAATTGAAGTATAGGTCTAACCATTAGATCAATTGAACCAAGGAACCATTGGTTCAAGGTTTAGTCAAATCTACAATTACATTCCTAATTCATCGTATATGGTGATGATGTGATCCACCATTAATTGTGATCATTAGGTCACCATTGGTTTCTAGATCAGTAATACATTCAGTTAACACCATCAAATATTAAGTCAATATCATGATCGATTGATAACATCATTAGAATACTTAGTGGATGATAATTAAATGTCTAATTGAGTCAAAACATGACCTAAGATGGTGATCATAGGTTGTCACCATACATTTGACACCATTGTTTACGAAGATCTGTTGCCAAGATAGCAACACCATTGGTTGTTGAATGGTATGACCATCGATTGTGTGATAGAGAAGGAAATAGTTTGAAAACCCTAATTTGAACCATCAATTGTTTTATACATAGAACCATAGGTTGTTGCTATTACCCTGTTCCAGATCATGTTACACATTATAAAGGTTGTACACATGTTTACAGGTTCATATAGAACTGGAACAAAATAGGGAACACCACAAAATTCGTAATTCTAAACAAGCATGGTTTCTCTATGCATAGATCATCACATTCCAGCATAAACATGAACTGACAAGCTTCTAGTAAGCAATATAAGTGAAGAATGTTATATAACTCGCCTCTAAAGAGTAGGTCAGATCCCAAACAGCAAGAATCTCGAGCAAATAGGGCAAGGAGACCTTGGATTCAGATCTGAACTTGGACAAATATGCAATTCTCTCCACAAAGAAGCAAATCCCTAGGAAAAGAAACAAGAAGGAAGGATTTTTGAGTTCTAGGGCCACTTTCACCATGGAAAAGCATGGTTCTGACCTGGAGAGATGTATCAGGAAGAAGAGAAAAGAAATAAACGGAGTAAATAAGGTAAAACTTACACTTTTAGGTCAAGATCACTAGGAAGAAGCTTTATAGACCCAAAAAGGGAATCAATTGCAACCCTAGAATTTTTTTACAAGAAGATCCCCATTTTCTTCTTCCTTGGGCAGCAAAATTCGCAGCTGAACAGTGGTAGAATGAAGTTGGGAGGAGGGAAGTGATGTAGAGGAAATGACTCGTTTTGGTGCTTGGGGATAAGTATATGAACTTTAAGATAAAGTAAAAAAAGAAAAAGTTGAAATTCTAGTATCTATCCAAGTGTCCATGGCCTTAATTTATTAAGAATATACAAGAACACACACAAGAAGATCCCCCACCGTCCCTATTAACCTTCTTAGCTTTCCTTTGTCGAAATTCCCAGCCAATCACATAATTCCTTAGTTGATAACTACTAAAGGTAGCTCATCCATGAAGGGGAAAACCCTAAAATACCCTTGATGAAAACACCTTCAAACCATGGCTCAACTAGGAGCCCCATGGATCAAAAATCTCATGAATGATAATATAACATCTAATTAACATAATATATGTGAAAAATTGCAAAGAAAACCCCTCAATTGGGTAAATTGCATAAAAGTCCAAAATGTACAGAAAATTGCATAACTTGCTCGAACAGTGTCCAAATTGGACCAAATTTGAAAATTAAGCTTGTCTTATGATTTCAAAACATATAAAAAGGTTAGATTATGGTTATAAGCATTCAATTATGGTAATTGATCTCATTCAACTCATTAAGCAAGTTCAGGGGCCTTACACTCCTTGTGCCACAAAATCATCAGTTGTAAGGAAGCACTTGAATATGTGTGCTTTCACTACAAATTCACCCTTGAATTTGTCCCAAAGGAGGTAGGTTCCACATGGATAGCCATATTTTTTAGTTAAAGCCTGTACCACCTGAATTAGAGCTTCCTAGGGAGCAATCTTACTATAACTTGATCACCCTCTTTAATATCTTTTCTTCTCAGATGTCCATCACGCCACATAATGTCCTTATAGATTCTTGCACTTCATAGGAGGACATTCTGAATTCCTCATGCTCTTGCATTTGGATAAAACATTTATCACCAATTGTAGATAGATAAAAGTTGTGGGTCTTGATGTCCTAAGATGCCTTATACTCCATCTCTACCCAGAGGTGGCAAGATTTCCCGTAGATTAATTAAAAGTGTGTGGTTCCCAAGGGTGTCTTTAAGGCAGTGTTATATGTCTATAGTGCATCATTTATCTTCAAGGCTCAATCCTTCCTAGTGCAATTCATAGTATCTCCAAGATAGATTTGATTTGGCAGTTGGAGACTTTCACTTGTCCATAGTCTGAGGGTGATAGGGGGAAGTGACTTTGTGGCAAATGCCATATTTTTTAAGTAGTGTCTCAAAGTGTTTCAATAGAAGTGTGATCCTCCATCTGAAATCATAGTGTGAGGCACTTTGAACCTAGGCAATATGGTGTCCTTGAAGAGCTTCAACATGGATTTGGAGTTGTTGGTTTTTATGGGAATGACTTCCATCCACTTGGACACATAGTCCACCGCCACAAGAATGTAGGTAAACCTGCAGGAAGAGGAAAAGGGTCCCATGTAGATAACTTCCCAAACATCAAAAAATTCTAATTCTTTCCATTAGATCATGGGAGTGTGGTCTTTCTTGGATATGTTTTCAGCTCTATGGCATTGGTTACATGTGACAAAAAAATCATAGGAGTCATTTAACATCATGGGCCAAAAGAATCCACATTGAACCACCTTCTTGGCTATCTTTTATGAGCTCATGTGTCCACCAGTCGGGCCCAAGTGACATTTATCCATAATAGCATGAGCTTCTTTTTTAGTGACATACCTATGGTAAAGGCCATCTTCACACAACTCAAACAAATATAGGTAATCCTTATAAAAATTCATTATGTCATGCATGAAATTCATCTGTAAATGTCCTCTGTATTCAATATGTAGGAGATCAACTGCAAGATAGTTAACATAATCGACAAACTATTGAAAATGAGAATCTAGCAAGGATTTATCTATTAGCATCCTAGCACAATCCAACAAAGAGAGATGACTGAGGTGGTCTTCAAAACCTTTCTTATCATGTATTTCTAGATTGAACTCTTATAATGGTAGTATCCTTCACTAAAGCATGGGCTTGGCATCTTTCTTTCTCATAAGGTAATGTGTGGTTGTGTGATCCATATACATTATCACATGGGAGCCCACCAAGTAAGATAGGAATTTTTTGAAGGCACATATGATCACTAACATCTTTTCTCTTTCATGGTTTAGTTCCATTGTGCATTGTCCAAAGTCTTTGAATATAGTACCTAACATGTTAGTTCTCATCAAACCACTGACTGAGTATAGATCCTAACACATAGTCACTTGTTCCACACATGATCTCAAATGGTAGTGACCATTCCGACACTTAGATAACTACAATGGAGGTGAGCACTTCTTTTATACTATTAAAGCTAGTCGTGTAATCCTTGACCCCTTGAACGAAAGATTAGTGAGAGGCTTGTCAAGTTTTGGGAAGTCTTGAATGAACCATATATATAATTTGGTGTGCCCAAGAAATGCAGTGACTTCCCTAATGGATGAGGGAGGTGAGAGTTTACTGATGACTTTACTTTTTTCTCTATCAAATTCTATTCCTCTATTACTCACCATGTGGTCAAGAATAATGTCTTCCCTTACCATAAAATTGTATTTCTCCCAATTTAGTACCAAATGTGCTTCTTCACATATTTCTAGCATGAGAGATAAGTGGTGCAAGCATGAACCAAAGAAATCACCATTGATGGAGAAGTTGTACATAAACTTTTTCCATCGTTGTTTCATTCAACCCGGCAAAGATGGCAGTCATGCATCATTGGAAGGTAGCAGGGGTGTTGCATAGGCTAAAAGGCATCCTCCTAAAGGCATATGTGTTGAAGGGGAAGATAAAAGTAATCTTTTCATGTTCTTTAGTATGGATAGGAATATGGTAAGATCTTGAGTAATCATCAAGGATCTAAAGTATTCTTATTGCGTGTGGCACTCTAGCACTCAAGAAAGGGGAAAGGGAAGTAGTATTTCCTTGTGGCCTTATTTAGTGATTTGTAATCCATGACATTGTAACATACCAAAATTTACCTATCCTGATCTAAAAACCATAATTCCATGAATAGGAGGTTAGGGTGCTTGGATTATCATAATTGACCAAATAAGGATAAGAGTTATACCTTAATACACTTGTGTTTACCTTGATGGATGTATAATGTGCAAGTAATGAGTAATGCACTAGTTTATACCCCAAATGAACATTTAATGCACATAATATGAGTAACTCATATATTGACCCTGATTATGGAAACAAATGATCCTAACCATGCCATGGACCTATAAATCCTAATAAGATCATAATTTGGATATATGAAATCTAACCCTAATCTTTGTTCATGACGATGAGGTGTATGTGAAGGAACATTGAGTTCTAGCCGACAAACCTAACATGTACATGTTTGGTAACCCATGTGATACAATGGTGAGGTTAGGTGCTTAATCACATAATAAATCTTAAATGTACACAGAATGGGCCTAATAACCTAACTATGGCTTAATGTATAATTAGGTTCATTAAGTATGTGACGCATGCCATATGGTACATTAATATGCAAAAAATGTCTTAGATGTGCATAATTAGTCACCATATGTGACTAAATATAAATGGGTGTTTTATAAGGACAATAATGTGACTAATAAGTATAACATGGCAATAAATACATGTTTAATATAAGTGGAGATGTTTCATGTTCCATAATTTGATTTAATGTTGAAATTAAATGACTTATTGAGAAATTGATTAAAATAACTTATTTTATGCAAGATTATCTAACATAACTCCATATGGTGATAATAGGAATATAGTGAAGTCTATATCTAGGGTATTGAGGATGATGGTAGAATATAATAAAAGATATAAAGATACTAGACTTAAACCCTATTCATACTAAAACTCATACCAGATAATCTACATCCAAAATCAGATTTCTTGGGTCCCAATTAGTCTAGATGTAAAGTTTTATAATAATTGAATAATGTTTGGTAATCCAATTTAATAAAGGAAGATAGTTTACTTTATGCAATCACAAGTAAATATGGACTATGGTGCGCCATATTTAAATCACAAACTATTTGGCATGCATCCAATTCCTCTCATTTTTCACATTTTTGCATACAATTTGTGTGTCACGCTTGTTGATGTTGTCTCAATGATCTCGGTCTCTATTGGAGTTGTTGGTCTAGGCTGGACGGCAGTTGGCTTCTCTTCTTCCTTGAGTCTGGGTGTCCCTAGACTTTACAGTACCCCAATTTCGGTCTCTTTCTCCCTTGTGGGCTCTTTCTCTCTACTCCTCCTCTCTCAAGTATCATGCTCATCAGTTCCTTGTGACTATCTAATCCGTTGAGCCCAGATTTGTTTGGGATGTCCCTCCCTAATATCCCCGTCAAAAATGGGGCTCCCCTATCCCCTTTTTCCCATTATTGTCAAGCTCTTGGTCATCCTAGGCCTCATATCCTATAAATGCATACCCTATGATCACCACAAAACCCTCAGAGATCTAATGGAAGTCCAATTGATCTTCGCTTTCTCTGTTGTTACTTCCCTAAGCTCAGCCTTCATTGTAGCACCACCAGAGGGTAGGGAGGGTGTTTTAGATGACTACGAGGATGGGAAACCCTTTGGAGACATCGCTCTAATCCTATAGAAGTTGTACATGCCCTTACTTCCTCTGAAATCATTGTAAGATAGTTTTCCCTCTTTTCCACCTTGGTTCATGGTACTACGATTTGGTATGGGATATCATGTTATAGGTGGTGTTTTATGTTGATTCTTCAATTGAAACTTTTTCTTGGAGTCTTCTGAATTTGATTTTAGATGCATCACTGTCTGATTTCCTTCCTTTGGTCTCCAATTTCTTGCTTGAGAGCAGTCATGGTGGAACGCTCCTCTGGATTTTCCTGACATCTCAAGGTCTTCTTATCGGCTCATTAATATCGACGACATACTATGGAGTCGGATAAACCCATGGATCATCACAGGTTGCATCCCTCTTGGATTTTGATAGCTCAATGGGGAGCTAGAATTGCTCTGAGTTTTTCTCATGTATACAAATGAAGCAAAGAAGATTGCAGTTGTGATTTCATAGACTTACCCTTAGTTTGATTTTATAGTTGGCATGCTTCTCATGGGCAATGTAATCTTTTTGCCACTGATTTCAATGTAATGCACATTATTTTTATAATAGTCAAATGACCTCTATTGCCCTATTACGTATCAAGCACCTCTATTTCCCTATCACGCATCAATATTTTGATGCATGGTGTGAGGGTGTTTTGGTCCTTTCCTTTTATTTATTTTTTGGAAATTTCAATAAATGGGTAAAACATAGATAAATGATAACTAATTTCCTAGTTATCAAAAACTGACTAAAAGTATATTCTACAATAAGAAAAATAAACTCTATATGATGATGTGGGTTCTATAACCTAAATCCAATGTAATAAGAAGTCAATTTTTTAGGGTTTATAATATACACCTTGAATATTGGTTTACATACCTAATATGTTATTAGGTGAACATGCATAATCTGGATCTAGGGTTTAGACCCTAACCTTTTACACACATACTAGAGATATGTTGCATCCTCTTCATTCTATATTGGAAAATAGTTTATATTTTCTGTCTTAGTTGTATGTTGCATTCTCTTTATGAGTCATATTAGACAATTGTTTATTTTCTCTCTCTTTCTCTAACTCGATTGTGACATATTATCCAAATTGTCACATGTTTACATATATTTGAACCGATGGATTCCAAATTTTGAAATTGATCTTATGAATTGTTATAATTGAAAATTGAAAATCTATTCTTGTATTTTCTTGTTATTTCATTCAATTTGCATCCTGATCAGTTTTATTGATCCATATACAAAAGAAGCCCTAATTTTTCATGTGTTGTCCATGATAGTATATTTGATCATGTTTATACATCTTTATGATGTCTTTTTAATTTGGATACAATATTTTGATCTAACGAAACTAATGTTTTCCTCTCAATTTATAATGCATGTTTGGTTGAATAACTTGTATAGTGTACACACTAGGTGGTTTATCCCTATTGCGTGTATTACCAACAGATGGTAGAAATGGTGATTCCTATCCCTGGGTAATAGTGTTGTGATTTCGTTACTCCCCCAAAGATTATTGTGGGGATCCCATTATATGTGGTTATGGTGGTGATGTAATATACCTTAAATGTTATTATACTAGTTATTATTTTGATAATCTACTAGCATAATTCTTATTGTTGTTTCTCTATTACAGATATAAAGGAAATAATTGCTAATTATAAGGTTTTTTGTTTCTTCACATTATCTCTTCATCTTACCATATGAAGATTTCTTTTGATAACTTATTACAGATTTAAAGGAAAGAGTTGTTAATTGTTAGGTGTAACATACCGAAACTTTGATATATTCTCTTTTTGGCCCTTTCCCAATATTTTCGTATCATTTCTATCCTTTTTGGCCTTGATGCTTAAATTGTGGAATTTATAGTGGTTTGGTGAATATTTTTTCAATAATTATACCAATTGAAGGGTTTATGCACAAATACCTCGATGAAATATTATTTAAGGATCTAAAATGTAAAATCACCACTTTAGTAGAACAATGGTTTATTTAATTTGTGCTAGAAGTGCAAGGCCCTAAACCTTGGTTAATGTATTAAATAAGCTTAATTACCATATTAAGTTCTCTAAACCTTAATCTAAGTCTTTGATGTGATTTGAAAACATAAAATGAGCGTAAGTTTCAAATTTGGTTTGATTTGGATGTTGTTTGTGCAAGTTATTCAATTTTAGGTACATTATGGGCTTTTATGCAATTTACCCAATTGGGAGGTTTTCTTTGCAAGTTATCACATGAATTTTGATCCTTAGATATTCCATTACCATTCTCAAGATTTTGAACCATGGGGCACCTAGTTGCACCTTGGTTTGAATGTATTACTTTCCAAGGGCATTATAGGGATTACCCTCTTTATAAACAAGCTTATCTTTAAAAGCTATCAACCAATGGGGTTATTTCTTTGTTTGAAGGACGGTGGAGATGGCCTAGAAGTCTCCAGGGGCTTTTAGGACCGACCTTTGATATAAAAGAAGAGTCTATGAGTTGTCCTCTTGCATGGCCATGAAGCCCTAGCCTAAGGATACATGGAAAGTCCCATAGACACCTCATGCTTGCCCCCTTCTTTATATAGCCATGCCTACCCCTTCCCACCTCCCAATCCAAGAAGAAATCCTCTCCTTATCTTTCCCCCTACTTAGAGAATCGCCCCTTCTATGTTTGGCCATGAAGTTTCTATCCCAAGGTAAAAGAGGGTGCCTACCTTGGTGAAGAAGGCTCCTAGGGTTCCAAATTTCTCAATTTAGGAATTCTTAAGCTCCTCCTTGGTGATTTTGACCAAAAGTAGTAAGTATCCTCCTTTCCTTCCCTATTTTCATGTTTTTAGAATTCCTCCCACCTTCTTCCAGGTCAGAACCATGACCTTCCATGGTAAAACTCCACCTAGAACCCTAAAACATCTCATCTCCATGCTCTTTTGTTAGGGTTTGCACCTCTAAAGTGGAGAAGGTGATCTTTGCTCAAGAAAGGAGCTTGGCTTGGAACAAGAAGACCTTCTAATCTTGATATCCTTGATTTTTGGACCTTATTATCTTCCTAGAGGCGAGTTTTGTTAACCCCCTTCTCAAATATTGCTTACTACATGCTTAAAACTCATGCTTCTATGTTTAAAATCGATTATTTCCATCTCTTTTTACCGTGTTCTTCTAGGGTTTTGGTTTCTTGCTGCTTTACCTTCTCTAGAAGCTCTAGTTTGGTTACCTATGCAACTTCAAATCTGATCTTGGGTCAAATGATGTTTTATCCCTCCCGCTCTCTCTTCAATTATCTCGACCGGTTTGATGATGTGGTAATTTCCTATTGGTCAGTATTGAAAAATTCATATCTTCTAATCTGCTTATCCAAATTTGACAAATAAATATGTTTTGGAATTGGAAAATTAATCGATATCTAATAAAATTCTGATTTCATGGTTTTACGAAGGGTGATTTTTATAAAATGAATTTAATGCATAAAATCCATAAAAATTACATCTTAATCATCATAACTCCAAAATTAAAATTAAAATATGTTTTCTTCATCACGAGAACCTAATAAGTTCATTGGTGATATTTTTAAAATCTAAATCTGAGTTTTACTAAAAAGTTCTGAAATTAGGGTTTCTATACATTAATGTGCACTATGTACTCTAATACATGTTAATACATTGAAAATAGGTAAAGTAGAACTTGGACTCAATTAAAGTGGTGAAAGTTATTAATTGATATCAGTAAGAGAGGTATCTGCATTCCTTGAACCCTATGTTGGGATAATTGCAGAAAAACCCTATATTTCCCTAATGAGGCTTAAATGAACCCTAAATCTTCTATTCTTGAATCCTAATGTTGCTCATGCCTCAAATCAGATTATGATTTATTCTTGTTTGGGTCTTATACCCCACTTCCATGCTTATTGAATATTATGACTACTCTTTCCATGATTACTTTTCTAGCATGTAGATTTATGTTCTATGTAATTAAAAGTAGTGGTACTTATGTACAGCCACCCACATAGGGCATGTATTTAATCACCCTGGGGAATGTTTTTATTCTCCCCCATATAATTGTGTAGGTGACTGGGAATGTCTTATTCTCCCCTCACCTATAGGTTGGAGGTCTGGTAGGTGCCTCAACCCTACTTAGTTAGGTAGACATAATTATCTTACATGCAAATCTTTTTTAATATAAATATTAATGGCAAGTTTCTTTTGAATATAGCATCATACTCTTGTTCTGTTCATCTTATGATGAAATATTAGCCTTTACTTTCATGTTATTTCCTTATCTTATGTTCTTGTTCATTATTTTACTCATACCTTGTATTTCTCTCTCTTACCGGGTGATTTCACAACCACCCAGGTTTAGATCGAGTTGTTGAACATCACCAAGGAGAACATAGCTTCCAACATGGACCTAGCTCTTGGAGATGTTGCTTGGAGACATATTTGAAGTAGTTTAGACTTCCCTCTATATAGATCCCCTTTTTTGTTTCTTGTTGTAAACCCTAATGGGAAACTTTGATGTACTTGTGTAATCTTTTATGAAAGTTGAATATAGTAAGTTATTTTTATGTACACTTGGTCTTTTGCATACCGTTTATTGAAGTTTGAAATTTATACCTATTCCAACATACCTGTTAGTGTGTTTGGAATGGATGTTAATTCTTCAAATATTTATATTAGTAAGGGGGTGATCCTGCCTCCTTACAACATGGTATCAGAGCCCATGGTAGTCAGAATCTGACTATTTCAATTTTGTCTCCCTAGTTAGAATACTTGCCTTAAATTTAAGTGACATGTTTTCCCTAGAGTTGATCAATAGATGATGAAGGATTGATTTAGGATCTTATAGTTTGACATTAAAATAATGATGAATATATTCCTAAAATACTTACAACTAAAAGATGCATAAGTAACCATAGTAACTTGAGGTTGTTTAGCTTGGCCTTTAGGTAGCTACTAGAACATGAAGTTGAAAGTAAAGGTGTCTAGAAAGGATAAGGGTTTGGGGGCTATCAAGATTTTCCTCCGCACCACTAGCTTGGTTTACGAGGACTCCAGAATCCATATGATACCGGCTGGCCTGAGCTGATATGAATTATCCGAAATAGCATGCTTTTAGGCAATAGTAGCCTTAGACATCTATATGATTTATCTTTAGGGACCCTAATATGTTGATTTAGTCTCCCAGCTATAATGACTTGTTTGAGGATGGATACCCAATATAGTTCCCTTATGACCCATAGAACCACATGTTGGATAGTTATCCCTAGAACCTAGACTTTGAAGTTTGGTATTTAGTAAGCAATCAGAGTGCACAGTGAAGTGTGATGGATCTTGTATATGGTTTAGTTAGACTCACCCCTTTACCTCTAGATTAGTTTGTCTTGGTAGGTCAAACCTTTTAAGGGGTGGAGAGTAGTTGGTTTGATGATGTTTGGGTTATGAGATTTTGAGGATGAGATACTTTCCAAGGGAATGGAGTCATGTAACATACTGAACTCTAGCTACTCTGACTTTAGAAACCCTAACTCCCTAATTAAGAAGTTAGTGTGTTTAATTCCTTAGTTTTGACCAAACAAGTTATAGTTGTAACCACATGTTTCTTGGTATCTAAATGAACATATAATGATCATCTATTGAATAGTTCATATGTTTGAACCCTAATGAATATCTAATGTACATAATAAGAGTAACTCACATTTTAATATTAATAGTGGATAAGCATGATGTTAACCATGTCATAAACCAATAAACCCTAATGATATGATGGGCAAGATAATTGTAGTCTAACCTTAGACTTAATCAATCCTAAGAATGTATAGGTGAAGAATAATGATCATGTTAACCTAAACCCTAAGTTGTAATCATCTAACCTTAACCTATACTTCCTTAATGACATTCATGATACATTGGTGTCACTAGGTGTCATAATCAGATAACATACTTTAATACACATAAATCATACATTAATCAATTCATCAATATGAAATGCATATCACCTTGTTCTCTAATACACACCTAATTAATCACCTAATGACTTAGTATGTGAATCAAATTATTAATGTGTAATATGTCCCACCTTGATCACTAAAATACATATAATGACTTCAATATGGATAAGTAGTAATTGATTCACATAAAAGTGCATAATCAATCATAAGAACTGAATAAATATGAGAAAATGATTAATGATGACATTAATGTGAATAAGAAAGTTAATGTGACAATGTGACAATGTTAAATATAGATATAAGTGATTAATGTGACATTATTTGGATTACTTGTAACAAGTTGGATAAAATGTCTTAATTCATGCAAAACAATTTGTTATAATTCAATATGTTGACAACAGAGACTAAATCCAATTATTAAGGATAATAATCAAGTATATTGATAATTTAGTAGACTCTGATTGCACTCAAACTCATAATGAGGTAAATAATAAATATATATGGTTTCAAGCATAATAATGAAATATAACTCTTTTAGAAACAAAGTAAATATGACATGACACGTTTAAAATAATAATAATGATAATGTGTTATCCTAATGAATATAATTCTAATAAACCAAAAAAATTAAAAAGAAACCATAAAATTGGAACCTTTAGGTGATCCATGAGAACCTGACCTATGTGGAGTTGCTTGAGAAGATTCTAAACTCCCAAGTTAAGCAGTTGAAAAATAAGGAGTTTAAGTTGGTAAAAGTTTTTGGTGGACGTTTAATGGATTCAACCTGGGAGTTTAGTGGTGAGATGTTGCATACTCACCCTTCTCACTTTTCTTTAGATTTAGAGTACAAAATCCTCTTTAAGGGGTGGAGTGTTGTAACATACTGAAACTTCGATATATTCTCATTTTGGCCCTTTCCCAATATTTTTGTATCATTTCTATCCTTTTTGGCCTTGATGCTTAAATTATGGAATTCATAGTGGTTTGGTGAATAGTTGTTCAATAATTATACTTATGGAGGGGTTTATGCACAAATACCTTGATTAAATATTATTTAAGGATCTAAAATGTAAAATCACCACTTTATTAGAACAATGGTTTATTTAATTTGTACTAGAAGTGCAAGGCCCTAAACCTTGATTAATGTATTAAAAAAGCTTAATTACCATACTTAAGTGCTCTAAACCATAATATAACTCTTTGATGACATTTGAAAACATTAAATGAGCGTAAGTTTCAAATTTGGTTCGATTTGGATGTTGTTTGTATAAGTTATGCAATTTTAGGTACATTATGGACTTTTTATGCAATTTACCCAATTAGGATGTTGTTTGTACAAGTTTGCAAGTTATCACCTGAATTTTGATCCTTATATATTCCCTTACTGGTCTCGATATTTTTAACCATGGGGCACCTAGTTGCACCTTGGTTTGAAGGTGTTACTTTCCAAGGGCATTATAGGGATTACCCTCTTTATACATGAGCTTATCTTTAAAAGCTATCAACCAATGGGGTTATTTCTTTGTTTGAAGGATGGTGGGGATGGCCTAGAAGTATCCAGGGGCTTTTAGGACCGACCTTTGATATACAAGAAGGGTCTTTGAGATGTCCTCTTGCATGGCCATGAAGCCCTAGCCTAAGGACACATGGAAAGTCCCATAGACACCTCATGCTTGCCCCCTTCTTTATATAGCCATGCCTACCCCTTCCCACCTCCCAATCCAAGAAGAAATCCTCTCCTTATCTTTCCCCCATCTTATAGAATCATCCCTTCTATGTTTGGCCATGAAGTTGTTGTCCCAAGGTAAAAGAGGGTGCCTACCTTGGTGAAGAAGGATCCTAGGGTTCCAAATTTCTCTATTTAGGAATTCTTAAGCTCCTCCTTGGTGATTTTGACCAAAACTAGTAAGTATCCTCCTTTCCTTCCCTATTTTCATGCTATTAGAATTCCTATCACCTTCTTCCTGGTCAGAACCATGACCTTCCATGGTAAAACTCCACCTAGAATCCTAAAACATCTCATCCCCATGCTCTTTTGCTAGGGTTTGCACCTCTAAAGTGGAGAAGG
The DNA here is from genome assembly GCA_963693085.1 of Alisma plantago-aquatica. NCBI lineage: Eukaryota > Viridiplantae > Streptophyta > Magnoliopsida > Alismatales > Alismataceae > Alisma > Alisma plantago-aquatica. Next base: position 573,337,758 of record OY856410.1, read on the forward strand.
TGATCTTTGCTCAAGAAAGGATGTTGGCTTGGAACAACCAGACCTTATAATCTCGAGATCATTGATTTTTGGACCTTATTACCTTCCTAGAGGCGAGTTTTATTAACCCCCTTCTCAAATATTGCTTACTACATGCTTAAAACTCATGCTTCTATGTTTAAAATTGATGATTTCCATCTCTTTTTAGCATGTTCTTCTAGGGTTTTGGTTTCTTGCTGCTTTTGCTTCTCTAGAAGCTCTAGTTTGGTCACCTATGCAACTTCAAACCTGATCTTGGGTCAAATGGTGCTTTCTCGCTCCCCTCTCTCTTCAATCATCTCGATCGGTTTGATGATGTGGCAATTTCCTATTGATCAGTATTGAAAAATTCATATCTTCTAATCCGCTTATTCAAATTTGACAAATAAATATGTTTTGGAATTATAAAATTAATATATATCTAATAAAAATATTTCAAGGTCTTATTTCATGGTTTGAAGAAGGGTGATTTTTGTAAAATGAATTTAATGCATAAAATCCATAAAAATGACATCTTAATCATCATAACTCCAAAATTAACATAAAAATATGTTTTCTTCATCAGGAGAACCTAATAAGTTCATTGGTGATATTTTTATAATCTAAATCTGATTTTTACTAAAAAGTTCTAAAATTAGGGTTTCTATACATTAATGTGCACTATGTACTCTAATACATGTTAATACATTGAAAATAGGCAAAGTAGAACTTGGACTCAATTAAAGTGGTGAAAGTTATTAATTGATATCAGTAAGAGAGGTATCTGCATTCCTTGAACCCTATGTTGGGATAATTGCAGAAAAACCCTATATTTCCCTAATGAGGCTTAAATGAACCCTAAATCTTCTATTCTTGAATGCTAATGTTGCTCATGCCTCAAATCAGATTATGATTTATTCTTGTTTGGGTCTTATACCCCACTGCCATGCTTATTGAATATTATGACTACTCTTTCCATGATTACTTTTCTAGCATGTAGATTTATGTTCTATGTAATTAAAAGTAGTGGTACTTATGTACAGCCACCCACAGAGGGCATGTATTTAATCACCCTGGGGAATGTTTGTATTCTCCCCTATATAATTGTGTAGGTGATTGAGAATGTCTTATTCTCCCCTCACCTATAGGTTAGAGGTATGGTAGGTGCCTCAACCCTACCTAGTTAGGTAGACATAATTATCTTACATGCAAATCCTTTTTAATATAAATATTAACGACAAGTTTCTTTTAAATATAGCATCATACTCTTGTTCTGTTCATCTTATGATGAAATCTTAGCCTTTAATTTCATGTTATTTCCTTATCTTTTGTTCTTGTTCATTATTTTACACATATCTTGTGTTTCTCTCTCTTGTTGGGTGATTTCCCAACCACCCAGGTTTAGATCGAGTTGTTGAACATCACCAAGGAGAACATAGCTTCCAAATGGACCTAGCTCTTGGAGATGTTTCTTGGAGATAGATTTAAAGTAGTTTAGAATTACCTATACTTAGATCCTTATTTTGTATCATAAGCCCTTATGGAAGATTATGATATACTTTTATAATCTTTTGTGAAAATTGTATATAGTCATTTGTTTAATTTCGCTGCTACACCTTGGTCTTTTGCATACTATTATAATAAATTTGGAAAATTTATACCTATTCCAACATACCTTTGAGTGTGTTTGGAATGGATGTTTTATTCTTCAAATTTTTTTAGTAGGGAGTGGATCCCACTCCTTACATAAGGTTTTTTGTTTCTTCATATTATCTTTTCATCTTACTATATGAAGATCTCTTTTGATATCCAATTAGATGATTCTATCCCCTTTGTTTGGGAAGCCTTGATATACTATTTGTTGTCCTTTTCCCTAATGTTGTCCAATCACTATTATATGCACATAAATGTTATGTTGACAACGTCCATCGTTTCTTCTCTTGTGGGGTATTCTTCCAATCCCTAGGTAGAGAGAAAGGTGTGGGCCACAGCTGATCGGGACACACCCTATTGTAATTGAGTTTTCTTGGGAGGTAGACTAAAGTAGCCTAATACACTTAGTGGATTATTACCTATATTTTTCTTATATGTACACCCTGCATGGTGAAGAACAATGTTAGACATAAATATTGTGATAGTTAGATTTTTATATTCTACCTCTACACATTATGGTGAATGATACATTGCATACTTGAATAGTATACCATCCTTTGTGAAAAATTATTATTGAATTTGGCATTGGATGGTTTTCTATTATTCCATTTGAGTAAGTTGAGTGGATCCCCTCTCGGGTCCCACATCTTACAAAGATCCTCCACTCTGTGACAGTACAAGTGTGGATGAGCTCATTGTTATCATTTTTCACCACAGTGGTGACCACTTTCTTGGGCACGACTTGAACGGGTCTGGCCCAAGGAGAATTATAGTTTGGATAAATGATACTTGTAGTGCAAATTTGTATGACTTCTAGGACGACAACATCCTTTATGTTTGTATTATCTTGAGTTGAGGGTCCCTAAATGACTTGTAGTCCTCTACCATGGGGATCTTGTGCATGTAGATGGCCTGGCTAACCCCAATTAGGTATGTCATCTTGTACCCCAAAGCAACTCTTCTTTTCTTCAACTTAGTCATTCGCTTATCTTCTTGCTCGGGCATAAATTTGGAGTTGATGATAACCAGAAAAGTTTCTTGTTCATCAAAATAAACATTTTTGAGCCCTTCAGGTAGGGCCTTTATTTCTGGAGCCTTTGGTTGTTCATCTTTTTCTTAAAAAATAGAAACCATCTTTAGGTCATGAAATTTGGCGTGGGATATAGTCTCAATGTAAGGACCCTGACCTGGGTTATGAGGCAACCCTATTTGTTTTGGCTAATCAAGTTTCTTAGAACTTTAATATAATCCTCTAAGGTGTTTTGTTATCATGTGACACACTTATGTCCCAAGTTTGGTCCTAATTGAATGTTGTTTGAGCAATGTTCCTTTGTTTTGGACCAAAGTGCAATTTACCCAAGTTGAGGGGTTACATTGCAATATTTCATATGTTGAACATGCCTCATGAGTTTTAACATCATTATAGAGATATTGATGCAAGGTGGTATCTTGTGGAAAGCCCAAATTCCAAGTTTGAACTTGTTTGAACAATGTTGGTACCTTGTGCACCAATTTTGGTACAAATTGTAATTTACCCAAAATGTGGGGTTGATATGCAAATTTCCACCTCTAGAGTGTCCCTACTCCCTCCTAGTATCATGTAGAGGAGAGAGAAAGAAGTAGACACCATGTTTGATTCCATTATGAATGATGGTTATCTTGGTGATGAAATGACCAAGAAAAGGGTTGAATATGAAAGCTTAACTTGAGTTGTATCAAGTTGAAAAGCTTATATATGAGTGCCTATCGGCCAAGGAGCAATAGGAGGATCCTCATATAGTTTTGTGAACTCTTGGCAAAGGCCATATCGTGCAAATCACCCCAAGGAGGTGAGTTGTGTTGGGTTACAACTTCCTTAGTAAAGTCGTGATGAGTTGTGAATAAAGTGATGATTTAATTGATATATTTTATTCAAAGGGATAAGTAATGGACGAATTTGCATCTCTAGATGATCCTCAACCATTTGAAAGACAAGATAAATGTTGATGCATGCATGTATACGTGTCATCCATGCATGGACACGTGGCACCTACTAGCTTAAATTGATGACACCTCATTTTGACCCTCCTTCATGAACAACAAGTATATATACCCCTAGTTTCACCCCTTAGTGCAATTTTTCGACCCTTACCACCCTCCTACCCTAAGGTATCGTGCATAGAGATCCTGTATCATGCTGGAGTGTTGTGGTATCGTGCATGGGCCCTTGGGTATCGCCCATGGCAAGATCATATCTCCCAAGTAGGGTGATATCAGCCATGAGAGTGAGATATTGGCCATGAGAGTGAGATATCGGCCATGAGAGTAAGATATCGGCCACAAGAAAAGTTGTATAGGCCAAGAGGAGGTCCATATTGCCCAAGAGTGGTAGGGTTTCAGCCAAGGTGCTCAGGGGCTCAAGTTTTAACCCTAAGCATGATCATCTTCAACCTTGGATTGAAGCATGATTTTAGGGTTTTGATATTCCTTTCTTTTGTTTTTCACCAATTGCTTATCCATGGCGATTCCTTATATATGAAGGAGTTTTGAACGAGCCTTGGACATTCGATAAGTCATCTTCAACCTTAGGAATGTGGATCTTTGGAGCTTGGAGCTTTGAAGTTGTTCTTAAGGTGGGTTATATAACTTGAACTCAACCATGTTATTATTCATCACCTAAATTGCTATATTTAATGATGTAATTTTAATTCCGAAGTTTCCTGAAATCATTGATGAAATTATGAGTTCTAGTAGTTGCTTAGACCTATTGCCATGAACTATAATAGTTAGAACTAAGGTCTAGAGCTTGAAGATGATGGTATCACTTTATAAAAGTGATATCGAGTGCAAGCACACAAGCAAGCACGTCTAACCCGATATGATGATGCATCTACTTCACTAAAACAACAGGGATATGATTGTATACCTTCTTCCATGATATGAGGGTGTAGTATACACCTATTGCATGATAGGGAGTCACGTATAGACTTCATTCACGATACAAGGTTAAATGAATACTTATGAGTTGACATGAAACCCTAATTTGGGTAACTCGATATGAGTAAAGAATAGAAAATGCTATTGCATGATATGATCATAGAATATATCATTGGTACTTGGTAACATGAAGCACACATATCTGGTGAATGATGTGAACATTTAAGGAAACCCTATTGCATGATATGGTAGCTCGATACACAACCCTAGTTGATGTCTAGACCGACATAGTGATGAGTTGATACCTCTTAAAACACCATGGGTGATACATACATGTATCATGTGCCCATCACAACCAACCCTAACCCAACATGGGTGTTGCAACCCAACATTGGATGGTCTATCCTGACATGGCTTGGTTCCCTTCACTCCTATTAACTTGTATATTGGTTTGAGCCTGATATGGCAAAGCCTAACCCGTCATGGCCAACCCTAGATGGTGAGCCACCTGATATGGTGATTGAATGCACCTCTATCCCGACATGGTGATGGTTTAATACCTTATGCATGACATGAGTAACACATACAAACACCTTTAGCTCGATATGGTGGTGTCTATACACCTATAACCTGATATGGTGAACATATGCACACCTCCAACCCGAGACACCTTGTAAAGGTGAAGGCAAAACACTCTCAAGAGTGATGAGTATAATACCAAGTAATGGTGTGGCTAATACCTTGATAGATGAAACACCTAAAGTAATTGATAATGGAAAACTTTACATCAATAATGCCTCAGCTTGAAATGAGTCCATATCAATTGTGATGGTTGGACAATTCAAATGTACACTACATGATAAATGTGATAGGTTAGTGCATAAAGTATTTAGGATGGGAAATACCCTAATACAAGATAAGTTGATGAACTTAAGTATGTTAAAAGTGATGAGGGAAGTGATACATCAAGACACGATAGATATCACATCAAGCACTTCAAGGTTGATGCACCTTAAATCCAATATACTTGGATGAGTAACATGTGAAGTGTGTCATGTCAATTGTTACGTTGAGATGTAATGAGATTAATGCACTTTGATAAGTGTAGGCTAAAATACCTTGAGAAAGGGTTAAGCCAAGTTAATAAGTATGATGTAAACAATATTATGGTAAGGATGAGAGAGAAACCCATACCTTGTGTTGATGATCATTTAGTGATAAATGATGAGAATAAATAAGTATGATTCAATACTTATGATATCAATATATGCTCCTAGATGTGTGGAGCAATGAATTAGGGTTTGGATCAATAAAATGAACATGAAACCCTAATCAGTTATAAAGGGGAAACCCTAACCCCAATGATGCGAAGGTTGTAATTCTCTTATTGCATAAGCCGTGTAAGGCATGTTAAATACTTGTATAAAAAGTATAATGACTAATGGGCCTTCTGAGCCATGTGAATAAGTTGTTGCCTAGTGAGAGGTGACAAGATATATACTTAATGGGCCTTGTGAGCCATGTGAGATGCTTGTATAACAAGTACCATGTATACCTTGGTCTGAGGACCTAGAGGTATTAGTTACCTGATAAGTGGTAACAGTGTTCTGTGATGAACTAAGGGTTTGAATACCCAGATCCGATAATCATGATAATGATGATGTGAAGGGATTAAAATTCCCAATAATGTGATAAGGGACTAAGATCCCAAGTATCATGTGTTTTAAAGATTTTGAAAGACTTGATAAATGTATTACGCCTTTCTTTGTAGCATCTGTTATAATAATTCTTGTTTGAAACTTGACTGATTCTAAAAGAATACGGTAATGCACTTAATTAATCAAGTGGAATCTTATCATGTAGTGCCCTGGCCATAGATCCATCATCGTCAGTAGCTGGTGATGGTGAAACATGTTTTCCTACGATCCTGATGAATGCATATTGTTGAATATGTGGGGGTGATGGGCGTGAATACCTTACGCCCTAATGTGGGATTGACATGAGATAAACACGAGATCTCTCAATCCTTCATTATAAAGGCCGGGATGGATGTATCACAAATCTTCCGATGATGATGATGAATGTCGGATGATGTGGAGATAAACATAAAATCTCTTTATTCCAAAGAGAGGCAGCTGACACTGTAACTCTGTTGCAGTTGCAGTATACCCTGGTAAGCTACGATAAGTAGTTGACATAGTCCTGCTTGTGGTCTCGCACTAATCGAGATGTGGGAGGTCATAGAAGTCGGCTCTTTTAGATGACCTATGTATCGGACCGACTTTGGGTTTCACAACTGAAGGTTGGAGTATGAGTGGTATACCTCATCTCCTCAGGGCATAAGTGTGATTGTAAAATGTAATCAGTCGAGTAGCATATCTGCTTAAGGATCGAATATGGAAAACATTGATAGATGTGTACTTCAGTTATACATCTTAGTTGATAGATGTTATTTATGCTCTTTACATTCCTTGCAAAGTAGATAGATGGTTTATAACTCTACCATGGGTAGATGCAATGTTCTCCTTAAGAAAGGAGATTACTCCATTATGTTCATACAGTGAATTATCCTACCTATTCATATAAAAAGAACCTCTGGTCAGTTTATAAATACTTAATCTGGGATAATAATATGGTCAGCGGAGAGTTATATCTCTCATTGGGACAATTGTCTCACCCCGTGGGATCCACATGTTTTTTAGTGGACGTGCATGAGGTGTCGAAAATTTTTCTATAGAGGAGGAACAACAGTTGAGGCAGCAGTAAGAGCTCAGGTTGAGTGTATTGTTTATCGTATCTTATAGATAGAAGTCCTATGTGTCGTCTCTATACTCTCAGGTCCTTGGAGTTAGTATTTAATGGTTTTATGATTGATCTGAGATTTTGGCTTGTATGCCTCGAGGTTTTATGTTGCTTATGTATAGTTCAGCAAAGCAACTGTTATATGTAACCCTCGAGATGAAGATGTACAGGGTATGTACAATGTGAACAATGATGTATATAAGGTTTTGGACCTTTCAGTAAGAGTTTTTCCTTGAATTGGATCTCTTTGTAAAATGGTTTTAATTTTTAGTGATTTTTGTTAATCCGTTGTTTATGTTTAATTTTGCTTAATTAGTAACAATTTGTTTGTCGTTCGTTATAGTTTTGGTATCAGAGCTTAAGGTTTGCTGAGTCTACAAAGACATAGGACTAAGGTTTTAAGTCTATGTTAGTGTCCTCTAGTATACCCTATAGTGACTTCTGCTTGTGCAGAAGAAAGGGTGAAGTTTAAAAATGATTGAAGAACATGAGGAACACATTTCTGAGAGCAATGTTGTTGCACCAAGAGAGGGTGCAAGGGATCAGGCAAGAAAAGAATGAGTGCCTGAGAATTCCCATCATGACCCGATCAGGATAGAGAATCCTATGTTTATGCTCTTGTTGGGAAGGTTGGGACAACAGTGATGCATATAGTAGACTGGATACTAGCATTACAACCTCGGTTACCAGTCCTTAATATAGAAACTTTGGCTTTGAAAGGATTCCTGAATGACATAGTCATGCTGGAACAGTGGAAAATGTGGGAAAGATTAACATATGGTGAGAAAGTAGACTCTGCCATAAGTTTAAACAAATAGTATATCTGTGATGGTAGTGCCCAAGGATGGGGCAATAAGCTGAGAAGTAGGGAAAGGTCTCTACAATTCTAGAGACATTTGCCTAGTTGTTCTAAAAAGCCAAAGTTTTTGGCGCCACCAGTGCAATAAATGCCTAGCGTACCAGGGCAGTGGCCACTAAGTAAAGGCAAAGGTCCTAACTTTCCACATGTAAGAACCCATGGCTTAGTCTCTACATCAGTGATAAGACCAATAAGACCATGGTACGAGGACGAGACATGTTATAGGTATGGACATGTCAAGCTTACTAAACTCTTTTCTTTGTAAAGAAGGGAGGAAATGACCCAACAACCGAGGTAGACTCAGAAGGGCTTACGAAAGTTACAGCCCAATATTGTAAAAAGGCAAAAGCAACAACATGAAACAGCTAGACTCTATGTGTTGAGTCGACCTGAAGTGGTGGATGATCGTGAGGGGTAACAATCCGATAGAGCTTTTTCATTTTGATATGCTTTATCTTGATGCTATCTGATAATCCTAAACAGGATTGTTGTTATGGACTTCCCTATTGATTTTCCTATGGGGACATAGGGAAGAAATGATGAGAACTAGAATTTATATTTTGTTCAGTATTATTTTAAATGCTTTATAATTGCTCTTATTTGTGTGAAAAAGGATGAGATATAGAAGTGATGCCTGGAGAAAATCCAAGAATGTTAAATCCTATGTTTATATTGATATGAAAAGTAAGGAACATGATAGTAAATAAAGTGCATACTACCTAATCTCAGTACTTGTATACCCTGGCCAGGTATATAATTATTGGAGATAGGTCAAGTATGGAACTCTTAGATTGTTATCTTTCTTATTACTCTGATTAAGTAGTCATTCTGAGACAATCTAGTGAGTATAACGAAACCAAAAAAAATGGTATGGACATTTGCATCACATACTAAGTACATTAAATGGAATTTGAGATGATCTCAGATCAATCTGTATGTATGAGGAAATGAAAAGTATAATCCTCATGATAAGAGAATGATAACAAGGGAGATGATCCCTATCTAATAAAGCCTGTGTGAATAGTAAAGATCTTTTCCCATGATGTAGAAATGGGAAATGTGATAAAATCACAAAATGTTCATGAACATGTTAGACAATAACAAAGAATGGAGTGATGACATGTAATCATCCTTATAATTCCTATGCAGATGGCAAGGAGCCTAGGATGAGACAAGAGTAAATGACTCATGAACAGTTGAAAGTTCATGCAATAATTAGAGGAGATGATAATCTCTTCTCTTTGATAAACAACCCTGGGTGATGATGGGGTGATAAGAGGAATATGTTTCTTTGTGTTCTCTCCTTTTAGGGACATGGCAATCAAGTGAGTACTATGACACTTGATGTGCATGGATTAGAAATAATCCATTGATGGATACATAGAAAAGTATCAGTTCATCTTGGACTTTGGTTCTAAGATAAAGATATGTGCAATAAATAATTTCCCATGATGAAAGGAAGATCCTATTATATGTGTGGATTTGGTAAAAACAAAAAAGAGATGGAAATGATGAGGATGTGATGTGTTTTCAACACATGTGATGGATACCAAGGTAAGAAATTCTGGTATCTAAGGAGTATCAAGTGATATGGCAAAGTAAAAACATAACTCCTAATTAGATGATTTATGTTGGTTACCTGGGATGGCCAACTGTGAAATCAGTCTAGTTACATAAAATATTATGGACATCATATGTTACGGGTTTATGCTCTACATAAACATAACATCGATAAGGATGTACTAATTGAAGGAATAATTGTAGAATCATTTGAGAAAAAACTTATCAAAGCTAAAAATGTATGATAAGACATGTAGTCCAGAGTGGGAGACAAAACATAACCATAATCTCTCCATAAAAAAATGTTAAAAACTAAGTGGGGTTTGACACCTGAATCATTCAAAATATGAATAACACTTCTTTGATATAGAAGGTATTACCTGACACAGAGTTGACTCTACAGTCAATAAATGAAAAGGACAGTGGAGTATGTGTCATGTGTGACAGGTTCTATGATAACCATGTGTGGAAGAACTTTGTGTTGATCAAAGGTCTATGGTATCTCCATAACATTAAGATGTTGTGTGGAGACTTGATGATATGATGAATGAATAATATATGTCTCCCTTTACTTGGGATTTCGGGGACAAATTCCTTGTTAGGGGTTTATAACTTGTAAGGACCCTAACCTGGGTTATGAGGTAACCCTATTTTTTTTGGATAATAAAGTTTCTTAGAACTTTAATATAATCATCTAAGGTGTTTTGTTATCATATGACACACTTATGTCCCAAGTTTGGTCCTGATTGAATGCTATTTGAGCAATGTTCCTTTGTTTTGGACCAAAGTGCAATTTATCCAAGTTGAGGGGTTATATTGCAATATGTCATATGTTGAACATGCCTCATGTGTTTTAACATCATTATAGAGATAATGATGCAAGGTGGTGGCTTGTGGAAAGCCCAAATTCCAAGTTTGAACTTGTTTGAACAATGTTGGTACCTTGTGCACCAATTTTGGTACAAATTGTAATTTACCCAAATGTGGGATTGATATGCAAATTACCACCTCTAGAGTGTCACTACTCCCTCCTAGTATCATGTACCTTTAGAGAGAAATAAGGAGACACCATGTTTGTTTCCATTATGAATGATGGTTATCTTGGTGATGAAATGACCAAGAAAAGGGTTGAATATGAAAGCTTAACTTGAGTTGTATCAAGTTGAAAAGCTTATATAGGAGGAGACTCCTATCATTTTTTGAACTCTTGGAAAAGGCCATATCGTGCAAAACACCTCAAGGAGGTGAGTTGTGTCGGGTTACAACTTCCTTAGTAAAGTTGTGACGAGTTGTGAATAAAGTGATGATTTAATTGATATATTGTATTCAAAGGGATAAGTAATGGACGAATTTGCATATCTAGATGATCCTAAACCATTTTGCAAGACAAGATAAATTTTGATGCATGCATTTACATGTGTCATCCATGCATGGACACGTGGCACCTACTAGCTCAAATTGATGACACCTCATTTTAACCCCCCTTCATGAACAACAAGTATATATACCCCTAGTTTCACCCCTTAGTGCAAATTTCGACCCTTACCACCCTCCTACCCTAAGGTATCATGCATAGGCCCTTGGGTATCGTCCATGGCAAGATCATATTGCCCAGGTAGAGTGATATCAGCCAAGAAGGGTGATATCGGCCATGAGAGTTAGATATCGGCCATGAGAGTGAGATATCAGCCACAAGCAAAGTTGTATCGGCCAAGAGGAAGTCCATATCACCCAAGAGTGGTAGGGTGTCGTCCAAGGTGCTCAGGGGCTCAAGTCTTAACCCTAAGGTGAGGCCATGATCATCTTCAACCTTGTATTGAAGCATGATTTTAGGGTTTTGATCTTCCTTTCTTTTCTTCTTCACTAATTGCTTATCCATGGAGATTCCTTGTATATGAAGGAGTTGTGAAAGAGCCTTGGACCTTTGATAAGTCATCTTCAACCTTAGGAATGTGGAGCTTTGGAGCATGGAGCGTTGAAGTTATTCTTAAGGCGGGTTATATAACTTCAACTCAACCATGTTTTTATTCATCACCTAAATTGCTATAGTTAATGATCTACTTTTAATTCCAAAGTTTCCTGAAATAGTTGATGAAATTATGAGTTCTAGTAGTTTCTTAGACCTGTTTGCATGAACTATAATAGTTAGAACTAAGGTCTATATCTTGAAGATCATGGTATCACTTTATAAAAGTGATATCGGGTGCAAGCACACAAGCAAGCACCTCTAACCCGATATGATGATGCATCTACTTCACTAAAACGATATGGATATGATTGTATACCTTCTTGCACGATATTGGAGTGTAGTATACATCTCTTGCACGATAGGGAGTCAAGTATAGACTCCATGTACAATACAAGGTTAAATGAATACTTGTGAGTTGACATGAAACCCTAATTTGGGTAACTCGATATGAGTAAAGAATAGCAAATGCTATTGCACGATATGATCATATAATATATCATTGGTACTTGGTAACATGAAGCACACATATCTGGTGAATGATATGAACATTTAAGGAAACCCTATTGCATGATATGGTAGCCCGATACACAACCCTAGTTGATGTCTAGCCCGACATAGTGATGAGTTGATACCTCTTAAAACACCATGGGCGATACATACATGTATCATGTGCCCATCACAACCAACCCTAACCTGACATGGGTGTTGCAACCCAACATTGGATGGTCTAGCCCAACATGGCTTGGTGCCCTTCACTCCTATCGACTTGTATATTGGGTTGAGCCCGATATGGCAAACCCTAACCCGTCACTGCCAACCCTAGATGGTGAGCCACCCGATATGTTGATTGAATGCACCTCTATCCCGACATGGTGATGGTTTAATACCTTATTCATGACATGAGTAACACATACAAACACCTTTAGCCCGATATGGTGGTGTCTATACACCTATAACCCGATATGGTGAACATATGCACACCTCCAACCCGAGACACCTTGTAAAGGTGAAGGCAAAACACTCTTAGGAGTGATGAGTATAATACCAAGTAATGGTGTGGCTAATACCTTGATATGTGAAACACCTAAAGGAATTGATAATGGACAACTTTACATCAATAATGCCTTAGCTTGAAATGAGTCCATATCAATTGATGATGGTTGGACTATTCAAATGTACACTACATGATAAATGTGATAGGTTAGTGCATAAAGTATTAGGATGGGAAATACCCTAATACAATATAAGTTGATGAACTTAAGTATGTTAAAAGTGATGAGGGAAGTGGTACATTAAGACATGATAGATATTTTTGGGTTTTCGAGGAGACAGAGAAGGCAGCGGAAACAAAAAAAATTCTCTCCCAATAACCCAAAACGAAGGAATCGCGTCAACGTCTATACAATAGGAAGGATGGTTTGTAGAGGCATACATTGTCCTAAGGCTTGCTCGAAGACGATACCTCGCGGCTTGCGCGGTCTTCACCTCCCGTCTTGGACGGTGTCTGTGCAGCTCTTGGTCTCACCGGGACTGTCGGGATTGACAGCTGTCCTCCGAGCGGCAGAAGTCTCCCGCCTCTACAGTCGTCCACACGGACTACCTGGAACTCCGATCTCCTTATCCCACTAGGAATCGGAAGGAGTTGTACCCTCCTATCGGCGTACTAGTCACCGACACACTCTCCTGCAACCAGTTGCCTTTTTGCAATTGTCTTTCCCTTTTTGTGCCTCCCTTATCGGGTAGCACTTGCTCGGGCTCTCCTGGTTACCACAACCAGAGAGAACGACAACTTTGCAGAGCAAGTGGCATTCTGAGTTGTACTTTGAGAAGCCCCAAATACCCCTATATATATAGGAGAGTCATGGGACACGGTTCTCTACCCAAGGCAATGTGGGACCAAAGTAGGAGTAGAAGGGTTCGAGATTTTCCACAAAATTGGACAAACTGTGCTAGTTGAACCGATCGTTTCAACCCTGAAACGGTCGGTTGGTGACCTCATCCGATCGGTTCACACATGAACTGGTCGTTTGGGGCATTTGAGTCGATCGGTTCATGCTCCTGGTCCAACTCGAATTGACTTTCCTTGTTTGTTTCCAACTAATCAACTATTAGTCATTATCCAAATCAAATTTGACAAGTGAAACGAACTCGGTTGGTCAGCCACCCAGTTCAGCAAAGTGAACCGATCGGTTCATGGCCTGAGCCGCTCGGCTCACCAGCCTGAGTCGATCGGTTCATCTCCATGAGCCGATCGGTTGGGGCAGCAGGTCAGTCAATCGCAGTTTCAATCAATCTGATACTCTAATCATTTGATCCAACACCTTGAATACTATGATTTTGAGCTATCAATCGATTGGGTGTTTAATTGAACTACTAAACTCCTTTAGTAATCAATCTAAACATCATTTGTGGACAAACTTCTCTTTTAGGTTAAATCCTTTGTGTGTGACCCTGCAGGTCCATTTCACGTTGGCAGTGAAAGTCCATAACACTTATGACTTCACAAGCAAAGAGCGGTGCCTAGTCACACATCAGTGCTACCCAAGTGAAATAGAAAGTTGGAGAACAACTTTCAATCCTACAATCTGTGAATGATGTTACAGTGAATGTATAATTCCTTTGTCACTAGTGTCCTGAATGAACTCAAGGCATGGTGCAGTCATCCTTTCAACATTCATTCATTTCCTTGATCTCAGAGCAGATTGGGTGAGATGTGTGTGACATCAATATCACATATTGATTCACACATGCATGCACATGCCTTTATCAATCCTACTCATCAAGTGGCCATTGACATTAAACTCCCTTACGAGGGACAAATCCCATATCTATCACTCACCCCTCAAAAACCCCATGTGTCAAAGTCACCCAATCATCACCTTTATAACAACCCATGTTTCAGGACTGTATTTGATGATGTCAAAGTGTACCCAATGACATGTGTTGAGTGTAGTGATTTCAGGTCGAAGAATCACATTCACCACCATCACTATGAGAGCTGACTGTGACTACCAAATCATGGTTCCATGTGTCACTCTCACGGTGGGTCTGTCTGGTACACTTGTTATCTAATAAGTACCTATGTGCTTGGTTTGATATCACTATATCATGACTAATGAGGTTCTGTCATCAACCATCACACAATCTAGTCTTTAGTGTTATTGATGTCAATGGTTATTACCACAATAACAACTGACTAGGGACTAAACAAGAATGTATACTCTTAACATCCGTATGATCTCATCATTTAGGTCCTTAACCTAAAAGCATACGTCATTGAGTAAACAATTCTTTAGACATCTATCATGTTACACTATCATCTCATAAATAGTTAACACATATAGATTGGAAATTGCCTTTATTATTATTCAAATCATTTACAAAGTATCCCATTATAATCATCACATGACTTGCTCTATGGGCATACATACCAACAAATATCACATCCAGCACTTCAAGGTTGATGCACCTTAAATCGAATATACTTTGATGAGTAACACATGAAGTGTGTCATGTCAATTGTTACATTGATATGTAATGAGATTAATGCATTTTGATAAGTTTAGGCTAACATACCTTGAGAAAGGGCTAAGCCAAGTTAATAATTATGATGTAAATAATATTCTGGTAAGGATGAGAGAGAAACTCATACCTTTTGTTGATGATCATTTAATGATAAATGATGAGAGTAAATAAGTATGATTGAATACTTATAATATCAATATATGCTCCTAGATGTGTGGAGAAATGAATTAGGGTTTGGATCAATAAAATGAACATGAAACCCTAATCAGTTATAAAGGGGAAACCCTAACCCCAATGATGGGAAGGTTGTAATTCTCTTATTGCATAAGCCTTGTAAGGCATGTTAAATACTTGTATAAAAAGTATAATGACTAATGGGCCTTGTGAGCCATGTGAATAAGTTGTTGCCTAGTGAGAGGTGACAAGATACTTAATGGGCCTTGTGAGTCATGTGAGATGCTTGTATAACAAGTACCATGTATACCTTGGTCTGAGGACCTAGAGGTATTTGTTACCTGATAAGTGGTAATAGTGTTCTATGATGAACTAAGGGTTTGAATACTTAGATCCAATAATCATGATAATGATGATGTGAAGGGATGAGAATTCCCAGTAATGTGATAAGGGACTAAGATCCCAAGTATCATGTGTTTTAAAGATTTTGAAAGTACTTGATAAATGTATTACACCTTTCTTTGCAGCATCTGTTATAATAATTCTTGTTTGAAACTTGACTGATGCTAAAAGAATATGGTAATGCACTTAATTAATCAAGTGGAATCTTATCATGTAGTGCCCTGTCCATAGATCCATCATCATCAGTAGCTGGTGATAGTGAAACAGCTTTTCCTACAAGATCTCCTGATGAACGCATATTGTTGAATATGTGGGGGTGATGGGTGTGAATACCTTACGCCCTAATGTGGGATTGACATGAGATAAACACGAGATCTCTCAATCCTTCATTATAAAGGCCGGGATGGATGTATCACGAATCTCCCGATGATGATGATGAATGCCGGATGATGTGGAGATAAACATAAAATCTCTTGATTCCAAAGAGAGGCAGCTGACGTTGTAACTCTGTAGCAGTTGCCAGTATACCCTGGTAAGATACGATAAGTAGTTGACATAGTCCTACTTGTGGTCTCACACTGACCGAGTCGTGGGAGGTCATAACAACCGACTCTGTTAGATGACCTATGTATGTCACCGACTTTGGGTTTTGCAACCGAAGGTTGGAGTATGAGCGGTATACCTCATCTCCTCAGGGTATAAGTGTGATTGTAAAATGTAATCAACCGAGTAGCATATCTTCTTAAGGATTGAATATGGAAAACATTGATTGATGTGTACTTCAGTTATACATCTTAGTTGATAGATGTTATTTATGCTCTTAACATTCCTCGCAAAGTAGATAGATGATTTATAACTCTACCATTGGTAGATGCAATGTTCTCCTTAAGAAAGGAGATTACTTCATTCTGTTCATACAGTGAATTATCCTACATGTTCATATAAAAAGAACCTCTACTCAGTTTATAAATGCTTAATCTGGGATAATAATATGGTCAGTGGAGAGTTATATCTCTCACTGGGACAATTGTCTCACCCCGTGGGATCCACATTTTTTAGGTGGGCGTGCACGAGGTGGCAAAGATTTTTTTGTAGAGGAGGAACAACAGTTGAGACAGTAGTAAGAGCTCAAGTTGAGTGTATTGTCTGTCGTATCTTGTAGATAGAAGTCCTATGTGTCGTCTATGTACTCTTAGGTCCTTGGAGTTAGTATTTAGTGGTTTTATGATCGATTTGAGATTTTGGCTTGTATGCCTCGAGGTTTTATGTTGCCTATGTACAGTTTGGCAAAGCAACTGGTATATGTAACCCTCGAGATGAAGATGTACAGGGTATGTATAATGTGAACAATGATGTATATAAGGTTTTGAACCTTTCAGTATGAGTTTTTCCTTGAAATGGATCTCTTTATAAAATAGTTTTAATTTTTAGTGATTTTTGTTAATCCGATGTTTACCTCGTCACGTCGTTCAGGGACGACGGTTGGCCTCGTAAGATGAATGAACCGGAACCACATGCTGGTGGATGTTTATGGAGGGGCATCACTTTCTAGTCGCCCAATAGTTCAAGAAAGTCCCAAGGCCCAGAGCGGTGCACGTCCGCCGGAAGCGGTTTGGCGAAGGGCAGGAATGTGCGAGACAGGAGAAACTAGTAAAAGAGGATGTGGATACGCTTCTTGATAATTCTGCTTAATTAGTAACTATTTGTTTGTCGGTCGTTACACTCAAGGTGACCAGATCGACCTTACACTAGTAGATCTTCTCATTGTTGAAGTCTGACTCGATCAGAGCATGAGATTGTATGTAGTGGATCTTTAATAGTTTCCACTCTTGTCTAAGTAGGGAGAGCTTGTTAATGCAGTCAAGCAAGTAGACTTCCTCGTGGATGTTTGGGCCCTTCATGCTTTCAAAAAAATGGATTTCCAGAGTTTGCTAGCCTAGTTGTAAGAGAATGGTACCAACCTCTACATCAATCAAGGCATGGATTGTAACTATAAATGCACAGCTGAAGATAAGAGGATAGTGGAGGTCCTCTTTGATTTCCATTGTCACAAAGGTACAAGGGGCATAGGGTTCCTTTCCTACACTCATTAGGACATCCTCTATGATGCCCATGGGTTTCATCGAAGAATCTACAAGATCAATGGTCATTGTTGTAGAAAGCAAGTGTACATAGCCCAATCATTTACACATATTGTAAGGCATGATGGAAATACATGTGCCTCAGTTTGCAAGTTTTTTCCAACAAGTATTTTCACCTAGATAACAATTGATCTCAAAGGAAGCGGGTTCCTTCTTCTTCTTAGGCATTTTGTTTAGAATCATATCATAATTAGTTCTCACAAGATTCATAATCTCATATTCTTCTGTTGTATATTTCCTGGTCAATAGAGTCTCCAGGGAATCCAGGAAAGGGATGCCCACTTGAAGCTTCTTCATGGCTTCCTTAAATCTCATAAATCTAGACTCTAGCCTCATCTGCTAAGTAAATTCTGGTAGGGAGGGCATGGATTGTAATATGGCACATCAGGCTCAACAACCTTAACTTGTGGAACTTCAGAAATGGGAGACTTCCCTTTACTAAGAAAAAAAATTGTGTCAGGTACTTGCTCCTTCTCAATCATCATGTTATCATTGTTGTTGAAGTATATAGGCATGGAAGACAACTTCTCGAGGGGAGGGTGGTACATACATGTTTCCAATGATGTGTAGAGATGACTTTTAGTTGATCAAGGTGCTTGGGGCTATTCCCAGGTTGTCCAACAAAAGAGCCTATAGGAGGACGTTGGTTATCTACAAGATGGGCTAAGTTAGAATTTGTTGACTTTTTATGGGCTTGTTGAGATAGAATTATCTGTTCTAGGGAAGCAATCCTTTCATATGTAGTAGTAATGGGGTGGATTGCAGCACTTGTGGTGCTTGATTAAGGTTTTGAAATTGATGCCCAAGATTTTTGAAATTACCTTGACAGTTTCTTTGGTTCCTAAAATTTTTTCGATTATTGTATTGGAACCCTGGGGTGGATGACCTTGGTTGTTCACTAGAGAAGGTCGTTGTTGTGTCCTATTATCTCCACCAGTCGGGTTGCCATACTAGAAACCATAATGATTTGTGGTTTGGTTCAGGTTGTAATAGGATTGATCGAGTATGCTATATATGGATCTAAGATCTCCATCTGTTGTCCATCTTCAGGATGCATGGTATTGTTGTAAAGGAGTTGGTACTACTGAGTAGAATGGTCATGGCCTTTGGCAAACCTCACATGAAATTCTACATATTCAACTTGCTTTTGCAGATACTAGGGTTGTTTCTGTTGTCCCCTTCTTTTGTATGTTAAAAAGGACTCCATACAGTCTTGTTTTAAGATGAGCATCTTGAAGCATTTGGTAATAGACTTCATGTCATAATTGTCTTTGGCCTTGGTTACCTTGAAAGATCCACCTTGTACCTGATTGGATTGGGCTTAGGTTTTAGAACATCCATTTACAACTTCCAAAGAGTTGTCAAAATTACCTCAAAATAAGGTGTCAAGGAAAACCTTAGTGTTTTCATCAACACCTCATAGAAGGTTTTGCTCAACTAGACCTAAGATATTTTGTTATGTGGGAAATGACAAAGGAGGTCCTTAAATACCTCCCAAGGTTCACCCAAGGTTTCTCCTGGAACCATAGCAAACCGGGTAATTTTCCCCATAATATGATAAGTGAGAGATGGGGGATAGTATTTTTCCAAGAACTTGGATTGGAGGGCCACCCGTGTGGTGGTAAGGTCTCCTTCCATATAATTGTACCAATGTTTGGTACAATTTACTTGATTAGTTGCATCTTGATGGTGTCTTTGAAGATACCCGACATTTTGTGCAAAGCATATAAGTCAAAGAAGTGTTGTATATGATCTTTGCAAATTTTGCCTTTATTACCGATGCAGGAACTTGCTCGAAGCATGGTGAGATACTAGATGCAGATCTCAAATTTTTGGGTGGTGATATCCAACAGCACAATAGGATGTTGTATGTTAGCAGACTTAGGGATTAAGAAGTCTTAAGTTTCTTCTACTGCTCTCCTTCTTGTAGTATGACGTCACGAGCTTCTAGTTTAGCAGCTATGGCTGCCCATGACTCGGCCAAATTGGCATGTTTGTGTGGCAAGTTCCCATTATATCTGATGATTGACTCCCTCCTCGTCCATCCTATACTAATGTGTCAAATTTGGGAAATGAAAAGTTATGTCAATATTTGGGTCAAACACAAATGATGTATAATCATTTTCTAGAATGTATATAAATCATTAGTACTTGAAAAAGAGATCAGACAACGTTTAAGTTTTGAGGAAGGACAAGTTTAGGAAGATAAGAGTGATTATCAATAGAAAATAGAAAGTCCTAGTTATTCAAATCAATGGGGTTTGAAAGCAACTCAGTTGTCCCTGACAATGGCAGCAAAATTTGAGGCATGTCACTTGCACAAAAAATTCACCAAGGAATATGATTCCCTAGAGTTTAGCCTTAAAGAGAAAATCAATTCGTATGCAAGTGAACAAGTTAATTTTAGTATAGAAAATGGTTGATCCCATGGAACAACATGATTAAGAATTTTATACGGACCAATTGCTAAAAGTAATATATAAAATCAAATTTTAGAGAGAGATTATAACTATAGGGAAATATGGCATTAGAGATGGAAACGGAAACAAAAAAATTTTGTGATATTCCCCATAAAACAATGGATTGCATCAATGTCAATGAAAGGGAACAAAGGTTGCAAGGTATGTACCTAGTCCTGGAACAAGTCTAGCAACTATTCTTATAGCTACATGCTTCTTTCTCAAGCAGCACTCAGATGGTTGTCGACGGTAGCCTCCTGGTGTAGCTCCATGGACGGCAGTTGATGAAGTCCTCCTAGCATTGTGGAAGCAGCCTCCACACCTCTATGTAGTCCATTTGGACTACCAAAAACTCTTGTCGTTCTATTAGAACCGACGGGAAGGAGTTGTCCCTCATGTTGCCAATGTGCTAGCATTGACTTTCTCCCCTTTGGCTATCTCTCCCTTTTAAGGGTAAGATGCATTTGTCTCTCACGTTACCACAACATTGAGATTAGGAGACTTGTTCTGAGATCCTTGATCACCCCCTTTTATATAGGAGCGCATGAGTCAAAGTTTCTACAAATCTAGGGACACGACGAGACAAATTTCATGAATTTCTAGCTACTGTGAATCATGAATCAATACTCATGTTTGGTTGGCTGGAACCCCAGTTGGTTCATTCGAATATCCAATTGGTTGATTGGAATATTTTCTTATTTGCAAACATATTGGCTTTCAATGCAATGATTGATGCACAACATGGCATCAACATCAATATTTGATCTAGTCTTACGGATTGTCCAGTCGGTCGACTGGACACTCCAATCGGTCAACTCACATTCTCAGTCAGTCGACTAGAACCTCCAGTCAGCCAACTGACAACCAATGTTGTTTGAGTTGATTACCTAGGCACTTAGTAATCAAGTTATACCTTATTCATTAGTGAACTCCTATTCTAGATGCATCATATGTGTGTGACCCTATAGGTCCCAAATTATGTTGGCAGTGAATGTCCATATCTAGCAGTATCTAGTAACTCATCATTTCTACCTAAGTAATTGGAAAGTTGGAGAACAACTTCAACCTACATATGTTATTAGTGGTATTGTGATTGTATAGTTCATTTGCCATTGATATCCAGATTGAACTTGAGGCATGGATTTATCATCCTCTTAATATTATATTCATATTCCTTGAACTAGAGTAGACTGCTTGAGATGCATGTGAGGTAACATATCCATTATTGATTCACATGAGTATGGCCATACGTTTCTTGGTCTCACTTATCAAGTTCCCAAGATATCAACTCTAATAGGAGGGACAAATCCCATCTACATAACTCACAGTCAATCCCCATGTGTCACAACATACCCGAACATCACCCTATGGTAACCCTTATTCAAGGTCACGTTGGTTGGTGTCAAAGTATATTGAATGATATGTGATGAGTATAGTGAATTCAAGTCTAAGAACCGTAATCATCATGTATCACTATGAGAGCTGATTTTGACTACCATTCAATGGTTTCCATGTATCACTCTCAAAGTGGGTTTGTCTAATACATTGTTCTCTAAATAATACATATGTGTTTGGATTGATATCACATATCATGAAAAATGAGATTTTGTCACCAGTAAACACACATTATACTCTTTTGTATTATGGTTGCCTATATTTTTTACACAACAATATCTAACTAGAACATAATAAGAATCTATATAGTCTTAGCATACATATGATCTCATTGTTCAGGTCCTCAACCTAAATACATATGTAATCGAGTAATATTATTCTTGTATACATCTATCATGTTATACCATAATTTCCCAATTGAACAAACATATAGATGAAAGATTGCTTTTGTTATTAATAGAATAATTACATGATGCCTCAGTACAATCATTGTATGACTGGCTCTGATACCACTATAGGGAAATATGGCATTAGAGATGGCAGTAGAAACAAAATTTTCTTGTCATATTCCCCATAAACTAGTGGATCATGTCAATATCTATGAATGGGAATAAAGGTTGCAAGGTATATACCTGATCTTGGAGCAAGTCAAGGAGTATCCTTACAGCGATGTGCTTTTTTGTCTAGCAGCCTCGGATGTTTGATGATGGTGGACTCCTAGTGTAGCACCACGGATGGAGGTTGATGACGTCCTCCTAGCATGGTGGCAATAGCCTCCACACCTCTACACAATCCATGTGGACCACCAGAAACTCTTATCGTTCTACTAAAATTTATAAGAAGGAGTTGTCCCTAGTGTTGTCAATGTGTTAGTGTTGACTTTCTCCCATTCACTAGCTCTCCCTTTTTTAGGGAAGATGCCTTTGTCTCTCATGTTATCACTACATTGAGGTTAGGAGACATGTCCTGAGAGCCTTGGCCACCCTCTTTTATATAGGAATGGATGGGTCAGGGTTTCCACAAACCCGGGGACACAAAGAAATGAACAACCATGAATTTTTGGCTGTTGTGAATCAGGAGTCAGTCAACTAGACTCTTAGTCGGTTGACTGATACCCCATTCAATTCATTGGAATATTCGGTCAGTTGATTGGAATATTTTCCTATTCCCAAACATATTGGGTTTCAAAGCAACGATTAATGCACAACATGATGTCAACATCAATCCTTGATCCAATCTTACTAACTATTTAGTCGATCTACTAGACTTCTCAGTTGGTCCACTCGACAGTCTCGTCAGTCGATTCACATTCCTAGTTGATCGAGTGGAACCTACAGTCAGCCAACTATTAGACAATGTTGTTTAAGTTGATTACCTAGACACTTAGTAATCAAGTTAAACCTTATTCATGAGTAAACTCCTATTCCAGGTGCATCCTATGCATGTGACCCTATAGGCCCCAAATTACATTGATAGTGAGTGTCCATAACTAGATTATGACATCACAAACAATGAGTGGTATCTAGAAACATAGCATTTATACCCAAGTAATTGGAAAGTTGGAGAACAACTTAATCCTACATAAGTGATCAGTGTTATCATAATTGTATAGTTCCTTTGTCACTAATATCCAAATTAAACTCGAGGCATGGAATCATCATCCTCTTAATATTCAATCCATGTTCCTTGAACTAGAGCAGACTATCTGATATGCATGTGAGCTCACATATCACATATTGATATACATGAGTATGTCCATTCATTTCTCAGTCTCTCTTATCAAGTGGCCAGGATATCAACTCTAGCAGGTGGGAAAAATCCCATCTACATCACTCACAGTCAATCCCCATGTGTCACAACATACCCAAACATTTCCTTTATGTCAACCCTTATTCAAAGTCATGTTGAATAGTGTCAAAGTATATTGAAAGACATGTGAGGAGTGTAGTGACTTTAGGTCTAAGAAACACAATCAGCACTACACTATGAGAGTTGATTCTTACTATCATTCAATGGATTCCATATATCCCTTTCAAAGTGGGTTTGTATGATACACTAATCTATAATAAGTATCTATATGTTTGGCTTGATATCACATTTCATGACAAATGAGAATTTTCCATCAGTCAACATATTCTAGTCTTATATATTATTTTTTTCTAATCATTTACACAATAATATATGACTAGGGACATAATAAGAGTGTATATATTCTTATTATAGTATGATCTCATTGTTCAGATCCTCAATCTGAGGACATATGTCATCAAGTAATATCATTCTTTTATACATCTAGCATGTTATACTATCATCTCATAATTGAACAAACATATAGACTAAAGAATGCCTTTATTATTAATCAAATATATTACATTATAGCTCATTAAAATCATCGTATGACTGGCTCTTTGGTCATACATACCAACAATAACTAAAATAAAAATTTAGGATAGCAGAAGAAATAACTAATTAAGGGCTAAGATTTAAACAATTATTAAAAGATATTGGGGGTTTGAAGGTTCACCATAATAGACCACCTATTTACTTTAATTGATTCAACTCCTTAATTTTATTTATAAGATCAGGGCCAGACATATTTGTGTCCTTACAAAAGACAAATATCGCAAGGGTCAAACTTATCACAAACCTAAGATCTCAGTGTTTGTAGATCATTCTTCAACCGTCCAATCAAACTTCTTCTAGGATGTCTTCTTGATTTTTTTATTTTCATTTGGTGTTCCAACCCATGGATATTGGGTCTCATCACCATGAATTATAAAATATGAGAATAATGAGAGATCAATTCATATGTCACATAATATGATCAGATGAAAACACATCTAATCAATAGAAATCTTGGATTCAACTACTATTAAAATAACATACGGGCTATGGGGCTAATCCCCACGGCCCACAAGTTTTACTTGCTTAGGGTAGAAATAAAAGAATGGATAAAGGGAGAGGGAATCATTTTTGAAGAAGAATTTAGAAACACTTTTACAGTCTTCACGGTGAATATGATGGGTCCTTCTCTCTTTCCTTCATCTTTGGATATGAGGGAGTCTCTGGGATGATATGAAGATGGCATATGCTTGGCCTCCCACCCTCCTTTTATAGGGAGGAAATGAGGCTTGAGATCCTAAAAGCACGTTGTTTACATCCCCTAATTTCTCACACAAAAGAAATTCAAAATTTAATGAAAATTCCATGGATAATGATTCACCCGAGTTCCACATTCCACCCATTTTTTGCATATATCTTTTTATACATTTTTCGCACATTTTGTTCACCTTTTAAATAATCCTCCTTGCCCACTTTCACCCCATTTGGTGACTTATTCAAAGAAACCTTCTTTCAAACCAAAGTTGCAATTTGTTTTCCAATTCTTCTATAAATAAGCAATTTTCATAAATTTCCCATTTGAATTGTCTGGAACTAATCATTCCCTTTTCAGCTGCCCTTTTTAGAAATATCTGAGATTTTGACTTATCTTTATGTGCAAGTTTTCTTCCTTTTTTAACCAAAATATTCCTAAAATTATCATGAAAATGAGAAATTACCTTTTTTACCCAGGGAACCCGACAAATCATAGTCATCCACCACATACCACATGGCAGATCACCTTAATCTAGGTGCCCTCTAGTGCGTCGCATTGTGGTGATCTTTCACCTCCTTCCAAAAATTCTATCTAGAATCCCAACCCCAAAAGTCCACCTATAAATAGATCCCCATGCCCTTTCATATATCCCAATGCTAGAGATATAACTACTTCTCTCTTCATTTTTCATATTATCAAGGATCACAGGATCCTTCCTCTACCACTGCCTTCTCTATTAGATCTATTGAATGATAAACTGCTCTAATTGATGCTCCTATTTGATTATATTTGATCTATAATTGTTGCATATTACCTGATCCAGTGTTGCATCTGATGTGTTATTTGCTATAACTGCTCTATTACTTTTATTGTTGTCATTTTTTTATTATTTCTAAAAATCAGATCTAGTTCTCCAAGCATACATCATCTAGTCATCCTCAAACATCCTACACATCAGTCCTAATTACTAACTATCAATCTCTACCGAGAGAAGCCCTGAGGTGATTAGGGCCACAACACACCTAAAAATTAGGACTTTCATGGCAATGATAGGAAAGACATGGATGTCTCCAGCCCTAAAATCCCACTCACAATTTAAATCTCTTTTATTCTTTCTTGAATTTAACCATCTTGAATTGTTCAATCTCTCACAACAATGACGGTTCTTGATACTGGTTTATCAGGAAAGATGAGGGTGCTACTACTTCCCCACTCATAACTAGATCGTTGGACTTGATCTCTACTTTTTCTCTTTATTTCATATTTTTCATTCAACATGGCAAATCACTTAGGTTGCATCGTGGCTTCACGATAGATCTTTTTCCTAATTTTTTGTACAAAATTTGGTGGTGACTCCAAACCCTTTTTGTGGCATTTCAATACCAGAAAGGGTAGAGTTTCATTCCTCAAATATCTCTTTTTTTGTTGGGTGTGACAAACAGGAGACTCTGCTAGGGCATATTGCCAAGATAGTCTGAATCAAGCTCCCATTATCTTATTTTGGAGATTGAGCATCTTCTAGACCATTCGTATCTACCATATTATGTGTTTTTTTGGTTTGGAGGAAAGGTGGTGGATCACCTTGTCTTTCGGTTGTGGACACTCTAATCAAGGCAATCTGATGTCCCAACCCCCCCTTCAGGGTACATGGATCATGATCCACTTTTTTTAGCATCTCTTTCATTTACCGATTAGGGTTTCGACCATGCTCCCCGTCTAAGGTTTGGTGTTTGCTTCCCTCTTTGATATATATATATATATAATACTTAAGAAAACAAAACAATAATTAATAAAATAATAATACCAAAAATAAAGGATGAATAGCAAGTGTAGGTTAGAAGAAAAAAAATTGATCTTTCTCAAAAACATGTTGTTGTTATTTCTTTATTTGCATATCTATCACTATCATGAATCATGGGCTTGCTTCAAAGACTACTAAAACCCATCACATGCACTTCACATGCTTGTAAACCCATGTGTCATTAAAAGGGTGCTAACCCCAAGTTGGATCCCAAAAAATGATGTAGGATTCCAATGAAGGTACTAACACAGTGCTAATTTGAATGTCCAAAGACCTTGAAAATGACCCACTCTCCTATAACTCATGATTGATTACGATCATCGTAGTCAAAAGGTGTATTGAGGGTAGTACCTTTATTCTCTTAGACTAGGATACCCCTTGATTAGTTCCATCTATCCATAAAGAAGATAGAGACAAATCCCTCCTATACAAGTCACACTCGAGTGAGGAAGAAATGTGGATCTAAACTCATGGGCTAAAAAGGGGAGGGATATCTGCTTCCTGAGCATGTGTCTTGTCTTCATTTTTAAAATATTATTGAAATTATTTCTAAGCCTTTTTCATTCAAAGGATAACATTCCCAAACTTTAACAATTTTTTTGAAAGATTAACAATATAAGATCAAACAATCTTTTTCAAAGATTAACAATCCCAAACTCAAAGAATCTTTTCAAAGACTAACAAACACAAATTCAAACAATCTTTTTCAAATATTAACAATTTCAAATCCGAACAATCTTTTTCAAAGATGAATAATTCAAACATTTTTCAAAGATTAACAATCTGAAAATTCAAACGTTAACAAACTCGAGTCTGTCCTTAGAACTTTGGTTAATTGGAGGGTTCCTTCACGTCATGAAAGACATCATTTGTGAATGCCTGGTCTTCCCCACAATGGTCTAGGATTATGAGCTTAAGCTAATTCCACTTCAACTTTCAAATCCTTTTGAGTCCTAGACCATGACCTAAAACTATCCCAATCATACATTTCATTTTCTTAAATAGGGTCATGAACTACGACCTAAAACTAGACCATAATCTCTCATTGAATGCAATAATGAAGGAGAAGCCAATTTGAGGCTTCCTCTTTGTCAACCGTTTCTCACAAGAACTCTCTAGAGAAACCCCTCGAGCTTGGGGGAAACATGTGTAACGACCCTCAAAATTTAGTCCCAAAAATTTCTTACCTTTAATAAAGATGAAACCCTAAGTTGAAAGAATTTGTCTTTCATTTGTTGACTTAAGTTGAGACCATGCTTTATTAGGATGAAAAAAATGAGTTAAAACAACACATAGACATCATGTCAACTTTGAATGAATCATTTACGTAATGCATCAATACTTATTGATATCAATTCCATTTAATGCACAAAAATCTAACCCTAATTATGCAATGGTGACTAGTTAGGGTTGAGTGATAAATTGGACTCACATACATGTATAATGTATCCCATTAATTGGTATATGAGTAGATAATAGAATAATAGAGATTCCTTCGGATTTTGGTAATAAAATTCCTTTCCAATGATTATTAATGTGTTAATTACCCTAAGTAGCTAATAATGTAAAACACATGTTTGCCTAACTCATATCTGAAATCTAATTGAATAATTAGATTCCTCATGGTCGAATTATCTTGCCTACCTAATTTGGTTGGGTTTGGATACTCCTAGATGCCCCAAATGATATTAGGAAGTAAGTAGGAGATAATGGTGATTTGTGATTAATCGATTTATAATAATGCACATGATTATCTTAGGTTTTACCACAGTATTCGGATAAATACCTGTGACATACAGCCTTTGAAAGATTAGGCTCTCTGTGAGCCATCAGATGGGGATTGGAGGGCAGGGACTTCATCCCCTACCTCCCGCAGAGTCCGCACAGAGGAGGGAAACAGGGACCCAGTCCCTGGCCCGCGATATCCCTCTCCCTCCTCAATGGTTTCCTATTATCCCAATGCCAACAGATTCAGGAGTTAATCGCGAGTTCAAGTAACCCTAACATCGCTCCTATGAGAAGCCCTAGAGGAAACGCCCAAAAAACCTCTTCCTCCAGTTCGTACGGCGCCACCCCCTTGGCCACGAGGGTCCACCGGACCTAGGTCTAGCGACCCAGAAAGCATCCTCTGGCTGCGGTAGACACTCCTCAGTAACCAATTTGGATCAAGATCATTCGAGGAACCATTGCAAAGTCAATCTACCCTTCCGGCGATGACGACCTCGAGCGCGGAGCTCTGAGCTTCTCAGTTCAATTCAACCTCCAAGTAAGACCACCGAGAGCTATCCTGGACCCCCGAGAAGCTTCGCCAGCCTTTAATTTCGCCTGAGAGTAGGTATCGATCGCTTCCCCCTTTTCTACCATGTTTCGTGTAGTTTGCGAACTCTAGAGGTGTTCCGGTAAATCAAATGATGTTCCTCGTAGATTTTTCCCTATGCGAATCCGTTGGGTCCCTGTGAAGGTAGTACCGACAATGTTGTTCTTCGTTTTCCTCTGTTTCATGGAGCATTGAGCTCTCCCACTTGGGAAGTCATGGTGGAACCTCTACAAGGGAGTTCCTGCGAGCCAAACAGCCCAAGTCTGGGCTGGTTGTGATCGACAGTAACTCAGGATTTTCATTGCGACCTTTGCGCCAGTCATCTATACATAATTACCACCTTTATGTAGGGAGATTTCCGCCTATATCCATGGTTTAGTCACAGCTTCAAGGAGTCAAGCTTTGTTCTTCGCAGTTTGAGAAATATGAATCGAGCTTAGCGATTTCCAATTCTGCCCTTAGCAATCAAATTGCCTAATCCCTGTTGCAAGGGTTTTTCTAAGTTTTTGTGCATCTAGCTGACGGGCGAGCCGGCCCTTGTGGGTGGCCCTGATTGGCAAAACTAGCCAAGGGCCCCACCATCAACCAGATAATTACCATGTGGCTTTTCTATAAACTGTGATTGGTCAATTCTTTATAAATTCATAAATAATACTACAAAGCTCAGATGAAGGTGAACCATATATATATTTTGCTCATTTTTTCGAGATCTAGATGATGGACAAGGTTTCAGTTCCTGTTTTGTTTTTCTTTTCACAAAACATCAGACTTAGGGTAATTAGGGTTTAATAAACCATGGAACCTTAGAAATAAAGTTATGGATTATTCATTAATGGATGATTATTGAATTAGTAGGGTAATTAGGGTACAAACAACCCATGGACGTGAGTAGGCTTCCTTCAACCCAAAGAAAACATCTAAGATCTCCCCTATGAGAGAGGTAAGCGGGTCCATGCACTTTGAGTATTTAGTATAAGTTTTCAATCTACCTTATGCTTATTTTATCATGATGATCAAAGCTAAACTATATGCATATCCATGTACTTCAATTTGAATTCTTCTTGCATCAATGTTATTATATGTTTCTCATGCTTTCCAGTTCTATTTTAGATAATCGTGCCATTGTAAGGTAAAATTTCTTTAAAAGTGAAGGATTATTAAGTAAACAGTGAATCATGTAATTAGTTGCAATACTTTTTATCCTTGTCATGCTAATGTTGAGGCTATGGGATTTATGAGCCCCATTGGTGCATAAGTGTCAAGGACACTATAATTAACCACCAAGATTAAGTTATGCGAATCTAAAATTGTTGTTTAGTTAGCTTCAAGTAATTTCCTTATTGCCAAGTTATTACATAGTACAACAATACTCAATGCCGCTTACTCTAACGTAGATTTTATTGCATGCATGGCTGGGGGCGGGATGCCCGCAGGTACAAAGCAACTTTCAAGAAAGGGCTATATCAAGGTCAGCTTAAGGAATAGATCAACGTTTCCTAAAGATGCATATGATGGGGTTCCATCTACGATAGAAGATCCTAATGTTATAGATAACTTCATGTATTAATTATTTTTAATCGTGTATATCCTAGTTAGCTTTAATTCAAGAAACCAATTGTGAACAATGTATAAATCAATTTCAATATCAATGCATGGTGTTTGTTTACTTTATTTGCAATGATTATTATGATTGTGACATTCCTTTTGAGCAAGAGTACCCTATATTATAGACAATGTGGGTGTTGCTTCCGTTGCTACCTATATGCTTTAAAGGGGTGTTGCAAAATGGTATCAGAGCGAATGTGTAGATGGCCACCATGTAGAAATCACATCCACATGTTCTAAGCAATAGGTATAGAATATTAAGTTCAAGATATGGGAAACCAAAGTAGGGTCTAGTCAGAAGACACAAGTTAGATAAGGGTTAGGGTTATGTGCCTAGATGTTTTATATTTTTGTGTTAACTTTGAATTAGTATATCGCATGCTCTCTCTTCTTCCCACGTGTTTGTGGTATGGGACACAGGCTCATGGGGTTTTGTAGAGAGAATGTTATGTACAAAATTGTACTTGTCTCATCCTCTCAAGTGCATGTGGTATGGGACATGTGCATGAGGGAGGTGTTGAGACAAGAGTTGACATTAAAGTTTGAGACATATAGCCATCTAAACATAATTAATTACATAATAAGACCATATATGCAGACTAGGGGTAGATAATTTGACAGGGATACAAAAGAAAATGATGCACATGCTACTAAACAATGTTCTCTTCTATTTTATGATTATGTGTTCAGATTGAACATCATGCTTATGAATTATGAAATTATGAAAAATCATGTCTGCGTATAAGAAATCATGTTAAGTTAATAATTGTCCTCTCCATCATGTTATGTGAGCCTTCCTTGGCCTTATGTGAGCCTTAATTGGCCTTATGAGCTCTGTGGGAGCATTATGTGAGCCTTAATCGGCCTTATGTGAGCCTTAATTGGCCTTATGAGCTATGTGGGAGCATTATGTGAGCCTTAATCGGCCTTATGTGAGCCTTAATCGGCCTTATGTGAGCCTTAACTGGCCTTATGTGAGCCTTAATCGGCCTTATGAGCATTGTGGGTGCAATCCAGGAGAGTGACTATAACCACTCAAGTAAAATTCATGCCTAATATGAATTCACGTCAAGTTAATTAAGTTCTCATGTAATTATGTTAACTATTAGTAAGTCATGTCTTAAGTATGTCAACGAGACTCTAAGATGATATTAAGAATTAACATGCACATATATGTGAAACCCTAAGGTGGGTAGTACCTTAATATGACATGAAAATTTCGAGGACGAAATTTCTATAAGGTGGGTAGGTTGTAACAACCCTAAAAATTTAGTCCTGAAAATTTCTTACCTTTAATAAAGATGAAACCCTAAGTTGAAAGAATTTGTCTTTCATTTGTTGACTTTAGTTGAGACCATGCTCTATTAGGATGAAAAAAAATGAGTTAACACAACACATAGACATCATGTGAACTTTGAATGAATCATTTACATAATACATCAATACTTATTGATATCAATTCCATTTAATGCACAAAAATCTAACCCTAATTATGCAATGGTGACTAGTTAGGGTTGAGTGATAAATTGGACTCACATACATGTATAATGTATCCCATTAATTGGTATATGAGTAGATAATAGAATAATAGAGCTTCATTCGGATTTTGGTAATAAAATTCCTTTCCAATGATTATGAATGTGTTAATTACCCTAAGTAGCTAATAATGTAAAACACATGTTTACCTAACTCATATCTGAAATCAAATTGAATAATTAGATTCCTCATGGTTGAATTATCTTCCCTACCTAATTTGGTTGGGTTTGGATACTCCTAGATGCCCCAAATGATATTAGGAAGTAAGT
Organism: Alisma plantago-aquatica; assembly: GCA_963693085.1. Lineage (NCBI taxonomy): Eukaryota > Viridiplantae > Streptophyta > Magnoliopsida > Alismatales > Alismataceae > Alisma > Alisma plantago-aquatica. The sequence goes on from OY856410.1 coordinate 573,370,235, forward strand.
AGGAGATAATGGTGATTTGTGATTAATCGATTTATAATAATGCACATGATTATCTTAGGTTTTACCACAGTATTCAGATAAATACTTGTGATACACAACCTTTGAAAGCTCGGGCTCTCTGGTGAGCCATCAGATGGGGATCGGAGGGCAGGGCCTTCGGCCCCTACCTCCCGTAGAGTCCGCGCAGAGGAGAGAAACAAGGACCCAGTCCCTGGCCCACGATATCCCTCTCCCTCTTCAACGGTTTCCTGTTATCCCGATGCCAATAGATTCAGGAGTTAATCGCAAGTTCAAGTAACCCTAACATCGCTCCTATGAGTAGCCCTAGAGGAAAAGCCCAAAAGACATCTTCCTCCAGTTCATACGGCGCCACACCCTTGGCCGCGAGGGTCCATCGGACCGAGGTCTAGCGACCCAGAAAGCATCCTCTGGCTGCGGTAGACACTCCTCCGTAACCAATTTGGATCGAGATCAGTCGAGGAACCATTGCGAAGTCAACCTACCCTTCCGGCGACGACGAGCTCGAGCATGGAGCTCCGAGCTTCTCAGTTCAATTCAACCTCCAAGTAAGACGACCGAGAGCTAGCCTGGACCCCCGAGAAGCTTCGCCACCTTTAATTTCACCTAAGAGTAGGTATCGATCGCTTCCCCCTTTTCTGCCATGTTTCGTGTAGTTTGCGAACTCTGGAGGTGTTCCGGTAAATCAAATGATGTTCCTCATAGATTTTTCCCTATGTGAATCCGCTGGGTCCCTGTGAAGGCAGTACCGACAATGTTGTTCTTCATTTTCCTCTGTTACATGGAGCATTGAGCTCTCCCACTTGGGAAGTCATGGTGGAACCTCCACAAGGGAGTTCTTGTGAGCCAAACAACCCAAGTCTGGGCTTGTTGTGATCGATAGTAACTCAGGATTTTCACTGCGACCTTCGCGCCAGTCATCTATAAATAATTACCACCTTTATGTAGGGAGATTTCCACCTGTAACCATGGTTTAGTCACAGCTTCAAGGATTCAAGCTTTGTTCTTCGCAGTTTGAGAAATATGAATCGAGCTTAGCGATTTCCAATTCTGCCCTTATCAATCAAATTGCCTAATCCCTGTTGCAAGGGTTTTTCTGAGTTTTTGTGCGTCTAGCTGACGCGCGAGCCGGCCCTTGTGGGTGGCCCTGATTGGAAAAACTAGCCAAGGGCCCCACCATCAACCAGATAATTACCATGTGGCTTTTCTCTAAACTGTGATTGGTCAATTCTTTATAAATTCATAAATAATGCTACAAAGCTCAGATGAAGATGAACCATATATGAATTTTGCTCATTTTTTCGAGATCTAGATGATGGACAAGGTTTCAGTTCCTGTTTTGTTTTGCTTTTCACGAAACATCAGACTTAGGGTAATTAGGGTTTAATAAACCATGGAACCCTAGAAATAAAGTTATGGATTATTCATTAATGGATGATTATTGAATTAGCAGGGTAATTAGGGTACAAACAACCCATGGACGTGAGTAGGCTTCCTTCAACCCAAAGAAAACATCTAAGATCTCCCCTATGAGAGAGGTAAGCGGGTCCATGCACTTTGAGTATTTAGTATAAGTTTTCAATCTGCCTTATGCTTATTTTATCATGATGATCAATGTTAAACTATATGCATATCCATGTACTTCAATTTGAATTCTTCTTGCATCAATGTTATTATATGTTTCTCATGCTTTCTAGTTCTATTTTAGATAATCGTGCCATTGTAAGGTAAAATTTCTTTAAAAGTGAAGGATTATTAAGTAAACAATGAATCATGTAATTAGTTGCAATACTTTTTATCCTTGTCATGCTGATGTTGAGGCTATGGGATTTATGAGCCCCATTGGTGCATAAGTGTCAAGGACACTATAATTAACCACCAAGATTAAGTTATGCGAATCTAAAATTGTTGTTTAGTTAGCTTCAAGTAATTTCCTTATTGCCAAGTTATTACATAGTACAACAATACTCAATGCCGCTTACTCTAACGTAGATTTTATTGCATGCATGGCTGGGAGCGGGATGCCCGCAGGTACAAAGAAACTTTCAATAAAGGGCTATATCAAGGTCAGCTTAAGGAATAGATCAACGTTTCCTAAAGATGCATATGGTGGGGTGCCATCTACGATAGAAGATCCTGATGTTATAGATAACTTCATGTATTAATTATTTTTAATCGTGTATATCCTAGTTAGCTTTAATTCAAGAAACCAATTGTGAACAATGTATAAATCAATTTCAATATCAATGCATGGTGTTTGTTTACTTTATTTGCAATGATTATTATGATTGTGACATTCCTTTTGAGCAAAAGTACCCTATATTATAGACAATGTGGGTGTTGCTTCCGTTGCTACCTATATGCTTGAAAGGGATGTTACAACATGGGTGTCATGGATGTTGCCAAGGGTTTCAATTTGGTAACCATGTTGGATGAGGATGACCTGGGAAGGAAAGTTATTATTTAAGTATAGTCAATGGCCCAATGAGAGCTACCTTAATCTTTATCAACCACTCAAACCATCACCTTCCATCCTACTTTGAATGATTCTTTTGCATCACTTTTCAAAGGAACAAAACATCCACCATCTTTTTTATTATTCTTTATCATGGCACTGGCAAGCGTATTACATACAAAAGTGGATAAATTCCCTTGTATAGTCCAGGATAGGGGAAGGAATAACCACCAAAAACTACAAGTGTATTTCATCATGGAAGGATTGCAAGAAATCTAGGATCATTCAGTCCATACGCTTCCCCTACCAAAGAGGAGGCCTTTTGATTTCTTGTCAGGTAGAATGTGTGTGGAGGACCTTTCCCAAAGCATGTAGATTTTTTCATAATATTACACCCTACTTTTGAATCTTGCTAATGTTTATTTTAGGAAATCATAGGAAAATCAAGGATCTCATACCTCAAATGTCCTTGCCATTGTTCACTTCAGATGGATGAGAACAACAGCTTGGACCGTCAATCTGAAAGTACCTCTAAGGGGGGTGATGTCCACAACAAGTAAGACAAACTAGAAGAGATGGAGAAATGCTAACGAACCACAACATGCCCAAGACGGAAGCTTCTCAAGAAGAACATCCACAAGAGTAACTTTCCTACATGCATTTCTTGCCTCCATCGAGATCAACAAATGCAGGATGATGAACTATCTGTGACTCACTAGATAAGGAGCTATGCACACGGGGTCATACATGTCATTCCATCCGTAAGGCATGTGGGGTTTCTTACCACCTCAAACATAAGTATTTTAGCCAAGGCCCTACTAGAGTTTGTCATTCGAGAATGTTGGGACATTCCCAAAACCACAAGAAGTAGCAACGCCTTTGTCAAGTCCTGATGGAGAAGTTGAAGGAAAAAACATAGAAGAAGGGGTTGTCCAACACAATCATAAAGGTTTAAATGCAATATGGGAATGGCCAAGGACCAGTTTGTAGCCTAAATTCTATGTATCCACCAACCCACTCCTTGTACAACATGTACATAGGGGGGTATGGATTTCCACCACCTCTAAACATGGAACTGCCAACAAAAATCAAACCACTAATGATACCTATGGTGACTGCACATCAAGAAGCTATTGTGAAGGAGTTCAATGTCATAGCTCCCCTACTACTTGAGATCATGCAAAAGATCAAAGTGATAGAAGGAGAGAAGGATAATATGAAGATGTTTAGTGATTTCTTCCACTTTCCAAACACGAAGTTGCATGAAAAATTCAACATTTCGAAATTTCATGAGTACTTTGAAAAGGGGGATCTCATGGTCCATATCAAGGTGTATTGTTCAAACATGGTGGAAGTGTAGGATGATGACAAGTTACTAATGCAATGTTTTATATGAACCTTGATTGTTCTCACGTTGGCCTAGTACAACAAGCCGGTCAAGACCTCCATCACCACATGGTCCAAGATGACAAAGAAGTTTATCGATCAATATGTCTAGAACCTAGACCAAGTCCCAACCCAGGAAGACTAAGAAGCACTACAAAAAAATGAATAGGCTAAATCTTATTTGAGTTTGTTGGACAATCAAGGGATCTTGCCACTTAGTTTGAGTTCAATCCTACTAATAATAAGGCCTTGGAAATGGTGATCAGAGTTGCCACTCTAGCCCTCATTATCCTACTATGTCTACAAAGATACATGTAACATCCCAACTTTTCTAAAAAGGATTTGTTTTCTTTATTTCATCAAATATACGTTCTTGAACATGAGGGGCCTTAATATAAACTCTTTCATACCACTAAATTTCTATCACTCAAAATATGGTCCCAAGTGATGTCTTGGTTGTAGTTTACTAATAAGAGTCCACTAAGGGACCAAGTAATTTTATCCATTGTTAAATATGTAAATGAATTCGTAAAAGACGTATTATATGTAATCAATACCCACATCATGGCTTAATATGTATAATTGATAAACCAAGTAAGAGTCAGAAGAGTTAGTGACTCAGAAATTAGGACTTGTGCAACCACTATGGGTACTCTCTTTTGGTTCTATACGGTTTAATATGTGAGAGTGCATCTGATAGTAGGATTCATAATATGATCACTTTTCTGCCTAGATGAGGAGGAGCTTGCTTAGCAATCCAAGTAGTATTGGATTTACATAAGTCTCCTATGACAATTAAGACTTCCTAGTCAGGATAGTATTCGGATGGAGCCGCTCATGGACCCTCAGACTCCAATGCAATAAAGGAAGGGCTCGTCAAGCGCTAATACGAAAGACTAACACCTAAGGGTTTTAGTTATTCGGATCTTGGAAGACCTTGACCCTATATAAAGGAATAAATGGTTGATATTGTGTCGAGGGATTTAGGGATAGCGCCGTCTTTGTAGAGGCTCTCCTTGTCATTTTGGAAACGCACTAAAGGACAACTGCGCTCAGAACTCAGCTACGATTGCTGTGGAAGGATCGATCACCGAGACAACCTCTTGGCACTAGTACAATGGCTTGGGAAAGTGAGGTCAAGGTTGCGTCGAGGTAAAGGGCCATCCTCCAAGTGATATGCGACGTCAAGGCAGTAGGGAATCACCACTCCATATGGGCGGATGCCCTGCTCCTACCGCGGAAATAGGGGAGGCGGCGCCCCCTAGTCACACCATGTGGGTGAGCACTCAACTGCCTAGATTCCTTGTTTGTGCATGCGTCATCGTCAAGGGGAGCCGCAACAGCAATGTGGCCCCGAGATGGCTGCCAGATCGGTCTCAGACGGTCGGTCTTTGCCAGAGAGGAGACCAAGAAACACCACTCTATTTCCACGGTAAAACAGGGGCATCACACCTGTGTTGCGCCCTGCTAGAGGAGGAAGATGGGGTCTCAATCATCCTTCCAGGGCCGCCGGAGTGATGAGGAGCTTTAATGTGTGCTGCATCGCGCTCGGAGCCGACTTTGAAGATGCTCCAGCTGGGGGTGCGACGTGAACATGGGAACTACAGAAGAAACGGGGGAGAAACCCTCTTTTTATCGGGTGAAGAAGACGCCGCCCAGATCTGGGAAGCTGGCTCTTATTCCCCTCAACCGTCAGATCAGATCTTGATGGCTGAGATTGGCTAAAGTTAGGTAAGTTTCTAAAATTCATATCTTGAGCTACATATCTCGGTTTGGGACAAACAAGGTATCTATGGAAAGCTCTTCGAGTGTACTATCCTATAAAAATAGTTCCAAAGTATGATTTTGATGTCTTCTATTTATTATATTCTGGGTAGACAAAACTATATGATTTTGATGTTTTGCCAATTAAAAATAGTAAACGACTTTAGAAATTCATACAAATTCTACTAACTGTGTATTTTGATATGTTTAACATTACTTCAGTGCCTGATCTTTCGTATATGAAGTTTTAATGAGGTTTTTAATGTCAACCCTAATCAGGGTATTTTGGGTATTTCACCCATGATATGATTTTTAGATGACCTGGTATTTTTAATACATGATCATTCCTACATTTTATGAATACTTTTATGGAGATTTGATGAAGTTTCTTGTGCTATTATATTAGTATCAAGTTTTAGATGAGTAGCCATTATGAAAGAATAATAAATGATTATCTTGAGACAATAAGTGGTATATATGCCTAATTAAGCCTGATACTATTTATCTAAATGTTATTTTAATTTTATTTCATAAAAGAGTCAAGTAATATTAGTATGTATGCCTATGTTTGAGATTTTCTTCTTATATGATCTTAATGTTCATATTAGTGCATAAGACGGTTTATGTCTTATTTGAGTATAAAGATAATATTTATTATATAGTATGTGTTTTATTTTATTTCAATGCCAAGATTTTATGGTGATTTTAGATTAAAAAATTATGTTTAATCTAATTAAGAACCCTAACTTGGTATATATAGTTAGGAAGATGGGGTTTTGAGATTTAGGAATAGAAAGAGGGAACATGTACTAGGACTTATGAAACTTTGATTATATCCAGGTGATTAAGATTTGGAACAAGAAATCAAGACTAAGTTAAGGACATCATCAACACAAGAGGTAAGTGGTTCATGCCCATGAGTATTTATGTTTGTCAAACCAAGTACATTTACATGCTTCTTAGGTAAGACATTCATCTCCTACATTCTAAGTTAAATATGTAAGAATGATTTTATGTGCTTATGATTGTAGAATTTCATATGCTCAATATCTTAATTAGTGATGTGTCATGGAATGATTCTAGATCATGAAGTTAAGTTCATAAGAAGGATAAGAAAATATCATTCTATCATATCTCTTAAATATAGATGTAACCATGTATTGAGATTTCAAATAGGAACATGTCATTAAGGTTTCTTATATATGTAGCGATCTAAGAAATTAAGAAGTGAAATAGATTCCTTAATAAGGTTGATGTTTAAAAGTAAGTATTATGTGAGAATATGGGTATTGCACATGGTAGACCATGGCCCAATTTCTAGGATAAATGTACTAAAGTGGCATTAAAGATATCATAACATGAGTTTGTGATGATATTATCAAATTATGAGATATTAAGTCATGATTGAGTTTCACGAAGAGAATCTATATGATTTCTACGTTAAGGTTTAAGATTTAAGTTCATACAAATGTATTGAGATCAGACTTAATGAGATTAAATTGGGTATGATTAAGATGCAAGTTAAGATTTTCTAAGGTTCTATTCTATGGTTTATGATCTTAATACTTAAGTCCATTAAGATCAGATTTTGATGAGGTTTTAACATAGAATGAGTTATCTTGCCAAGAATAAGATATCATACTTTAGCTATGCACATTACTTACGTTACTTTTGTATATTTAGTATTTCTATACTCATTTCAGATCTCGTCTCATAAGACATTAGACTCATGTGTGATATAATTGGTATAATGAAGTAATCTTACCAAATCAGAGTTTTAGAATAAAGTTTACCTAGATAATGAGATACATGATTAAATTCAATAACAGATTCAGTTTAGAACTCAAGAATAAGAGATTTAGATTCAGAATTAGACTACTCACTGTGTGAGTAGCCATATTTTGAATAAAAGGTACATGATATGCATATAGACCCAATCTCAAATATGTTGTAATTTGAGATACATATCCAAATTCTATAATAGATTATATTCAGATTTTAAAGAGCAGAGATTCAGATTCAGAATTCAGTACATGTTTAGTACTCAGTTTCAGATAAGTTTAGATTCAATATTTAGTAAAGATAGACGTAAGATAATTAATTTGAAACATTCACATAATGCATTATATAATAAGTCCTCACCAGAGAGTCCCGGGACGATTCAGAGGCGCGTTGCGCCAGACACTGCGGGTGTCACAGAGGGCATGTTATGCCAACAGAGGGTGCGTTGCACCATAGAGGACACTTCAGTGTCAACAGAGGGCACGTTGTGCCAACAGAGGGTGCGTTGCACCATAGAGGACACTTCGGTGTCACAGAGGAGGACTGATTGTATAATGGTGGCCACAATCAGATAAAAATTTTAAGTAAAAGATACCTTAGTTCATAGCATGCCCATAATCTCATCCATGAGTATGATGAGAGGGAATCAGATAAGATAAGTATGACCCAAGCACTTTGGTGTAGGTTTTGAGATCCATGTACCAGGGTACATGTATCTAGAATAAGATAAGGTAGAAAGATAAATATTCATATTGAGAGATAAGATATTTTATGTTTCAGATTTTACTCAGAGCTTGATAGTAATTCCTTGTTTATAATGCTAATTTCAGATTATTAATCATGTACATTTTAAAATATTCATGCCACTTACTCTAACGACTGTTTTTCCCAATGCATGGTTGGGGACGCGATGTCCATAGGTTTTGGAGCAGCTGAGAATCAAAGGAACAAGTAAAGGTCTAGGAGATTTTCAAGCTTACCTAGTGGGGTGCCATCTACTGAGACGATCCAGAGTTTAGACATCTTTTATTATGCATAGTCTTCTTAGTAGAGTATATTAGATGACTTGTTTATCTTTGTCAAAACTATATATGTATCAATTTTACATTTATGCAAAGTGTTTCATTTGCTTTTATTGTAATGATTATCATGTTTGTGACACTCCCAGATGAAGAAAAAAAAACACAGCTTCCGCTCATGTGTTATAAAATTCTGGGTGTTAAAATATGGTATCAGAGCAATTTGGTAAATGGCCACTAGGCAGAATATGATTCTCATAGTCACCCTACGATGAAGATAAGAGATTAGAGTTTAGGGATAGACTCCCATAGAACGATACAATGACCTAGAATGACCAATAGTTTTCACCTTAGGAGGAATAGAGATGTCCGAGAGAGATGTTTATATTCTAGGCCTCATGTTTCAACCTAACCCTAGCTAATGATGTTGCTTCTCCATTCTTAATGGTTATGGCCAGCCAATTGAGAATTGAAGAGGAATATTATAAGCACTAGACTATTATGCATCTCTCATTTCTTACCGGTCCATGTGGTATGGGACACATGTATCATTGGGAGAGTGAGAGATAGCATCTCAGGATCCCACATCTCTAGGTATGTGCCTGATCACCACATATCTAGGAATGTAGGAGTTACCTGAAGGACCTTAAGATTAGTCAGTCATCTTCACCTAATGTTAAAAGGTATGACAAGGTTGAGTTAGATGCCTAAGTATAGTGCCACGTTTAGTTTCATATACCTTAAGTATGAGTTGAGCAGTAGACTAAGGTAGTAGTTAATGTTCACACAAATGTTTTGTGAAATTTAAATGTCACATATCCTTTTTTTAATGCAAATTCTGAACATAAGGGTACTTTGATTTAGTGAATGAAGAAGTAAGCAGAAACCTAAGGTGGGTAGAATAATTGAATTTCGGGGACGAAATTCCTATAAGGTGGGTAGTATTATAACATCCCAACTTTTCTAAAAAGGATTTGTTTTCTTTATTTCATCAAATATACGTTCTTGAACATGAGGGGCCTTAATATAAACTCTTTCATACCACTGAATTTCTATCACTCAAAATATGGTCCCAAGTGATGTCTTGGTTGTAGTTTACTAATAAGAGTCCACTAAGGGACCAAGTAATTTTATCCATTGTTAAATATGTAAATGAATTCGTAAAAGACGTATTATATGTAATCAATACCCACATCATGGCTTAATATGTATAATTGATAAACCAAGTAAGAGTCAGAAGAGTTAGTGACTCGGAAAATAGGACTTGTGCAACCGCTATGGGTACTCTCTTTTGGTTCTATACGGTTTAATATGTGAGAGTGCATCTGATAGTAGGATTCATAATATGATCACTTTTCTGCCTAGATGAGGAGGAGCTTGCTTAGCAATCCTAGTAGTATTGGATTTACACAAGTCTCCTATGACAATTAAGACTTCCTAGTCAGGATAGTATCCGGATGGAGCCGCTCATGGACCCTCAGACTCCAATGCAATAAAGGAAGGGCTCGTCAAGCGCTAATGCGAAAGACTAACACCTAAGGGTTTTAGTTATTTGGATCTTGGAAGACCTTGACCTTATATAAAGGAATAGATGGTAGATATTGTGCCGAGGGATTTAGGGCTAGCGCCGTCTTTGTAAAGGCTCTCCTTGTCGTTTTGGAAATGCACTAAAGGACAACTGCACTCAGAACTCAGCTACGATTGCTGTGGAAGGATCGATCACTGAGACAACCTCTTGGCACTAGTACAATGGCTTGGGAAAGCGAGGTCAAGGTTGCGTCGAGGTAAAGGGCCATCCTCCAAGTGATATGCGACGTCAAGGCAGTAGGGAATCACCACTCCATATGGGCGGATGCCCTGCTCCTGCCGCGGAAATAGGGGAGGTGGCGCCCCCTAGTCACACCATGTGGGTGAGCACTCAACTGCCTAGATTCCGTGTTTGTGCATGCGTCATCGTCAAGGGGAGCCGCAACAGCGATGTGGCCCCGAGATGGCTTCCAGATCGGTCTCAGACGGTCGGTCTTTGCCGGAGAGGAGACCAAGAAACACCACTCTATTTCCACGGTAAAACAGGGGCATCACACCTGTGTTGCGCCCTACTAGAGGAGGAAGACGGGGTCTCAATCATCCTTCCAGGGCCGCTGGAGTGATGAGGAGCTTTGATGTGTGCTGCATCGCGCTCGGAGCCGACATTGAAGATGCTCCAGCTGGGGGTGCGACGTGAACAGGGAACTACAGAAGAAACAGGGGAGAAACCCTCTTTTTATCGGGTGAAGAAGACGCCGCCCAGATCTGGGAAGCTGGCTCTTATTCCCCTCAACCGTCGGATCAGATCTTGATGGCTGAGATTGGCTAAAGTTAGGTAAGTTTCTAAAATTCATATCTTGAGCTACATATCTCGGTTTGGGACAAACAAGGTACCTATGGAAAGCTATTCGAGTGTACTATCCTATAAAAATAGTTCCAAAGTATGATTTTGATGTCTTCTATTTATTATATTCTGGGTAGACAAAACTATATGATTTTGATGTTTTGCCAATTAAAAATAGTAAACGACTTTAGAAATTCATACAAATTCTACTAACTGTGTATTTTGATATGTTTAACATTACTTCAGTGCCTGATCTTTCATATATGAAGTTTTAATGAGGTTTTTAATGTCAACCCTAATAAGGGTATTTTGGGTATTTCACCCATGATATGATTTTTAGATGACCTGGTATTTTTAATACATGATCATTCCTACATTTTATGAATACTTTTATGGAGATTTGATGAAGTTTCTTGTGCTATTATATTAGTATCAAGTTTTAGATGAGTAGCCATTATGAAAGAATAATAAATGATTATCTTGAGACAATAAGTGGTATATATGCCTAATTAAGCCTGATACTATTTATCTAAATGTTATTTTAATTTGATTTCATAATAGATTCAAGTAATATTAGTATGTATGCCTATGTTTGAGATTTTCTTCTTATATGATCTTAATGTTCATATTAGTGCATAAGACGGTTTATGTCTTATTTGAGTATAAAGATAATATTTATTATATAGTATGTGTTTTATTTTATTTCAATGCCAAGATTTTATGGTGATTTTAGATTAAAAAATTATGTTTAATCTAATTAAGAACCCTAACTTGGTATATATAGTTAGGAAGATGGGGTTTTGAGATTTAGGAATAGAAAGAGGGAACATGTACTTGGACTTATAAAACTTTGATTATATCCAGGTGATTAAGATTTGGAATAAGAAATCAAGACTAAGTTAAGGACATCATCAACACAAGAGGTAAGTGGTTCATGCCCATGAGTATTTATGTTTGTCAAACCAAGTACATTTACATGCTTCTTAGGTAAGACATTCATCTCCTACATTCTAAGTTAAATATGTAAGAATGATTTTATGTGCTTATGATTGTAGAATTTCATATGCTCAATATCTTAATTAGTGATGTGTCATGGAATGATTCTAGATCATGAAGTTAAGTTCATAAGAAGGATAAGAAAATATCATTCTATCATATCTCTTAAATATAGATGTAACCATGTATTGAGATTTCAAATAGGAACATGTCATTAAGGTTTCTTATATATGTAGCGATCTAAGAAATTAAGAAGTGAAATAGATTCCTTAATAAGGTTGATGTTTAAAAGTAAGTATTATGTGAGAATATGGGTATTGCACATGGTAGACCATGGCCCAATTTCTAGGATAAATGTACTAAAGTGGCATTAAAGATATCATAACATGAGTTTGTGATGATATTATCAAATTATGAGATATTAAGTCATGATTGAGTTTCACGAAGAGAATCTATATGATTTCTACCTTAAGGTTTAAGATTTAAGTTCATACAAATGTATTGAGATCAGACTTAATGAGATTAAATTGGGTATGATTAAGATGCAAGTTAAGATTTTCTAAGGTTCTATTCCATGGTTTATGATCTTAAGACTTAAGTCCATTAAGATCAGATTTTGATGAGGTTTTAACATAGAATGAGTTATCTTGCCAAGAATCAGATATCATACTTTAGCTATGCACATTACTTACGTTACTTTTGTATATTTAGTATTTCTATACTCATTTCAGATCTCGTCTCATAAGACATTAGACTCATGTGTGATATAATTGGTATAATGAAGTAATCTTACCAAATCAAAGTTTTAGAATAAAGTTTACCTAGATAATGAGATACATGATTAAATCCAATAACAGATTCAGTTTAGAACTCAAGAATAAGAGATTTAGATTCAGAATTAGACTACTCATTGTGTGAGTAGCCATATTTTGAATAAAAGGTACATGATATGCATATAGACCCAATCTCAAATATGTTGTAATTTGAGATACATATCCAAATTCTATAATAGATTATATTCAGATTTTAAAGAGCAGAGATTCAGATTCAGAATTCAGTACATGTTTAGTACTCAGTTTCAGATAAGTTTAGATTCAGTATTTAGTAAAGATAGACGTAAGATAATTAATTTGAAACATTCACGTAATGCATTATATAATAAGTCCTCACCAGAGAGTCCCGGGACGATTCAGAGGCGCGTTGCGCCAGACACTGCGGGTGTCACAGAGGGCATGTTATGCCAACAGAGGGTGCGCTGCACCATAGAGGACACTTCGGTGTCAACAGAGGGCACGTTGTGCCAACAGAGGGTGTGTTGCACCATAGAGGACACTTCGGTGTGACAGAGGAGGACTTCTTGTATAATTGTGGCCACAATCAGATAAAAATTGTAAGTAAAAGATACCTTAGTTCATAGCATGCCCATAATCTCATCCATGAGTATGATGAGAGGGAATCAGATAAGATAAGTATGACCCAAGCACTTTGGTGTAGGTCTTGAGATCCATGTACCAGGGTACATGTATCTAGAATAAGATAAGGTAGAAAGATAAATACTCATATTGAGAGATAAGATATTTTATGTTTCAGATTTTACTCAGAGCTTGATAGTAATTCCTTGTTTATAATGCTAATTTCAGATTTTTAATCATGTACATTTTAAAATACTGATGCCACTTACTCTAACGACTGTTTTTCCCAATGCATGGCTGGGGACGCGATGTCCACAGGTTTTGGAGCAGCTGAGAATCAAAGGAACAAGTAAAGGTCTAGGAGATTTTCAAGCTTGCCTAGTGGGGTGCCATCTACCGAGACGATCCAAAGTTTAGACATCTTTTATTATGCATAGTCTTCTTAGTAGAGTATATTAGATGACTTGTTTATCTTTGTCAAAACTATATATGTATCAATTTTACATTTATGCAAAGTGTTTCATTTGCTTTTATTGTAATGATTATCATGTTTGTGACACTCCCAGATGAAGAAAAAAAAACACAGCTTCCGCTCATGTGTTATAAAATTCTGGGTGTTACAATACAACACTTTCCTAGAGATCATACAAGAAGGCTTACAATTTAAAAAATTGATCAAAGGGGATATCAACATAGGCCTCACTTTCCAGCCATCGCCTTCCTCCTCAATATCTAATAATAAGTCCAAATGGGAAATAGTAGATAGTCGCAAGCACTCCTCTAACGAGGAGTAATTTAACATCTCATGTCGAGCCAGCAATTGCCACTCCATAAGTAGAGGAGCCTTCTAAACCAGAGATGAAGTCACCCCTTTGGAAGCCTCCCTCAATACTATCCTATCAGATATCAAACTTCTACTCAAATTTCATCCATAAGGGATCCACTAAATCTCGTGACTTCCATCAATGAAAGGGCCACCAAATAGACTCTTCCATCATGCTCAAACATGCCCTACATGACCTGATCGATGTAGGGGAGGTCCACACAGTCACCTTAGAAGAGGTACATTTGTCATGCAACATGGTGGCCATGATCTCCTCACCCGAGGACTCACCCTGTTGACTCATCCTTCCACTGGAGAAAACAATTAAGAACTAGATTCAAAACACTTATATTGTCACCCCACACTGGGAATAGAAGCCAGTAATTACAGTAAGTGTCAAAAAGTCAACCAGCACACTAAGCACCCACCAGGGGTAGAAAGTGTAGCTGACCATCATACCTGAAGTCCACTAAGTGCATAAGGCACAACCACTTGATGCACCAAAGGTGAGTATAAAGCCAAAAGTGAAGAAGGTTTTGGTCCCAAATGCATCAATACCTCCAATTCCTCTCCCTACCATTGTGATGTCATCCATGATATCTTCACTAGTCACAACAAAGGGAGATCAACATTCTACCTCATCAGAGGTTTCGTTGCCTCTCAACATGGGAAAATAGAAGGTGACTACTTACATAGGATTCCCTATAAGCACTACAGAAGAGGGGACCAACAAGGTCTTCATCCCATCCTTTGATATCAAGAAGTTATTGCCCATGCCTGATCTTTGCAAAGAGATACATCTTGAAAACTCAAACACAATCTAATTCTTCAGTGAACCGGAAGGGGAAGTATCAGTGGGACAAGTGATGCAAAACTCTCAGCAAACTGAGATATAGTCATGATGTAACCCATGATCTAACTTAGTGATTGGGTGTGCTTACTTTTCTTAATAAGATTCTTAAACCTTAATCTAATCTCTTGAGATGCCTTAATAACATGTGACATGTATGTGTTTTCAGTTTGGTCCAGTTTGGTTGATGTTTGAGCTATGTTTTCTTATTTTGGACTGAGTTGCAATTTACCCATTTTGAGGGGTTATCTTGCAATTTGTCACATGTTGAGAGTGTTTCTTGTGCTTTAGCATCATGGTAGAGTAGATGATGTTTAGGGGTGCTTTTTTGGAGCTTGGTTGATGAGATGTCATCATGAGATGTCATTAGGGTTTGCATGGTTTGCATGGCTTTCCTTGATTTGTGGTGTTGCCTCGTGGTGTTCCTTGGGTGTTGTGGCCAATGGGCCTTCTGCTTGGAAGTTTTTTGATAGAAACACTCTTGGTGAGCTTTTGAAGTGGTCGACACTAGGGTTTTGAAGTGTGTTGGGACCGCTACCATGTGTTTTGTTTCGACCAAGTTGAGTTTGGAGATAAAGTGGTCGCTACACCACTTTGGTTTTAACATTTTTCTTGCATGTGTGACACCTCATCATGCTAAATGATATTACTCAAAACACAAAACACGATCAACTACTAATTAATCACATAGTCAAAATGTGGGATAATTAAAACCAATTCCAACAATGTAAATAAACTCTAGAACATTTACAAAAAGTCCATCATTCCATTCTCATGTACTGTAACAAGTATTTAGATATGGGTTCAAAGACCTCAGTCACATCCTGCATACAAAATATATTTCACATGTACATGCCATATATTTACAAACATTGAAATACTACCAAAATCTCATGTCGATACGAGTATATCATCTGGAAAACACATGCCATACCCAGACCTGAGAGTACAGGGATGACATTAGGACTGTTACACCCTGATCTCACAATTACCACTAATCATGAGATTAGGGCATAAATTGAGGATTTAACGTAATACAAAGATCACCCTTAACTTTTTCTCTTCTTTTTCAAACTATTTGTTTCTCGCATTGAATCACATAAACTAACTTTACAAGAGAATCAAACTTTGATTACTTTAATATGATCTCAACATAAACAATACACATTCATACATTCATTCTCAGGTTCATACGACATGATAATCAGATACATTCTCTCTTATTAAGAAAACAAAGATACAAAACATCACTTACAACACTCTCACATCTATACTTGGACCTAGAGTGACAAGGACTGGCTGAACTTAACTATACTCAGACTTAACTCTTGTGGCAGATCTACTCTGATGCAATGATATCTTATTTCAAGTCCATGTGATTTCCCTAAAACATTGTGAGTAGAGGGGTGAGCTTACTCACTCAGTGAATGAGTACTTCAAAGAAACAGTCTAAAACACTGATATAATTACAGATATACTTTTGAGCAATTGATATCAATTATAACAGCAATAAGCTTTAAAGAGTCTAATAATTGACAATCATAAATATGGCAGGATACTCTAAATATCTATAAGAGTGAATCAATATATGAAATTCTTGATAGATCATAAAGAGAACTAATAATCCAGAAACATACAAAGAATAATTGACTAACTATACACACTTGTTTGACCTCTCATTCATTTTATTATGCCCTGATCATATGCAGTGTACTCTACATATGAAGACTCATAGTACACTACGATCACACTGTACAAGACTTAGCAGACACACCCGGGAAATGCTAAGTTTGACTACTCTCCTGGTCTGCAATAGAGAAATGGCTCTTTGGCCTAAACTAGACTCCTCCTCTAACCTGAGCACACAGGAGGAGAGTCAAGCCACCTCTTGGCTTTTTATGTACTCTAGTGCCACCAAGATCTCTGGTTGATGTTGGACACTACATTCTAAAATTTAAGGAGACCCCCGTATACTGGTCGCACCGCCAGGGTTAGGTCCCCCATACCATCTCTTGGTACGTTCTGACTCCCGTATACTGGACGCACCGCCAGGGTAGGTCATTTCATCCCTAAGGCGCAGACCTCTCATAGGGATTCTACGGTGTTCAGGGCTCTTAAGTCTATTATTTTATTATTCCTAGAAAACTCTTTCTACATTATACCTTTCTCTTACTCATACTTGACTCTGGTATATCTATGGTGCCGCGTCTATTTATTTGAAGTTTATAACACAATATGTATATAATTCTAAACTTGGCAGAGAAGTATATTCAAAACACTATAATATATTGAGTAATCCACATACTATACATACTGGCAGACTAGAATTCTTAAATAAACAGAATACATGTCAACTTGGCACTCTATACACTAGAATCATGCAATTGAACTGTTAAGCATCACCACATCTCATAATGAGAACTTTGATATCACCATACTTGATTCATTGAACACCCTAGCCTTAGGTATCATATACCTCATTCACTTATCACTTGGCTCTCATAAGGATTTAATATGTCATAAAGATCCACTAAATACAGATTGCTTTAAACAAGTCAAATACAATCAACATATGTATGAAATACTCAAATTGAGCTAAATTAGGGTTTTCCATGCCATTCATTGATATATTATGAATCAAGAATAACATTGCATAAATAGAGTCTATGATGCCAAGAAAAACACTTCAAATGGATTTCACCATATTTATTCACAAATTTCCAACTTTCCACTCATATAGGGCTTCACCCTCTTTACGAAGATATCAAGCAAACACTATTCACATGATATGAAATCCAAGATAGTGTCTGACATATATGTACTACGCATTTAGATAAACAATCATTCAAAACCAAGGGGATCTAGATAAGCAACTTTCTCTATTTACATATACAACAAATTTCAGTCATAAACAAATTCCCTATATTTCAGTTTACTCTTATAACCTCTGTGAATACTTAGGGAATTCTCATTAGAATGCATTGTATATATTTCTAATATGATTTTATCATCTGAAATTCATTCAAACAAAGGAAGAATCCATTTCATATCATTTTGCAATAACTTAGAACAAATAGACAATTCGGGGTTTGTAGTCGCATACTAAGCAATTAAAGATTATGGTTAATTTAACCAATTTTCGTGCAATATACTGTTTAAAGGAAGTTCCCACTCACCCTAAGGTGTGAAAACACCTTAAAATCGTATCTCATATCTGAAAATCTCAAATCTATATCAAATCCCTAGCAATTCACCCGATTCTTCTTCCTTTCAACTCGGAAACCCTAAAAATGAGGGATTGTGAAGAAAGAGTGAGAAAAGGGGAAGTATTGATACCATTTTGGATCAAGTCAGAGGAGGGATGGAATTTCGACATGTGAGAGAAGATTCACAATGGAACTATATCCAAAGAAGCTAAACGTACATGATTTCATCATTCCTCAGACCACAAAACCCTAGGTCAGCAGCTCCATCAATTTCTCCTCTCAAACCCTAACTCTCCCTCTCTCTCTATAGGATTTCGTTTCTCTAGTTTGAATCACGAATTATGAGAGTTGATAGTGTGTTAGGTTGATTGTATAGAGCAATTGAGCTGCTTGGGTTAATTGCACTTTGACCCCTCACTAAACGTTTTCTTATTTTAGCAGATTTTTTCTGTCATAAAAAGGTTTCTATGAATTTGTGTATTTCAGAGAACAAACCTTCTCAAAAAATTATTATAATTTCTAATATTATTTATAATTGAGTTACAAATCTTCAGTTAAAATTGGAGATCATTCCAAGCTTTCATTAAATAAATAAAAATTGAATAGTATACTACTATCCAGAATTCTACATAAATGTCAGTTACTATAATTTGTCTACTGATAAGGTCTGAACGCATCCAAAAATTATTAACATTTTATATGTTGTTTATGATTGAGATTTAGATCTCCAGTTAAAATTTTAGATCATTTTGAGTTACCAATAAATAAATAAAAATAAAACACTACACTGCTGAAAAGCACTCTTTCAACATTTTGGTCGAAGTATAGTTCGACCGAGAACCACATTCAAAGAACACTCAAAAATTCTGAAATTTTTCTCCAATATGAATGATTGAGTTATCCATATCATATCCAAAATTCATTTAAAATAAAAATTTGTATAAAATATTAAAAATCATTTACCACAATGCTATCCAGATCAAATTTCATATTCATGTACTATCAAAACCCTAATTTTTGCCGATTAGGGTTTACATTTCTCAAACCCTAATTCTTCAAACTAAAATCATAGTTAGAGTTTATTATTAGGTTTTAAACATCACAATTGATCTACTATCATTAATCAAGTCTAGACAATGTTCAATCTAATCAAGCATGTAATCATTCAGGTAAACCCTAGTTTACCAATTAAGCACAAATGTGGTCATTACAATTCCCCCCCCCCAAAAAAAGGTTTCGTCCCTGAAACATAAATATGCAAGTAAAGTACATTCAAGGTTTATTTTAAGCTTCGGAAATATTACATATCATTATATTCTTGTATTTCATACTTGAATGCAGTTTTCAACATTAAGTCCTTTATTCCTTTACTAAATCACAACATGTTTTAAATAGTTCTCAATGATAACAAACGAATTCTCTATGCCACAATCAATCATAGGATAGAGAGAGAAACAACCATTTAAATATTTTCATACTCTTGAGGTGTTACCTCAACATCGATAATCTGATCCAACTATCTCAATTCATATTGCTAAATATGTACTATTGTTATGTATTACCTCTAAATCACGAAAGAGAGTTCACCATGTTCTTTTGAATTTTACTATTGTGCTACTCAAATAGCAAAATAGTCTTGAGTTAAAAGACTAGATTCAACAATAATTGTACATTACTACTCACGGCATCCCCATTAGATCATGGATGTATAAGGTGAAGCATTACCATCACATTCCATACTATTCTCAAGTATGAACCCACACATAATTCAAGGTGTAACCATCAGGTTATAGCATACTAGGGTTTCAACAACAGTAACAGAGTACTCCAAAATTGTATTAGTCATTCAAGGACTATTCATACCCAATTACCATCACTTGGTTATATTAAACTTAGGTATAACAAGCTACACCTCATTAGGGTTACATATCAATACAATATGGTTATCATCCCTTCTATTCATATGAGTGAATAGGTAAGACTACCTTATTCAGGGTAACCATCCATTTGTTCCATCATCACTCAACCCATATCACCATACCACAATTTTACAATACTAAGATGGATTACTGGTATGAATGCGGTAAACTATCAGACACCTTTAATTAACATATTTCTTGCACATGTACACTGGAATCATATGTAGAACCAATTTACATCCCTTAATATACCTCCAACAAATTATACTTCTAAAAATGAATTCACATATTACTAAAAGCCATTGTCTTCTATTATCTCTCTCCTCATTCATTACTACTTACTTTTTGCAACTTATCCTTCTCATTTTAATCATGTAGATTAAACATCCCTAAATTTGAAACATACAAGGTATGAATAGATTATTCATCATTCTTTCTATTACTGCAAGAATTTATTTCATATCACACTTCACTCATATTGTATTTCTCCTTTTGTTCAAAACACACTTGTTACATTTCAAATTTATTTCTTACCCTTTGCTCTGAATCATTTCCATATTGTTTATCTACCTTTCAGATTAGCTACCTTTTAACCCTAGATTACTATCAGTGCTAGTTTACTTCTCATAGTGCAAATCTCATGATCTTGCTTTATAGAGATGCTAGTATTCAAGGTCAAATCACTAGTGACAACCCTTGAACTACTACAACTCTAAACATTCTAGGGTTTGGCCTTTATTAGTAGCATGACATTATTGTGGTGTGACTTTTCTCCCTTAATTTGAAATTCAAACTTTGGATCTCACAAGTTTTTACTAAAGTTTTCCTTATCTTATCAATTGAATTTTCTTCATCTTAATTGGCCATTCAGATAGATTACATTCTTAATTTACCCTTCTAGGGTTTCATCATCATATTGTGTGTCATTATTACATTAACTAGATGCATCTACCATGGTGGTTATGCATCAGATATGCTTCATTTTCTTATCACTTCATTCCCACATTGCTCTCATTAAGGAAGATATGAAAGAGAAGATGATTTTGAGACTTAGAATTCTTATCTTCAAACTTTCATGAATACATTTCTCATATGTAGGTTTAATTAATTATCAACAAGGATACTTGACTAATTAGCACTTTCTTGAATCTCGCAACCTCTTTCTTCTATAATCTATATTACTCCATTATGTTTCAAACCCTTCCTTACTTTCCATAATCCTCTTACCATATACTACTCTTCCGCCTGTCATCTTTAACTTCTACCTTTCTCTTATGATCATGTTACTTATTTATGTGTATGATCATGTATACCATGTTGCACATTTTTTTTATCCTTCTACTAATGTGAAGTTGAAATTCTAAATCAATATTATGTCTACTAGTTTCACCTCATGTTTAATACATTACATATCCATAATTTTAAATCAAACGGCTCATGCATGAGTGAAACATAGTTTCTCTTTCAATCAAGTTTTTCCTTCCTGAATATAGTCTACCTTTGTATGACTTATTCATTTATTTAGCTACACTTTTGCTCTTCTTTTAGAAACTAGGTTGTTGTTCTATAGAGACTTAGAACCCAAAGGTAGTAAGGATGCATGTATTAAACTTCACAATAAAGGTATACAGTCCATGCTCTCAATTATATCATGACCCTCATTCCTTAATCAAGCTCATCATTTCCAACATTTATCTTTGTATTAACTTAGTTTCTTATCCTAGTCATATGATTTACATGTTCATCTAATTCTCTTTACTTTAACTCTTCTGAAGACTCTTCACTTATATTTACTTATTGTCTACTTAACTCTTTTCTTCTATTTTCCCTTTGCTTTTGAGTACATAAAAACATTGTACTCGATTATATAGTCCATTCCTCATGATTGATTCTTACTATCTTGGTCCTTACATACTTTTCTCATATCTTTTCCACATTTCATATTTAGAGTTCATATAATCCTAATCATTAAACTTAATTTGTACCTTATGTCGTGTTCCTTTATTCCCAATTAAGGGTTTCTCATATGAGGTCCCAAAGTTGGATCTCAAATATCAGTTCCAACTGATTCTTAGTAATTCTAATCTTTCCCATGTGTTTCAACATCTTAGTGTATGTACATTCTCACTACGATGTGGATCTAATTTATCCAGAGTCTACTCTTATTATATTTTCAATAGGAGTCATTAGATCCTAGTAACACACCCTGCCAGCCGGACCAGGCCAAACTTGCAGTCCTGAAGCCAAGAGCTACTCATGATTAACTAACTCCTATTAATCTCAAACATGTGGAAAAGGAATATCCACTTAAGAAAGCTCATTCAAAGATAATTTCTAGTCTACTTGATACAAAGAATGTAATCAATAAATGCTACAATTGCATATTGTACAACAAATCTTAAAGACCCATATATATTTCAAAATATTGAATATCTGAATTCAAACATATAAGAGTGTTTCTATTCATCTCTAATAAAACAACAATATGAAATGAAAGTTCTATCTCATTTTATATTTATCCTCTTAATTCATGTTACTTATCTTATTTCTAACCCTAATATTTCTAGGGTTCCTTTGTAGCCCATCCTTCCACTGTACACATGGCCAGGGTATACATGAAAGAATAGACATAGTAGCTTGATACTGGTTGATCCAAGTACTCAGATATTGGGCCAGGATATTCAAATACTCAAATCCCTAGAGCTAACATCATAACATCTCCTATCTGCCACACTTATGACTCTAACTTACAAACTTAATGGTCCCTGACAACTCAGCCTAAGCTCTGATACCAAGTTGTTGCACCCGTACTCACAATTACCACTAATCATGAGATTAGGGCATAAATTGAGGATTTAACGTAATACAAAGATCACCCTTAACATTTTCTCTTCTTTTTCAAACTCTTTGTTTTCTCGCATTGAATCACATAAACTAACTTTACAAGAGAATCAAACTTCGATTACTTTAATATGATCTCAGCATAAACGATACACATCCATACATTCATTCTCAGGTTCATACGACATGATAATCAGATACATTCTCTCTTATTAAGAAAACAAAGATACAACACATCACTTACAACACTCTCACATCTATATTAAGACCTAGAGTGTCAAGGACCGACTAAACTTAACTATACTCAGACTTAACTCTTGTGGTAAATCTACTCTGATGCAATGATATCTTCTTCAATTCCATGTGATTTCCCTAAAAAATTTTGAGTAGAGGGGTGAGCCTACTCGCTCAGTGAATGAGTACTTCAAAGAAACAGTCTAAAGCAATGATATAATTATAGATATACTTTTGAGCAATTGATATCAATTATAACATCCAATAAGCTTTAAAGAGTCTAATAATTGACAATCATAAATATGGCAGGATACTCTAAATATCTATAAGAGTGAATCAATATATGAAATGCTTGATTGATCATAAAGAGAACTAATAATTCAGAAACATACAAAGAATAATTGGATAACTGTACACACTTGTTTGACCTCTCATTCATTTTATTATGCCCTGATCATATGCAGTGTACTCTACATATGAAGACTCGTAGTGCACTACGATCACACCATACAAGACTTAGCAGACACACCTGAGAAATGCTAAGTCTAACTACTCTCCTGGTCTGCAACAGGGAAATGGCTTTCTAGACTAAACTAGACTCCTCCTCTAACCTGAGCACACAGGCGGAGAGTCAATCCTCCTCTTGGCATTTTCTGTACTCTAGTGCCACCAGGATCTCTAGTTGATGTTGGACACTACATTCTGAAATTTAAGGAGACCCCCATATACTGTTCGCACTGCTAGGGTTAGGTCCCCTGTACCATCTCTTGGTACATTCTGACCCCTGTAAACTGGACGCACTGCCAAGATAGGTCATTTCATCCCTAAGGCGCAGACCTCTCATAGGGATTCTACGGTGTTCAGGGCTCTTAAGTCTATTATTTTATTATTCCTAGAAAACTCTTTCTACATTGTACCTTTCTCCTACTTATACTTGACTCAGGTATCTCTATGGTGCCGCGTCTATTTATTTGAAGTTTATAACACAACATGTATATCATTCTAAACTTGGAAGAGCAGTATATTCAAAACACTATAATATACTGAGTTATCAACATACTATACATACTGGCAGACTAGAATTCTTAAATAAATAGAATACATGTCAACTTGGCACTTTATACACTAGAATCATGCAATTGAACTGTTAAGCATCACCACATCTCATATTGAGAACATTGATATCACCATACTTGATTCATTGAACACCCTAGCCTTCGGGTTTCATTTACCTCATTCACTTATCACTTGGCTCTCATAAGGATTTAATATATCATAAACATCCACTAAATACAGATTGCTTTAAACAAGTCATATACAATCAACATATGTATGAAATCCTCGAATTGAGATAAATGAGGGTTTTCCATGCCATTCATTGAGATATTATGAATCTAGAATAGCATTGCATAAATAGAGTCTATGATGCCAAGAAAAACACTTCAAATGGATTTCACCATATTTATTCACAAATTTCCAACTTTCCACTCATATAGGGCTTCACCATCTTTACGAAGATATCAAGCAAACACTGTTCACATCACATGAAATCCAAGATAGTGTTTGACATATATGTACTATGCATTTAGATAAAAAATCATTCAAAACCAAGGGGATCTAGATAAGAAACTTTCTCTATTTACTTATACAACAAATTTTAGTCATAGGCAAATTCCCTATATTTCAGTTTACTCTTATAACCTCTGCAAATACTTAGGTAATTCTCATTAGAATGCATTGTATATATTTCTAATATGATTTTATCATCTGAAATTCATTCAAACAAAGGAAGAATCCATTTCATATCATTTTGCAACAACTAAGAACAAATAGACAATTCAGGGTTTGTAGTCGCATACTAAGCAATTAAAGATTATTGTTG
Organism: Alisma plantago-aquatica; assembly: GCA_963693085.1. NCBI lineage: Eukaryota > Viridiplantae > Streptophyta > Magnoliopsida > Alismatales > Alismataceae > Alisma > Alisma plantago-aquatica. The sequence continues at coordinate 573,395,193 of OY856410.1, forward strand.
ATTTAACCAATTTTCATGCAATATACTGTTTAAAGGAAGTTCCCACTCACTCTAAGGTGTGAAAACACCTTAAAAACGTGTCCCATATCTGAAAATCTCGAATCCATATCAAATCCCTAGCAATTCGCCTGATTCTTCTTCCTTTCAACTCGGAAACCCTAAAATGAGGGATTATGAAGAAAGAGTGAGAAAAGGGGAAGTTTTGATACCATTTTGGATCAAATCATAGGAGGGACGGAATTTTTACATGTGATATAAGATTCACCATGAAACTATATCCAAAGAAGCTAAACTTACATGATTTCATCATTCCTCAGACCGTAAAACCCTAGGTCAGCATCTCCATCAATTTTTCCTCTCAAACCCTAACTCTCCCTTTCTCTCTAGGATTTCATTTCTCTGGTTTGAAATCAAGAATTATGATAGATTCTAGTTTGTTAGGTTGATCATATAGAGCAACTGAGCTGCTTGGGTCAATTGCACTTTGACCCGTCACTAAACTTTTTCTTATTTTAGCATATTTTTCTTTCATAAAATGGTTTCTGTGAATTCATGTATTTTAAAGATCAAACCTTCTCCAAAAATTATGAGAATTTATAAAGTTGTGTATAATTGAGTTCCAAATCTTCAGTTAAAAACTGAGATCATTACAAGCTTCCACTAAATAAATAAAAGTCAAATAGTGAACTGCTATCCAGAATTCTACAGAAATGCCAGTTACTATAATTCCTCTACTGATAAGGTCTAAATGCATCCAAATATTATGCAAATTTTAAATTTTTTTATGATTGAGTTTCAGATCTCCAGTTAAAATTTCAGAACATTTGGAGTTACTAATAAATAAATAAAAATAAAACACTACACTGCTGAAAAGCACTCTGTTAGCATTTTGGTCGAAGTATAGTTTGACCGAGAACCACATTCAAAGAACACTCAAAAATTCTTAAATTTTTCTCCAATATGCATGATTGAGTTAACCATATCATATCCAAAATTCAATCAAATTAAAAATGTGTAGAAAATATGAAAAATCATTTACAACACTGCTATCCTGATCAAATTCCATATTCATGTACTATCAAAACCCTAATTTTTTCCGATTAGGGTTTACATTTCTCAAACCCTAATTATTCAAACTAAAATCATAGTTAGAGTTTATTCTTAGTTTTGAAACATCAAAATTGATCTACTATCATTAATCAAGTCTAAATGATGTTCAATCTAATCAAGCATGTAATCATTCATGTAAATCCTAGTTTACCAATTAAGCACAAATGTGGTCATTACAAGGACTCTACTACTAACATCTACAACTAACCAACCTTATGAATCTATTGATCATCAGGTTGGTTCTCTTCCATAATGCAACCTCGACCTCATTGCCCACGACCATCTAAAAAAATGTGGTGACCCACGGGTGAGTCCCAGTCCCAGCAAGAGATATAACTCTCTCCAACATATATAAATCATAACATATTAATTGACAGTAAATACATTGAGCAGTTAGGGTATTGAATAAGCAATATGAGCAGATTGAATAGTTTAATCATGCTAAGAAGTTAAGCAAATAAGTTGTAGCATCAAGTAGAATTACACAATTTTTATAAGTCTTCATCATGTAAGAACTATGTAGTGTAAAGACAAGACAAGGGTTAATCAACCAATGTGATAGGTATTAAACCCTAGCAATTATACTACACAGTTGGTATTATATCTTTTATTATTATGCCCTGGGGAGTTTGAGTCGTACCAGTCAAAGTCCAACTGACCACTACAAAGTGCTATTCAGTTCCGTATAAGATCTAGGAGTATCGGTATCCTAAGATCTCTTCCCCTCAGTCAATATGAGTAAACTACAGTGACATACCAGTCAAACTACCAACAGTGGCATATAGTCAGCTGATAACAACTAGTCCATACTTGGTACAAGTTACGACACTAGAAAATAGGGTATACAAAACCCTCTAATCCGAGGTACAACCGTAGCTGTCCCCAATCACATCAAATGTCAGAGGCATGACCATAGACATCCTCTATAACCTGCATTTGTGGATGACAACGATATATCCTCAACTTGCCACCCCCACATACTCAATAGTATGCACTCTGAATTTCCCTTGGGAATACTCATTTCACCATCCAGTAAGTTCTGACACTGAATATGGCTCTACGGCACAGGGCTCTACATGATTAAGGTCACACTTGATTAATTACAGCCAATTGAATGCAATAAGGCTTTATCATACAAGTGGACATTCAAACCCTTATTCTTTTCTAACAAGAGTATATGTATAAAAACTTTAAAATATATAAAACATTTGAGATATAAATCTTAATCATATTACCACATGTTATCATTCATTGCAAATTAATGGACCACACTTATCATCGTACTATTACAAAATACCAATATCTTATCACAAGTTCCAAGGTTTTAACCCTTATTGGAACATGAAGAGTTGGCTTGAAACATGTCCAAAGGTCGTTAAGACCATCACATTATTCATAATAAGGTTATCATCATCATTCCATGCCTTAAACAAGGCTCAAAAGATCATTAGCATATATATGTCCATAGATATTAACATGGCAAGGCACTATGATATTAAAATAGTACCACATTGTGGTTTCAACATAAGAAAAGTGTAATTCATTATCACATTAATCATTCAAGAGGTTTTATTATAACCAATAAACATCATATAATTACATTAAGGTTAGGTATAACAAGCTAGATCACATGGGAGTTAAGCATCCACTTATTATAATGATTTATCAAATATAATTATATAATGGCAAAGGTTACAAATTAATGGAATTGAACCATCAAATTATCATCAATAGGACCCACATATAATACCATGTGATTTATTCTAATCCATTGGATGTTAAAGCATCCAATATTATTCATTGGATCAGGTTCATTGTTCAAGGTTATCAATTGAAGTATAGATCTAACCATTAGATCAATTGAACCAAGGATCCATTGGTTCAAGGTTTAGTCAAATCTATAATTACATTCTTAACTCATCATATATGGTGATGACCTGATCCACCATTAATTGTGATCATTAGGTCACCATTGGTTTTTAGATCAGTAATACATTAAATTAACACCATCAATTACTAAGTTGATGTCATCATCGATTGATAACATCGTTAGAATACTTTGTGGATGATAATTAAACGTCTAATTGAGCCAAAACCTGGCCTAAGGGGTGAGCATAGTTTGTCACCATAAATTTGACACCCTTGATCACGAACATCAGTTGCCAATATAGCAACACCATTGGTTGTTGAATGGTATGACCATCAGTTGTGTGATTGGGAAGGAAATAGCTTCAAAACTCTAATTTGAACCATCAATTGTTTTGTGCATAGCACCATAGGTTGTTGCTATCAACCTGTACCAGATCATGTTACACCTTATAAAGGTCATACAGATGTTTAAAAGTTCATATAGAACTGGAACAAAATAGGGGACACCACAAAAGTTCATAATTCTAAACAAGCATGGTTTCTTTATGCTTAGATCATCACATTAAAGCATAAACATGAACTAACACGCTTCTAGTAAGCAATATAAGTGAAGAATGTTATATAACTCGCCTCTATAGAGTAGGTAAGATATCAAACATCAAGAAAATCGAGAAAATAAGGCAAGAAATCCCTAGATTCAGATCTGAACTTGGCCAAATAGGTACTTCTCTCCACAAAGAAGCAAAATCCTAGAAAAAGAAATAAGAAGGATAGATTTTTGAGTTCTAGAGCCACTTTCACCATGGAACAGCAGGGTTCCAACCTGGAGAGATATAGGAAGAAGAAGAGAAAATAAATAAATGGAGGAAGTAAGTTATTACTTACATTTTTAGGTCAAGATCACTAGGAGGAAGCTTTTTAGACCCAAAAAGGAAATCAATTGTAACCCTAGAATTTTTTCCAAGAAGATCCCCACTTTCTTCTTCCTTAGGCAGGGAATTCATAGAAGCACAGAGGGAGAATGAAGGTCAGAGAAGTAGGGAAGTGGTGGAGAGAAAATGGCTCGTTTTGGTGCTTGGGGATAAGTATATGAAACTTTAAGATAAAGAAAAAGAAAAAGTTGAAGTTCTAGTATCTATCCAAGTGTCCATGGCCTTAATTTATTAAGAATATACAATAACACACACAAGAAGCTCCCCCACCATCTTTATATACCTACTTATATTTCCTTTGTCGAATTTCCCAGCCAATCACATAATTCATTAGTTGATAGCTACTAAATGTAGCTCATCCATGAAGGGGTAAACCCTAAAATACCCTTGATGAAAACACCTTCAAACCATGGCTCAACTAGGATCCCCATGGGTCAAAATACTCAAGAATGATAATATAACATCTAAGGAACATAATGTATGTGACAAATTGCAAAGAAAAACCCTCAATTGGGTAAATTGCAGAAAAGTCCAAAATGTACATAAAATTGCATAATTTGCTCAAATAGTGTCCAAATTGGACCAAATTTGAAAATTAAGCTTGTATTATGATTTCAAACCATATCACAAGGTTATATTAGGGTTATAAGCATTAAATTATGGTAATTAATCTTATTCAACTCATTAAGCAAGTTCAGGGGCCTTACAACATGCATGGTCGATCCTTTGGTAGACACGTGTCCTTTTGATGCCCTAACATCATGACACCTCATATCTTCACCTCCCTCCTACCCATGTGTATATAATCTCTATCTTTTACATGCAAGCAATCCTTTTAGCTCTCTCTTTATTCTCCTTCTTGCTTTGTCAACCTTAGAGCTTGGTGGAGCTTGAGATGGATGATCTTAGAGCTTTGGTGGCCAATCATTCATGCATGTGGTGATCTTGATCTCGATCATCTTCCTTTTTCTGGTATTTGGGAATTTCTCTTCTTTGTAAGTGGTTCTATTTCCTTGATCACATTTCCTTTTGAAACCCCACCTCTCCCTCTTCCTTTCTTGTCCGTGAGACTATGGTGCAACCATGGTAGCTATTCTTTGAGGATCTTTTCTTCACTAAGATTGGAGACTATGGATTGACCATGGTGGTACGTATGTGAGAAGAATCTCTCATCTTCCTTATCTCTTGTTTGTCCTAGGGTTGAGTTTTCTTCACCTTGAGCTATCCTTGGACCTTGTTGTTCTTCTCTTCTTGAGGTGACCTTGTTGTCTGTGGAGTTGATCCAAGTTGGAGGTTCTTTGTCTCTCCATTTGGAGATCATGGCTTTGGAGCTTGGCCTTCATCATAATGCGGGTTATATAAATTTCCCCTCATCTATTATTTCACCATGTTCTTGCTTGCATGTTGTTGTTCTATGTCCAAAATGGGAGATTAGAATGATATATAATGTTATTATGATCTAGGTTTTATGATTATGAAGCATTCTTATATAGATTGCTCTTTTGCCTAAAACCCTAATTTCATTCACCCTATTTATAAGTGATGGAGATGTTGTGGTTTTTGCTTGTATCCTAGTGATGACTCATCATCTCGAGTTATGTTCGGCCATCATGTTTTGGGTGAGGTTTTAGATCGGATTTTTTTGAGGTTGAAGCTTGGTATTCCCTCTCTTAGTTTGGTTTCCTTGTTGTTTATGGTGGTGATTGTTTCTAGGGTTTGATGTTCATGTTTCCATGAGTTTGAGCATGATGACATTTGGTCTTCTTGGTGCTTGGAACTTGTTTCGGTCGAAGTGCCTTTGTTGGTTTTGAGGTCGTCATCGTCAACATGTTTTCTTGGTCGTTTCCCCTCTTGTGACGATCAATGTTTGTGTTCTTGTTGTTGTGCCTGTAAGACCAAGTTGAGGGGTCAACACACTTGCTTTAGTTGTTGTTGGTCACTACCCTAGTATCTATCTTCAGTTGACATGGTTTCTTAGGGTTTGGGTTACTACTTGGCTACCCCTAATCACCTTGGGTCACTACACTCTGTGTTTGGTTTGGTCGCAACAAGCTTGATGGTCGCTACCTATGCTGGTGTTCTTGCAGTGGTCGCAACAAGCTTGATGGTCGCAACAAGCTTGATGGTCGCAATAAGCTTAATGATGTGTTGCAGTCGCAACACATGTCCTGGTTGGTTTTATCGACACACACACACACCCATGAGTGCATGGTTTCTACCCTGATGTTGTGATTGCAACAACGTGTTAGCCACCTAAGGTCATTGCACTTGTCTTAATGTAAGGTCAAAACATATTTTTGTTTGGATGATTGATTAATCATATTAGTAATAATTATGCTTAACCCTAAAAGTGCTCCAAGAAAGTGGGGGATGGTATGTCTCAGGTTTAATGATGATTAATGACATGGAAACCCTAATGGACTATGTGTGAAACCTTAATCCCTAATTAAAGGGTATGGTATACTTGTTGAGCCTGCTTGAATGAACAACATGTGATTATGTTTTCTCTCTCCTACTGGTGTAAAACTAACCTTGTAGGTTAAATGTATGCCATATCTAGTGAATGCTATGGTGATATGACACAGGCTGATGGCTATAAGCCTTTATGTGGCATATGGAGATAATGATGTGTTGGGGTCTTATGACCTGGCAGAGCTTTGTGCCTAGTTGTGGTGTATCCTTCAGTGATGTGATGAAGGCTTGATATCCCATGATAGTGTGATTATAATGATAGCCTTTTATGGAAGTGTTATATGTTGATGGCCTTGAAATGGCAGTTATGATGTGTCAAAATTATACTTTTAACATTTTATCTTTTAGAGTTGTATTATACCCTTATCTTTGTATAACTTGTTTAGGGTTCATACATTGTAACTTGATTGATGCTAAAAGACACCCAATTAGCTAAAATCAAGTGAAACCCTAATCATTTAGTGCCATGTGCCATAGATCCATGCAGAGTCAGAACTTTGTTGGATGGTGAAATGGGTATTCCTGAGGGAAAACCCAGAGCGCATACTGCTGAATATGCAAGGTGCAAGTGGCTATGCATCCTTGACATATTTATCGAATGTGTTTGAGAACTGGTCGGGTCTCGGTGATGATCATGTGTTATGATGTGATAGAGGACAACTACGGCTGTACCTCAGTGATTGGGTTATATGACTAGTTTCTAGTGTCGTGACATGTACCAAGGCAGTGTAGGTGCTTTATAGGACGATAGTTTGACTATGAGTTGTTGTCTACAGGACTGTAGCTGGACTATAAGTTGATATTTTTCAATTTGACTATATGTCACTGCAGTGCAAACTCGAACTAACCGAGTACAGAAGAAGATCATAGATTATGGTTCTTCCATTGATCTTGTATGGCACTGATTTTGACTTAATAGTGGTCAGTTGGATTTGGGTGGTAAGACTCACCTCATGGCAAATAAAAGACGTAATACATCCATGTAGTATATTTTCTTAGGGTGAAAAATATGACTCACATTGGTTGACCCCATGCCTTATCTCTTGTACTGATTTTTTGAATCATAATGCGGTAAGAGAAGTCACATGTTATACATGTTCTTCATATTCCTTCTTCAAGAATAAGATGTTCTACTGCTAAGTTGTAAATGCCTAGATTGCTTAAATAATGTTAACTGCTTTACTCATATCATTTAGTTGAATCTGCTCATCTTGAACACAATGTTATCTACCAGCTTTAATCTATTTGTGCTTATAATAGATGTCGGCAGAGAGTTATATCTCTAGATGGGATGTTTGGTCTCACTCTATGGCTTTCCACATCTTTTAGGTGGTCATGCACAAATAGGTAGAGATTGTGTGGTTACGACTGAGCAGCAAGAGGAGAAATAGTTATTTAAAGGTTGAATATGCTTCTAGTGTGTTTTATAGTAGAGTCCTATGTGTCATCCATGTATTCTCAGTCCTTGGGATGTTTTGTAGATGTCACATATTGAGACGATGTTTTGGTAGTATGCCATGGTTGTATAGATATTGTTTGTATATGTGAATAAGTTATTATGTGTTACAGGTTGAGGCAAGTTGGCCAAGTGAACATTGATATGTAATAATATTTTGGCATGACATGTGACATACAAGTGATGATAGGATTTTCACCTGGATATAATTGTTTCCCTTTTATGGTTATAGGAAATTTGTTTTGATTTACCATATTTTGTGGTAATGTGGTCGATTAGTGTTAAGTTTCGTGCTTGTTTTGAGTAATCTCGCTTTGTGTGGTGATGGGCATCACAATTTAAGGTTGGTATTAGAGACCTAGGTTTGCTGAGTCTACAAGGATATAGGACTAGGGCCGTGTTTGTTCTAGTGTCCTCCAGTTTGTCTGATGGTAACTTTTGCTTATGCAGAAGAAGAAGAAGAGAGGAGAAGATGACTGGAGAATATGATGAACATGTTGTTGAGAGCAGTATTGTTGCACCAGGAGGAGGTGCAAGGCAGAAGGTGAGGGTTGATGTTGTTCTTGAGATGCCCCAGTTTGACCCTGCTTGGTGGCTAATACTACTTTTCAGTCCATGTTTGGATAGTTTATGGCCATGATGACACATATGGAAGACAGGATGCCCACACCATAAGTGAGAGTATAGTCCCCGATGTGGAACCTTCAGTTTCTTGGAAGACCTTTGAAAGGTTGAAGCGTATAGGGGCGGTTGATTATCTAGGTACGGAGACCCAGCTGATGCAAATTTGTGATTGACTGAGTTGGAAAGGCCTTCAAGATCCTCAATATCCCTGAGGAGGATAAGGTGGAGCATGTAGTGTACCTATTGAAAAGGAGTGTTATCTATTGGTGGGCCATAGGGGAGGAGAAAAGGCCTAGTGTTGTGATCAATTGGGAAGATTTCCGACAGGAGTTTGTGAGTCAATACTTCCCTGAGACCTATCTGGATGATAAGATCATGTAGTTTGAGAATATCTGACAGAAATCTATGACGGTCAATGAATATGAAGTCAAGTTTATGAAGCTTCTGAGGTTTTTTCCACATATGGAAGTGACGGACAAGGAGAGGATTAGATGGTTCAAGAAGGGTTTGGGTGCGAAGTTGATGACACTAGTGTCATGTTTAGAGAATAGAGAGAAGGTTTTCCACTTTTGAGGGGTCAATCAGAAGGGTGGAGCAGTCAGTGGTGGAGAAGCGTGAAACAAAGGCCAAGAAGAGGCATGCTCCATATCAAGGACAATCGTCTGGAGGCTTCATGAAGCCTAGGTTTTCATCACCTCCATCATAGCATAGGTCTGTTAGTCAGTCTCACTGGTCACCATGTTGAGGTAGAGGTCGTAGTCTTCCACTAGTTTGAGCTCACATTGCAGCATCAGTTTCCGTGACAAGGTTGTCTAGGCCATGGTATGAGAGGAAGACTTGCTACAAGTGTGGATAGGCTGGGTATACGAAGTGGTTCTGCCTTACAAATGATGAAGAGGTGACCCATCAACTGTGATAGAGTCAGTAAGGGTCACAACAATGACAACAGTTCAACAGTGGAAGTGGCAGTGGCAGTGGCAGAGGCCATGGACAAGCATCACAGGCTGGTTCTTCTAGGCAAGCCAATACAGGAAGGGGACAACAACATGTAGTGACTCGATTTTATGCCATGAGTCAACCAGAAGGAGTGGTCAACCCACAAGTTGTGATAGGTTAGATGGAGTTATTTCATTCTGATTTATCTTCTTCTTACTTTATATCTATTTTGGTTGACCCGGGTGCAACACACTCTTTTATCACTAAGGAAGTGATTGCTAGTTGTTCTTTTCCTATTAGTGGTAGAGTTGATAGCCTTCATATAGAAACCCCTTTGGTTGGTTCCGTCGAGTTGCGGGAGGTTTGTCCTTCTTGTGTCCTTTCTTTTTTAGGACGTAGCATTCTAGTGAACCTCATACCATTTGACATGCGTGGATTCAATGTAATCCTTGGAATGGATACTTTGGAGAAGTATCAAGTGGTCTTAGATTGTAGTTCCAAGGTGACGATGTTTGTCGATGGTGATGTGACATGGGTCTTCCAAGGAGATAGGAAGATTCTTCGAACATGTTTGGTGTCATCAATGATGACAGAGACGTTGGGGATACATGGTTGTGATGCATTCTTAGAGAATGTAGTGGATACCAAGGCAAAGAGTCTGAGTATCTAGGAGGTGTGAGTTGTCCATGAGTTTGAGTATGTGTTTCCCAATGAGTTCCCAGGTGTACCACCTCTAGAGAGATTGATTTTGAAATCAATCTGGTCATTGGTGCACAGCCAATAGCATAGACACCTTATAGGATGGCGCCAACTGAGATGCAAGAGTTGAACAAAATAGTTGCATGATGCTTGAGAAAGGGTTTATCAGACCAAGCATTTCACCTTGGGGTGCTCCCATATTGTTTGTAAAGAAGAAGGATGGATCCATTAGGTTGTGCATTGATTGCGGGCAGCTGAACAAAGTAACGATCAAGAATAAGTATCCCTTACTGTGCATTGATGATTTGTTTGATTAGTTACGAGGTGCCACAGTGTTTTCAAATATAGACCTGAGGTCTGGATATCACCAGCTAGAGATCAAGGTAGAGGACATACCCAAGTCAGCTTTTAGTACTCAGTATGGTCACTATGAGTTTGTGGTTATGTCATTTGGGCTAACCAATGCACCGACATCATTCATGGACTTGATTAAAAGGGTGTTCAGACCTTACCTTGATCAGTTTGTGATGGTGTTCATAGATGATATCATGATATACTCTTGTGATAATCAGCAGCATGAGTGTAAGGACCCTAATCTTCATTTTGGGTTTACCCTAATTGCTTTGCCTAAACCTTGTGTTTAGATGCTTACTAATCACCTGAGGTTGTGATTAGGGTTCGTTTGTGTTTGTTGAGAGTTGGAGGTGCAACTTGCAAATAACCCAAGTTTTAGGGTTGATGTGCAAGTTTGTCACCTTGAGAGATGTTTTTCTCTCTCCTTGCATCCTCTAGGGTTAAGAGGATGGGTTGGGCTTGTTGCTTGAATAGTTTTGGGTCTTGTTGAGCTTTGTTGGGCTTTGCTTTTCTTTGCTTTGCCTTGTTGAGGCTTTGTGTCATGCAAGAGCACATTGGTGACCTGTGTTGCCCAGATGGGGTGTGTTTCCCAGATGGGGTGTGTCGCCCAGTGGGTTGTGTCGCCCAAGGTGACCACTTTGACCTTGCCTTGTTTTTGTCACCATACCTTGGACAAGTGGCCGACCCTTTTTTAGTTGGTGGCATGACATGTGCATGTGGTTTAGTAAGGTGGCATGGCTTTGGACAAGTGGTGCCTTAGACATGCACATGTGGAGCAACACCAAGGTGGGCGCCGCATAGACCCTCTTGTATATATACAACCCTCTCTTTAGTTTCTTAGCTCTTTAGTTCCTTTAGTTGCTCCTTTCTCCTTTGGTGGCCGATACACCTTCCCTTGGTAGAGCAAGCTTGGTGGTCAATCTTCTTAGAGTCTTCTTCTTCTTCCTCTTAGTGGTGGTCGAACCCTAGAAGTGTCTTGCTTCCTTGGTAAGCATCTCCTCTCTCTCCTTAGCACCTTCTTCTCCTTCTTTCTTGTTCTTCGGCCATGGTGGTTATGAGCTTTGATTCTCTTCTTGAGGTGGCCGAAGGTGGTGCTTGGAGCTTAAAGCTTGGTGCTTGGAGCTTTGGAGCATGAGGAGCTTGCTTGAGGCGGGTTACATAACTCCTAACCCTAGATATACTACTTCCTTTTCTTTTTGCATGTTTATATGTCATCTTGATCAGCCATGCATCTTGTTGGATATGTTTCTTGCTCTAGTTTGTACCTTTAATCTTATTGGACTTAGTGGTTATGATGTTGATAGTTCTATGACCTTGGACCTTGTTTGTGACGTCCCCAGATTTTCTAAAACTTAATCTGATGTGTGACGTCCAAATTGAAACCCTCACCTCAGTGAGAATTCCAATTTAAACACCCCACACAAGGCTAAGAAGAAGAAAATCAGAGGAAGTCAGAAGGAAACACAGTAGCACATGTACATGAACAATAATAAAACCATACACACATGTTCACCATTCAACATATAATTACAACATGAATTGTTACAACGTTTGATATTACATATTGAACAGAAAACTATACATATACATGTACTACATCTAAACAACAAGATCTTAAGACAACAGGTCCACCTGTACATCAACTCGCCACACAACTCTCAACTATCCTGGATCTTCAAGAGCATAACCACAACCTAAACAAAAGATTACATGCGGTACACATCAGCACAATATTTCAAGAATATTGTACTGAGTACGCCTACGTGTCTTTTTATATACCTCTCATCATATCTTGGCAATAAGATAAAACTAATACTTGGCAGTAACAGAAGAATATAAGAAAAGCGTATACTTGCACAAAGATATTCATTAACAAAAGAGAACACATATTTTAAGCTTATTTTCCATTATATCTCAAGGCCTTTATGATCACTACCAAAGAGTTAGATCATTTGTACAAGGTGACCACTACCAAAGAGTTAGGTCAGACCACTACCAAAGAGTTAGGTCATATGTACAATGTGACCACTACCAAAGAGTTAGGTCACTTCCAAGCACACTACCAAAGAGTTAGTGCTTTCATATAATGGAACAGATAAATTATGTTTGATGTGTTCATAACAATAATTATGAAAAGTTCAAACAACATAATATATAAGAACAATCATTTCAATCAATACCATATGCCAAGTCTTTACTACTATATAACACAAGCATATTGTATAATAAGACAAGCAAGAGGTAATGGTGTACCTTCCAAAGAGATATCCTAATCACATATCACTGATGTCAACTATAAGCTTGGTCAAACCTGATCAAGACAAGACCACATATACTGTCATCAGATTCTCATATTATTATATCTCATCTTAACCCTAATCGTGTTCATATTAGGGTTTGCTTATCTCATTATGATATTCTCATGATTACTTGTATTCTTGCCTTATATTTATCTTACTGATGTCATATTCTAGATTATGATTCATTATCCGAACATTATCTTCCATAGTATTTTTGTTCACATTAATTAACCCTAGGTTACACCATTAACCTAGATTAGGGTTTTATACCACATTAAGAGCAAACATCATTGTATAACATGGATTGTGGGTATCACCCTGATCTCATATTTAATTCTGAGGTTCCATGTACTGATATGAGATTACTCTGTAAATTTCATCAATTCTTGAGCATGCATGTATTTAATACATTTTATTTAGGGTTAGTAGCCCTAATTAGCCATATTAATCAAATTATATGCTTTTGTGCACCAACATGAACATATCTGAGATCATATGCATTCTATATGTAATTATGGACTTACTGATATTTTTCCATGATTTTATGTCATCATTATCTATTTATTATCCATTAAATGAGCATTACACATCTTTCATGATATCACTGAGATTAAAGCATAAACATGCTGATATTATGATTCTACTATGTTCTATTCATTTTTCTAAGAATTTTGGTGCCTTATTTATATTTTTCTGATGAACAAGCTATTTTCTAAGAATTATCCAAGATTTCAGTATTTTCTGGAATTTACCTTTTCCTGGCCAATAGCCCACCGACACTTGGCTCTAGAGCTACGCAGATCCTTTGTTGTGCAGCGGTCGGTCCTTCTCCTGGTTTGTGTGGGGCCGACCGGTTCTCAGGTCTGAACCCGATTTGCTTCTCTTCTCCTTTCACACGATTCGTCTTTCCTCGCGTGAACGCCAGGGTGCTCGTCATCCGCGTACGGTGTACCCCGAGATCACGCCGCCACCGAGATGCTGTGATCTGTGAGCAATGTCAACTCATCATCCCCTCCTTGACAACTAGTGTCTTCTCATGATCTCCCCGTCAGCACGTTGTGCCCGCCGTCGTGAGGTCGGATGCGGCGCTGCTTCAACCACCGATGTCGGCACTGACAAAACTTCGAGCTCCTCGATTGGGCGCCACCGCTGAGCAGAACTCTGGGGGGGGATTCGATTATCCACCTCATTGGCTTCGACATGGCTCTCATCGCCTAGCTGGCAGGCTATCACCAACATTGCTCTGCTCCTCGACTCATCATCGACTTACCCTCCTGCTCAGCACCGCCCATCACTCTAATCCACCACTCTCGTCGTCATGCGTGAGTGCCACAGTTGGGGCTGGGTCTGATGCTGGACCCGCGTGGTACCTCCTCTTTGGCACAAGATCAATAGGGATCAGATGCTGCTCATCATCCGAAGCCTACGTGAGTCTGGCATATGCTGCCCTGCCGCCGTCGGGATATCACCATCACGGCTAGAAGTCTCTGGCTTCTCCCATATCGGCATAGACTACAAGCCATGGAGAGGAAGAGCCCAAACCCTACTCACCAATAATGCCCCAAAAGAAGTGTCTAACTACAACTCTCAGCAAGTCAGGAAAACGGCCAGGATTGGTTCTCTCCATCGTCCACTCTTTCTAGGTCGTGGCCTAATGGCTGTACCACCACTCTTCCACGTCTCAGCCCCCACAACTCCAACGTTGAAGGTGAGTTGTTGGTCCTTGGATCCATCACCAATGTCCTGGGTCGATTCCAGCTACAAGCCGATCTGTGGGACTAGCCCAGTCACATCAGATTCATGGGTGATCAACGCCTAATCCCATAATACAACAACATAATATACATTATTTGATAAAAAAATGAAACCTAAATATCTTTCTCTAGGAACCGTATTTGATTATGAACTCTAAGAAGTTGCTTTATTATCATCCAAGCTACATCTCACCAAATCTTAGTCCCAATATATTGATATTTAGCCAATAAATTAGAACTTCAAAAAGGCATAAGATAAGAGATCTTAATCATGGTATCCAACACTTAAAGTTTTCCAAAGCAGACTTGGAACTCTTACTGTCACTTAATCATTGAATTCACTTATGTGATTAGACATCTAAAAGTTCACTCCATCACATCCTACACACCTTAAAAGAAATTTCTTCCTCGAAATTATGCCAGAAAAACCACTTTGTCACATCATATACATCTTAAAAGAACTTTCATCCTCGAAAGTACACCATACTCATACTTCCAGGAAAAGCCTTATATTGCCTTCATCCACATGTAGGCACTATTCTATGTGTAACATATCCACAAAGGTTACCTAGAACCATGCATCCAAACCACTATTAGGAGGTTTCAAGAGCATCAAGGGTGAAACCTCACTCTATAGAAGGCCCAAACAAGGGTTTAGAAGCTTAGGTTACATCATGACGTATCTCATATGTTAGGGTTGCATCTTTATCTTTAGCCATGCATTAAGGTTCCCACATCATATTACCATGTTCTAAAGGAGTTAACTAGGATTAACTCATACATCAAGGTGTCATCAACATTTTATTGAGCTAATTATTAGAACATGTTCAACATTAACATATGCCTTTTAGGTGGGAGTTAACTAAAGTTAACCCACTCTATCCATCTAGATCATATCAGGGTATCATAAACATTATGTTGTTCTAACTATCAAACTATACTTTTCATCTTTATTAAGCACTTAGATTAACATCTCATGTAACATGTTTCATTTCATATGATTTTATTTCCTTGCTCAAAATAAATTGCATCATTCACTAGTGATTATGTGATCACAAGATTAGCCAACAGTTTCACATTATCATCATTGTTCACATACATGGTTAACCATTTATGCATCACTATGTATTAAGCCATTTCTAGGTTTCCATCATATTATGTCTAAATATCACATCTCGAGATTAGATCACATCCTTACATATATATATCATAGTTGTGTTAAACAAACTTACATGAGTGGCTTGTCAAACATATATCAAAACTTCAATTAGTCCAGCTGAGGTTCTCCTGACCCATATCATGAGGGTAATGTCATGCTCAGTCACTCTAAGCTAACTCAACCATATGTGTATCTCATAAACAAAAACGTATCTTCCCTCTCATAGTCTAGGGTTCACATGTATACCTCATTGGCACTAGAGATAGCTTTACAAGCTCTAGCCACATATGCACAAACCAAAACATGCTATGACATACTATTCATAGGTCCTCCACCCATGAGACATACTTACCCAAAAACTCTCTTATACATACTCCACTAGAGTCCTACATGGAACCACCAACCCGAGCATGAGGCTGTCCAGAAATTAAAACATAGTTACCTCCTCCAGGGTCTTGGGACTCTCTCTCCCTCACCCAGATGGTAGGTTCTCATATACTCATATTCACATGCACATAGATCCATCCTCTCTCTGTATTTAGGGTTTGGTCCTCCCAAGGACATCTAGGGTTCAAGAACACTATAGGAATCATGCATTAGGCAACTCAACTCATTCACTTAGGAGTATTCTAGTTTAGGACATATCATATCACATATCTCATATTTCTCATATCGTGGAGTCTAGGTTCTCTGACCTTCTCCCTGTGGGTCTTGCTCTCTCTTGAGCTAACCCCAAAACTGGTCCTAACACTAGAGGTCCTCCTTCGTAAAAGAGACTGAGGCTCTTGCTGATTCACAACCTTGTCTTAGCTTAACATATCTTATCTCATAAAAGCCTAGTTACTTGCATCATCAGAACTTATCTCAAGTCCTCAAACTAAACTTAAGCCCTCAAGGACAAACATAAATCATCCTAACCATCTTATGTCATCTATATAAGACATACATCATATCGTCAAACTTATATCATCTATTCCATCTATCAGATATACCAACAAGGCTCTAGACATCAAATCTAGATTACTCTCTCTTCTAGACTGATGTCATCACCTTCACTTAGGTTACATGACCACCTCCTACTCGTACATGTATGGGGACACATTTTTGTAATACATATACATAATAAAATATTATATAGTTTTTCTCCGATAAAACAAGCGTCAGAGAAAACTATCACGGTTCGATCCGATTGGAATCTAAAACCAAATCCTGAAAACGAGTGTCCCACACATAGTAGAGAGTACAGTGTCATGAAAACTAGTGAAAAGGGTGAGAACAAGGGGTAGACTAGTGTAGCTACTCTAGACAACGTGCGCAATATGTCTAGGGTTTCTCTTCCCTTGATGCACATCATTTCCAAATAGTGCAACGTCCCATACCGCTACACTACAAGGAAAGAACGACATCTAAGGACTTGCTACTCAACAAGCACTAGTCTAGACCTAGTTCTCAGACATCTAGGTGCTAACCTAGAGGCTAGGTCAGATCTAGTCTCTAAAAGACGACTAATCTAACCCTAAAGAATTATTAAGGTTCAAGGTTCTTTAGTTTTGAGTTGCATAATGAGAAAATGTCAGGCTTTGCTATTGTTCATGCTCTGATACCACCTGTGACGTCCCCGGATTTTCTAAAACTTAATCTGATGTGTGACATCCAAATTGAAACCCTCACCTCAGCGAGAATTCCAATTTAAACACCCCACACAAGGCTAAGAAGAAGAAAATCAGAGGAAGTCAGAAGGAAACACAGTAGCACATGTACATGAACAATAATAAAACCATACACACATGTTCACCATTCAACATATAATTACAACATGAATTGTTACAACGTTTTATATTACATATTGAACAGCAAACTATACATATACATGTACTACATCTAAACAACATGATCTTAAGACAACAGGTCCACCTGTACATCAGCTCGCCACACAACTCTCAACTATCCTGGATCTTCAAGAGCATAACCACAACCTAAACAAAAGATTACATGAGGTACACGTCAGCACAATATTTCAAGAATATTGTATTGAGTACGCCTACGTGTCTTTTTATATACCTCTCATCATATCTTAGCAATAAGATAAAAATAATACTTGGCAGTAACAGAAGAATATAAGAAAAGTGTATACTTGCACAAAGATATTCATTAACAAAAGAGAACACATATTTTAAGCTTATTGTAACGCTCGGGTCTACTGCCCAAGGCTCTAGTAGAGTTTCGGGAATGATGACCGGCCCCACAGACCACCACTAGCCTTAACTGCGCACTTTGTCCACACTGACGCGCAAGCCAGGATCAACTTCCCGACTGGTCACCCATCCTAGTACTACTCCAAGCTGAGCACGCTTAACTATGGAGTTCTTTAGTGATGGGCTCCCAGAAAAGGAGGTGCACCTTGGTGATATGGGTAGTCCAATCATTCCTTTTAAGATCAACTTATCCGAGGCCTCAAATCCTGGGATGTTACAATCTCCCCCACTTAGACTCTTGACGTCCTCGTCAAGGCTCAACTATAAGGCCTCATGATCTCTTCCCCATTTCAGTGCAGACCCGCAATGGCCCATGGACACCCAGCTCCTGATCACGGAATACCTGCACAAGGGTGGCTAAATCAACCATGGACAGCCCTTTCCTACATGCCTGGACCGCACGGCTCAAGACTGGCATGCCATGCCCATGTGGGCCCCACCTAATGGAGGGGAATTGGCTCTGATACCATTTGTAACGCCTGAGCCCACTGCCCAAAGCTCTAGTAGAGTTTCAGGAATGACGACTGGCCCCACAAACCACCACTAGCCTTAACTGCGCACTTTGTCCCCACTGACGCGCAAGCCAGGATCAACTTCCCGACTGGTCACCCATCCTAGTACTACTCCAAGCTGAGCACGCTTAACTATGGAATTCTTTAGAGATGGGCTCCCGGAAAAAGAGGTGCACCTTGGTCATCATTTCAAAATTTTCAAAATTTGGGATTTTGAAGTCATTAGTCATATATCTAGTATGATTTGTAGGTCCAAAAAAATGTGAACATAGGATTTGTATCATTATTGATATCTGATAATCATGAGTCACAAGTCCATTAATCAATATCCAGAGTCAAGATTTTAAGCATCAAAAGTCATAGGTCCGAAATTTTGAAGCTAGGGTTTCGATTCCTATTTAGACCTTAGGGGGTATCATTCATCTATATCCAATTTTGAGCAACATTATTCAATATTCGAGCAACATATCATAATTTCATTATCATGCTTCCAAGGTTGATGAATGATCTAGACTTAGGTCTATCTAGGAAATAAACCACAAGCTATAGTCAACATTGTCATATTTCAAGATCGAGTATCAACCATGGGTTCGACCTATTAGGCTTAGGTCAACCAGTCTAAATCGGGTGAAAGGGTATACCTTTCCAGACTCTAAATAATCAACAAGGTGAAAATTTAGAGGTAGTCAAAATAGGGATGTCACCTAGGTTAGGGGAGTCATGAGTCAACTACCACCCTAATTTGCCACATTACCAACATTAGTCATGATCTACTGATCTTATTCAAATAGGGAGAGTATCCATGATTAGATCATATATATCCAGGTCATAAGATCAAAATTCAAGATAATAGGTCAATAATGTCAAGATTTGTAATTCTTTCTTTCAATATCAAGGTAGTGACAAATTTGAAAATCGAGGATTTGAATTTGACATTCGAGGAATTAGAGCGTAATATCAAAATCGAGATTGCAAAAGGAAACAATAGTCAATAGGAAAACTGCTTTTGCATCATAGTCTTACATCATGGTTTTGTGAGTCTTAGACTTAGTCACTTGATGGCTTAGTCATGATATGTATCAAATAGGGTACAAGTTTTCTTATCTATGTATGAGGTCTAATCAATAATAGGGCAACATGGACATTAATCAAAATAGGGACCTTATCAAAAATAAGGTATAAGTCATCCTTATTTCACCATATCATCACCTCAAACATAGTCAAAATTGAGTGTTCGTGATATTAGGGATCATACATGAGTATTTGATCAAAATTGAGTTTTCAAATTTAGGTCAGATCATGGTATTAAATTTCAAGATTTAGCAATATTCATTTTTTTTTCCATTCATAAGCTACCCATAATTGAGACATCATGTGGCAAAAGGTCATGAGAAGGACCACATGATGAGATAAGAAGACTACCTAATCTTCATCTACATGGGTGGCTTAGGATTGTCCTTAAAGAAGAGATGAGATGCTAGAAGACTCTCTAGGGTTTCACAAGAGAACCATTAGGTCCAGTTTTGGATCAATTAAGGCCAGGTAGAGCGGGGGATCTCAGCCACCGTGAAGACGGATAGGAGAAATTATGTCAGGACCCCGAGCCTAGACACCTCAATTTTCACCATTATGGACTTTAGGGTTTCTTGGGTGTAAGAGACTTGAGAAATTATTTACTTAAAGTATATGAGAGTGTGTAAGCTCTGATACCAACTGTCACAGAACTGTTCTTACCCCAATCCCAATCCTACTGCCTAGACAGTAGAAAAAGGATTGAAGCGCCCGTCCCTGAGTGGCCCCATAAGATCAATCACACTGGCATATACAATAAGAAATAAATAACTCAAAAACTGGATAATTAAAGAACAAACTAACCCAATATGGAGATATATCCAATTTGTCTTTGTCATCAGAGTATATGAGTGCGGAAGCGATCATATTCAGTTTTCCATGTATATTGCCTAAAATCAAGAAAATCAAGACACAATCATGCAATTGCACGGTACGCTATCAAAATCAAGTAAAACGATTTATAACAAAATAGTATGCTTGGCAGGACTTATATTTCAAAGAATAATAAGCAATTTGCAAATCCAACATTTATTCGACAAGTTTTTCAAGCAATTCGAATTTTATTACGAGTTCCCATTATGCTGTAATTCAAGAAGCATGCTTATATAATTTGTGTGACTCTATTACCCCAACGCGATGGGGAAGGTCACTAGGCTCCTTCTCACCATAGGAACATAGGAGACCAATGTACAAGTCCCACCTACAAATGAGGGGGTTGTTGTACTCAATATCAACATTATCAACATTATCAATATCATCATCATTATCAACATCAATATACGGGCAGTCATAATGGGCATTCAATTTATGTTTTCATGTTTTTCAAAATATAATATAGAAAAACAGAAGCCTAATCATAGGGAACAATAGCTCATCCAAGTAAATAGCCAAGCATACGGTCAAGAGATACATAAAAATATCTTCAATACAATCAAGGAGGAGTTATATAATAGTGTACCTTTCACCAAGGATTTCGAGTATTAAACAACTAGAGTAGAAGATCAGGGTCTCAAGTGGTTCCTAGATCAATCAAGATATGGATCGAGGATCAAGATCATATTATAGACCAAAATCAAGTATACCAAATTAGGGTCTTCCAATCCTATTCATCCCTAAGGTAGATCATTCATATATAGTCAACATTATATCAAGATTTCAATATTTACTCAAGTGCCAAGCATAATCGAGGATGGATGATCTACCTAGGAATTTTAGGAATATATGTCAACCCTAAATATTATCATCATTATTCAAGTCATCAAGTCTTTAGGTCATCATCATGTTCTACATCATTTGTATTCAATATCATATTGATGGGTCAAAACTATATCAATTATTTTGTAAGATCAAGATTGCTCATCATCAAGATTATTATCAAGATTGAATCAAGTAAATAGATCTAGATTCACTAATGATTCACTTTCAAGAGTAGATGATTCAAAAAGATCAGATCTAGGTTACAAAATATCATCAGAGTCCAAAAATAGGGTTTCCAAAGATTAATCATGATTATGAGTCATTTGACAATTTAAATATGCAAAGGATCAAATATCTAGATATATCAGTGAGAAACATTTAGAATCAGGCTTCAAGACTATTTTTAATGGATTCACTGGATTTTTCTGATCAAGATTGACTACTTATTTGTAATTTTTGGAGTTCATATGTATTTTCTATGATTAAAACAAGATATCAGCATTTAATTGAATTGTCAACTAGAGATGTAAAATACCTTGATTACGAAATACGAGGGTCGTTCGATGTGTAAAAGATGGCCCAGATTTGAACATATAGGCGAGGCAGCTTCCTTGCTTGTCATTCTGGTTCAGAGGCTAAAACAGTCGGTTCACATTTGGTTTCTTGGCTTGGTTCAACTGAGTCGTCTAGTCCCTCTTGAACCGGACGGTTCAGGGACATCTCCTCCCTTGATCAGGCCTTGTGCGAGCCACAAAGGCAAGCAGAGGAGCTCGCTGGCGTGGGGAGGCCTTGGAAGCAGGAGGAAGCGAGAGAGATGGTTGAGGTGCGGCTCGGCTTCGGCGAGCTCTTCCGAAGTCGTTGGTGGCCAGAGAGAGGGGAGAGGGAGCGAGGAGGCAGGATGCCCAAGGAGGCCCTGTGGCGGCGTCGTAATGGCAGCGGCCGGAGAAGAAGGGAGCGAGAGAGGGAGGGCTCGATGCGGGAAAAGAAGGTGCCGTTCGGGATCGTGGGTGCGCGACGAACCCAAAGAGGGGTTTATATAGAGTCCTACTGCTAGGGTTAGGGCTACAAGAGGGGGTGGCGCATCCCACAAGTCGGCTAGCTTCCTTGGCCTCCAAGCAATGTATTCACAGCACCCAAACCACATGGAAGGTTCGAGAGGGGGTGTGGAGTCATCGGCCGAGCTATCGGGTGCAATCCGGCTCTGGTTGGCCGATCGGGGTCGGGGCCATGGTGCTGGTCCACCGTGGTCTTTCCAAACCAGGCGCAAGGTAGGGGATGACCCCAGCGCCGTTGGATCAAGATCCAAGGCTGCTGGGTCACCCACCTTGCCCAGCGGCGCCCCAAGCAAGGAATGGGCCGGGCCCAGCAAGGAAAAGGGAGGGAAAAAGGAAGGAAAAAGGGCTAAGAAAATGTTAGAATCTTAGAAAAATCATAACAAATCGTAGGAAGGTCCAAATGGTCTCAAATTTGGACCATAGCTTCATAAAAATGTGGAGAATGTTTATAAAAAGTTTTAGGACAAGAAGATGAATTTTGATGGGTCAATTTCTTTATTTGTACAAAGTGATGAATTAATCAAATATAAGGTGTTATAATGTGTTTAAAGTTCACATTGTTCACCATATTTTGTATTTGAGTCTCAATAATGATTATGAAGACAAAAAAAAAATTGAGACCATGAGAGAATATAATGAGGTCAAAAGAGTAATTATTTCATTATTTTGCTAAAATCCACTTTGTCACATCCTTCCCTCCTTAAAAAGGAATTTTGTCCCCAAAATTCAAAATATCCTCAAAAATTGATATTATACAACCTAAGTCATTTCCTCAATTACTGGGGTATCCTTAAGTATAAAATCAAAATCATGTCCTCAACTTCAATTAGTTCCAAAAATCACAATTGAGTTTCCATGTTCCATATCATAATCAACTCGGTACTAACATTATTTCATCATCGAGCAATTGAGTATCAAAATCAGCACATATATTGTCCAAAGTCATTATATGAGTCACAAATATGGAAAGCATCCTATTGTTCAAAAATTTGGACAGATCACATTTTAGGTCAAACAAATAGAGTTCAAGTGTACAAGATGACTTTCAATCCCAAAAATCTCAGGGTCTTAAACTCTCCATTGGCCTAGGTGGGATTATACATCTATGATTTGAGATTTCATATTTCAACAATTTGAAACAACATCATACTTTCTCATCATTTCGATCTCAAAATCAATGGGAGGTCCCACCCTAGTCCTAATGAGAGCTAAACCCTAATTCATAAA
Source organism: Alisma plantago-aquatica (assembly GCA_963693085.1). Classification (NCBI taxonomy): domain Eukaryota; kingdom Viridiplantae; phylum Streptophyta; class Magnoliopsida; order Alismatales; family Alismataceae; genus Alisma; species Alisma plantago-aquatica. Next base: position 573,418,676 of record OY856410.1, read on the forward strand.
TCGAGATTTGAGGCCTCGGATAAGTTGATCTTAAAAGGAATGATTGGACTACCCATATCACCAAGGTGCACCTCCTTTTCCGGGAGCCCATCACTAAAGAACTCCATAGTCAAGCGTGCTCAGCTTGGAGTAGTACTAGGATGGGTGACCAGTCGGGAAGTTGATCCTGGCTTGCGCGTCAGTGTGGACAAAGTGCGCAGTTAAGGCTAGTGGTGGTCTGTGGGGCCAGTCATCATTCCTGAAACTCTACTAGAGCCTTGGGCAGTAGACCCAAGCGTTACAAATGGTATCAGAGCCAATTCCCCTCCAGTAGGTGGGGCCCACATGGGCATGGCATGCCAGTCTTGAGCCGTGCGGTCTAGGCATGTAGGAAAGGGCTGTCCATGGTTGATTTAGCCACCCTTGTGCTGGTATTCCGTGATCGGGAGCTGGGTGTCCATGGGCCATTGTGGGTCTGCACTGAAATGGGGAAGAGATCATGAGGCCTTATAGTTGAGCCTTGACGAGGACGTCAAGAATCTAAGTGGGGGAGATTGTAACATCCCAGGATTTGAGGCCTCGGATAACATGATCTTATAAGGAATGATTAGACTACCCATATCACCAAGGTGCACCTCCTTTTCCTGGAGCCCATCTCTAAAGAACTCTATAGTTAAGCGTGCTCAGCTTGGAGTAGTACTAGGATGGGTGACTAGTCGGGAAGTTGATCCTGGCTTGCGCGTCAGTGTGGACAAAGTGCGCAGTTAAGGCTAGTGGTGGTTTGTGGGGCCAGTCGTCATTCCTGAAACCCTGCTAGAGCCTTGGGCAGTGGGCCCGGGCGTTACACTTATTTTCCATTATATCTCAAGGCCTTTATGATCACTACCAAAGAGTTATATCATTTGTACAAGGTGACCACTACCAAAGAGTTAGGTCAGACCACTACCAAAGAGTTAGGTCATATGTACAATGTGACCACTACCAAAGAGTTAGGTCACTTCCAAGCACACTACCAAAGAGTTAGTGCTTTCATATAATGGAACAGATAAATTATGTTTGATGTGTTCATAACAATAAGTATGAAAAGTTCAAACAACATAGTATATAAGAGCAATCATTTCAATCAATACCATATGCCAAGTCTTTACTACTATATAACACAAGCATATTGTATAATAAGCCAAGCAAGAGGTAATGGCGTACCTTCCAAAGAGATATCCTAATCACATATCACTGATGTCAACTATAAGCTTGGTCAAACCTGAGCAAGACAAGACCACATATACTGTCATCAGATTCTCATATTATTATATCTCATCTTAACCCTAATCTTGTTCATATTAGGGTTTTCTTATCTCATTATGATATTCTCATGATTACTTGTATTCTTGCCTTATATTTATCTTACTGATGTCATATTCTAGATTATGATTCATTATCTGAACATTATCTTCCATAGTATTTTTGTTCACATTAATTAACCCTAGGTTACACCATTAACCTAGATTAGGGTTTTATACCACATTAAGAGCAAACATCATTGTATAACATGGATTGTGGGTATCATCCTGATCTCATATTTAATTCTGAGGTTCCAGGTACTGATATGAGATTACTCTGTAAATTTCATCAATTCTTGAGCATGCATGTATTTAATACATTTTATTTAGGGTTAGTAGCCCTAATTAGCCATATTAATCAAATTATATGCTTTTGTGCACCAACATGAACATATCTGAGATCATATGCATTCTATATGTAATTATGGACTTAATGATATTTTTCCATGATTTTATGTCATCATTAGCTATTTATTATCCATTAAACGAGCATTACACATCTTTCATGATATCACTGAGATTAAAGCATAAAAGTGCTGATATTATGAGTCTACTATGTTCTATTCATTTTTCTAAGAATTTTGGTGCCTTATTTATATTTTTCTGATGAACAAGCTATTTTCTACGAATTATCCAAGATTTCAGTATTTTCTGGAATTTACCTTTTCCTGGCCAATAGCCCACCGACACTTGGCTCTAGAGCTGCGCAGCTCCTTTGCTGTGCAGCGGTCGGTCCTTCTCCTGGTTTGCGTGGGGCCGACCGGTTCTCAGGTCTGAACCCGGTTTGCTTCTCTTCTCCTTTCACACGATCCGTCTTTCCTCGCGTGAACGCCAGGGTGCTCGTCGTCCGCGTACGGTGTCCCCCGAGATCACGCCCCCACCGAGCTGCTGTGATTTGTGAGCAATGTCGACTCGTCATCCCCTCCTTGACAACTAGTGTCTTCTCATGATCTCCCCATCAGCACGTTGTGCCCGCCGTCGTGAGGTCGGATGCGGCGCTGCTTCAACCACCGATGTCGGCACTGACAAAACTTCGAGCTCCTCGATAGGGCGCCACCGGCGAGCAGAACTCTGGGGGGATTTGATTATCCACCTCATTGGATTCGACATGGCTCTCATCGCCTAGCTGGTAGGCTATCACCAACATTGCTCTGCTCCTCGACTCATCATCGACTTACCCTCTTGCTCAGCACCGCCCATCACTGTAATCCACCACTCTCGTCGTCGTGCGTGAGTGCCACTGTTGGGGTTGGGTCTGATGTTGGACCCGCGTGGTACCTCCTCTTTGGCACAAGATCAATAGGGATCAGATGCTACTCATCATCCGAAGCCTACGCGAGTCTGGCATATGTTGCCTTGCCGCCGTCGGGATATCACCATCACGGCTAGAAGTCTCTGGCTTCTCCCATGTCGGCACAGACTACAAGCCATGGAGAGGAAGATCCCAAACCCTCCTCACCAATAATGCCCCAAAAGAAGTGTCGAACTACAACTCTCAGCAAGTCAGGAAAATGGCCAGGATTGGTTCTCTCCATCATCCACTCTTTCTAGGTCGTGGCCTAACGGCTGTACCACCACTCTTCCACGTCTCAGCCCCCACAACTCCAACGTTGAAGGTGAGGTGTTGGTCCTTGGATCCATCACCAATGTCCTGGGTCGATTCCAGCTACAAGCCGATCCGTGGGACTAGCCCAGTCGCATCATATGTCATGGGTGATCAACGCCTAATCCCATAACACAACAACATAATATACATTATTTGATAAAAAAATGAAACCTAAATATCTTTCTCTAGGAACCTTATTTGATTATGAACTTTAAGAAGTTGCTTTATTATCATCCAAGCTACATCTCACCAAATCTTGGTCCCAACATATTGATATTTAGCCAATAAATTAGAACTTCAAAAAGGCATAAGATAAGAGATCTTAATCATGGTATCCAACACTTAAAGTTTTCCAAAGCAGACTTGGAACTCTTACTGTCACTTAATCATTGAATTCACTTGTGTCATTAGATATCTAAAAGTTCACTCCATCACATCCTACACACCTTAAAAGAAATTTCATCCTCGAAATTATGCCAGAAAAACCACTTTGTCACATTGTTGGCCGAACCTATGGATTAGGGTTTTATTTGGGGCAATACCCCTTTCTCTCTTTAGTTTTGAGAAGTGAGTCGACCTCTAGTGGTGTAGGAAAAACCCCTCTCACTTGGTTGTTGAGAGGTGAGTGTATACTCTAGTTGTTTGGACAACACCATTCTCTCACCATGGATTTGAGAGGTGAGCCTTTGGTTGTTGATGATCTAGTTGAGGATGGAGTGTTTCCCGATATGTGATGGAGGTTGTGCAAAACCCCTCTCACTTGGTTGTTGAGAGGTGAGCCAACTCTCTTGATCTCTTAGGGTTTGTTGATGTTGGTCTCGAGGTTGAAGATGACCAACCTAATGTGTTCTTGTTGCCTTGCACGATACCCTTGGTGCATGGGTGCACAACATAGATGGCCGATATGTGTGGCTAAGTGCCCTAGCCGATAGGCTTTGGGTGAGGGAGGTAACCCTACCCGATACCCCCTTTAGTGAGGGACAATGTTGCCCGCCACACCTTTGGTGAGGATAGGTGGAGTCTTTGGTGAGGGTTATTCTTAACCCGGGATACCCTAGTGAATGAATCAATCATCTTGAGCCCATATCTTGTTCATGATAAATGATAGGTTGTAACCAGTGATATGTTTGATACCTAAAGTTGGTGCTAAATAAGATGATAAGATACATGTTTATGCTCATGAGATATTAGGGCATAGTGGATGCTCGTGGTTTGATTATAGTAATGTAAATTTGTCTACAGATACAGCTTTGTGTTTCATGTAGCTATGATCATGGATGTTGATCCAATCATGTACCTTCAACCCTAATAGCTTGAGAATCATAAAGATCTATGTCTGGTAATTTAGTTATCTCTCTTGATATGCATACTAACCATGCAGGTGAATCAAGTGAATTCATAGCCAGGTAAGAGCTATGAGGTGTATGTGTTCTGTATAACACTCTATGATGATAATCCTTGTTGATGGGATAACATCACTAGTACAGAAATGGGTTATAACGTCACTACCTGTAGGGTCGGTTTTTCCAAATAACCGACCTTATATGTCTAAAAAAAACATGGGCAGCACTTAAGACCTCTTGGGTCAGTTTTCTTAAAAAAAATCGACCTTGTAGTGTAACTCTATAGGGTCGGTTTTCCAAATAATCGACCTTATATGTCTATAAAAAATGTGGGAACCACTTAAGACCTCTTGGGTCGCTTTTCTTAAAATAACCGACCTTAGAGTATATCTCTATAGGGTCGGTTTTCCAAATAACTGACCTTATTTGTCTATAAAAAATGCGGGCACCACTTAAGACCTCTTGGGTCGCTTTTCTTAAAATAACCGACCTTGTAGTGCATCTCTATAGGGTCGGTTTTCATAAAATAAGCGACCTTATAGACAATTGGATAAGAAAGTCAATTACAGTTTCATGCGGAAAATTTTTGCTTGATTTTGGCTTCGCGCCTCAATCTATAGGGTCGGTTTTTCCAAATAACCAACCTTATATGTCTACAAAAAGTGCGGGTAATTAGACATCTTGAATCCAGTTTTCCTTCACACACGTATAAGCACCTCTAGGGTCAGTTTTTCCCTTATAACCGACCTAAAGGGATCCTCAGTCGACAAATTCATCGACCGAATAAGAGCTAGATTTCACGTGTATAAGCACCTCTAGGGTCAGTTTTTCCCTTATAACCGACCCTAAAGGGCTCCTCAGTCGACAATATTGTCGACCGATATCAATTTTGGATCCAGTTTAGTTCAGCACCTCTAACATCATTTTTTTACTTTTAACCAACCCTAAAGGGCACCTCGGTCGACAAATTCATCGATTGAATAAGAGCCAGATTTAACGTGTATAAGCACCTCTAGGGTCGGTTTTTCACTTATAACCGACCCTAAAGGAATCCTCGGTCGACAAATTCGTCGACCGAATAAGAGTCAGATTTCACGTGTATAAGCACCTCTAGGGTCAGTTTTTTTCCTTATAATCGACCCTAGAGCTCTTCTCGGTCGACGAATTTGTCGACCGATAACCTCTCGGTCGACAAATTCGTCGATCGAGAAGGACCCAGATTTCACGTGTATAAGCACCTCTAGGGTCGGTTTTTTCCTTATAACTGACCCTAAAGGACATGTCGGTCGACAATATTGTCGACCGACACGAATTTTGGTTCCAGTTTAGTTCACGCATGTATAAGCACCTCTAGCGTCGGTTTTGTACTTTTAACCGACCCTAGAGCTTTTCTCAGTCGACGCATTTGTCGACCGATAACCTCTTGGTCGACAAATTCGTCGACCGAGAAGGAGCCCGATTTCACATGTATAAGCACCTCTAGGGTCGGTTTTTCCTTATAACCGACCCTAAAGGGCTCCTCAGTCGACAATATTGTCGACTGACATGAATTTTGGATCGAGTTTAGTACTTTTCAAAACGTTATAAAGCATTGGGTTCTCAATCCCTTGTCTCATTGTTGGGGATTCACATCCCTCAATACCACCATCTTCACATCTTTTGGATCTGGGTATTCAATCCCTTAGTTCATCACTAAACATGGTTATCACTTATCAGGTAACTATTACCTTCAGGTCATCTGACCAAGGTATTCAGAATACTTGTTACACAAGCATCTCAATTTCATATCAACCATATCAATTTCATATCAAGATCATGCAATACAAAAATAACATCACTATTCCGTCATTAGGGTTAGAGTTTCCCATCTTTATCAATTAGGGTTTCACATAACATCATCCCATATTGAGGTTTCACATAACATTATCCCATATTAGGGTTTTACACAACATCACCCTATATTAGGGTTTCACATAACATCATCCCATATTAGGGTTTCACATAACATTATCCCATATTAGGGTTTCACACGACATCACCATATATTAGGGTTTCACATAACATCATTATTAGGGTTGTGTAAGCACCTTAGAGCTCCCTCGGTCGACGAATTTGTCGACTGATAACCTCTCGGTCGACAAATTCGTCGACCGAGAAGGAGCCATATTTCACGTGTATAAGCACCTCTAGGGTCAGTTTTTTTCTTTATAACTGACCCTAAAGTGCTCCTCAATCGACAATATTGTCGACCGACATGAATTTTCGATCCAGTTTAGTTCACGCATCCTCGGTTGACGAATTTGTCGACCGATAACCTTTCGGTCGACAAATTCGTCGACCGAGAAGGAGCCAGATTTCACCTCTGGCTCCTTCTCAGTCGACGATTTTATCGACCGATGGTTATCGGTCGATAAATTCGTCGACCGAGAAGGAGCCAGATTTCCTTCATATAAGCACCTCTAGGGTCGGTTTTTTCCTTATAACCGACCCTAAAGTCCTCCTCGGTCGATAATATTGTCGACCGAGATAAACTTAGGATCCAATTTAGTTTTTCACACATGTATAAGCACCTCTAGGGTCAGTTATAAGGAAAAAACCGACCCTAGAGGTGCTTATACGAAGGAAATCTGGCTCCTTCTCGGTTGACGAATTTGTCGACCGATAACCACTCATTCGATAAAATCGTCGACCGAGAGGGAGCCAGATTTCCTTCGTATACGCACCTGTAGTGTCAGATATTCCTTAAAACTGACCCTAGAGGGCTCTTCGGTCGACAATATTGTCGACTGATAACCATTCGGTCGACAAATTCATCGACCGAGAATAAGTTTGAGTGTTTTTAAATAACCCGACACGGGCACCATTTATCTTTAGCTGTCAGTTTTTTTGTGTTAACCGATGCTACAGGTCTTTCTCTTCGTGAAAAAGTCGAAGCCTAGTCTTTCTTCCTCCCGCAAAAACCTTTTCGGTTCTATTTTTCTCTCCCGCGGAGCCGCGAAGCCCTTGCTTTCTTGTGTCATTCCGCCGTGAAGCCCTTGCCTCCTCTCCGTGAAGCCGTTGTCGTGAAGTTGTGCCACCTCTCCGCGCCGCCAAGAGGATCGTGGTGTCCGTACGTGAAGCCGTTGCCACCTCTCCGTGCCGCCAAAGCTTTGCCTCCTCTCTGCGAAAAGAGCTCTTCGTCGCCACCTCTCCACTCTTCCAAGAAGGTTTCCGCCTCTCCATGAAGGTCGTCTCATCCTCCACGAAGGTCGCCACCATTATCAAGTAAGTTCGCCGCTTCCTTCGTTGCTTCGTTCCCACCTTCCTTCGTTCCCGCCCGCCGCCATTGCAACGTCCAGGTCCACTCTCAGTTGACAATTAGTCGACCGAGAGCCCACCTGCGCACAGTGTCTAGGTCCACTCTCGGTCGATGAATTCGTCGACTGAGAGTGGACCTAGACGCTACGCGCAGGTGGGCTCTCGGTCGACTAATTGTTGACCGAGAGTGGACCTACTCCTTATTTATGTGGGAGCTATAAATGTTTTAATCATATTTTCTATAATGTTCACAAATAGTTCTGAATATTATAATGATTTCAATCTTTGGACTGTTGGAAACGGCCTTACTTTGCTAATTTGTACAAGTATTTTCCATTTTATATGATTTGATAACCCAATAATAAAAACATGTCTTTTTTCATATGTAATCATTATATAAATTCTAGAAATTAATACTAGATTAGACATGTGTACTCCTAGATTTACACTTTAGGGTTGATGCATGATGTTTAACTTAATATATAAATATGAAAATAATGCATTTATATATTAACTTAGAAACCTGTTCAAAATTTACTCATTAGGAGTAAACTTTGGATAGTCCCCAGTTTGGGACTGTTTTTGGATATTTAATCTCACTTAGGATGTACATGTATAATGTATGTTTAGTTTTGTAGAAAATTTCAGTAGGATTTCTTCATTTGTTCTTTGGGTACATATGTGAGTGATTATTTTCCATTTACATCGGTGTACTTGGAGAACTTAGGGGAAATGCTGCTAAAATTTTCTTCAAAACTAAACATACATTATACAGTTACTAGTGAGATTAAATATTCAAAAATGGGATAGGTGGTACACTTTAGTATATATGTAATTAACTTCCTATCAATAAAAACTTATAGATTATTATAGTATCAATATTAAACGGTTAGTTTTATAATTAATTTTAATGTGATATAGAAAATAGATCGAAGTTGGATGTCTATCAAGAACTGTTGCAGTCCAGAGTTTGCCAAAGGTCTTGATGAATTTATCAGATTTGCTGAGGAACATAGGAAACTACCTACAGATAGTCTATATTGTCCATGAAGAAATTGTTGTAACAATTTGAAAGTTGATACTGGTGAGGAAATTAAGAATCATGTCATATGCAATGGGATCACACAAGGTTATAATGAATGGTATTGGCATGGAGAGAAATTGAATTATGGATCAGAAAATGTCGATACTAATAGTTGTGGCATAGAAGATATAGATAATGATGATAATGTTAATGATGAACCGATTCAAGATGACCAGATTCAGGATGATATGGTTGATGAGATGCTACGTAGTTGTCGGGACAATGTCATCGATCCACCTTCTTTATTTGCAAACATTGTCCATGATGTTGAAAAACCATTATATAAGGGTTGTACTAAGTTCACGAGGTTGAGTGCTGTGATGCGATTATATACTCTTAAAGCTCAAAACCGGTGGAGCGATAAGAGTTTCACTTCACTATTGTCTTTGTTAAAGGAAATTCTTCCTGAAGGCAACGAGCTTCCAATTTCAACATATCAAGCAAAGAAAATAATGTGCCCAATGGGAATGGAGGCTAAGAAGATTCATGCATGTCCAAATGATTGTGTGTTATTTCAGAAGGACTATAGTAATTTGATAAATTGTCCAAAATGTTGTGCGTCAAGGTATAAGACTACAAATTCAGCTAAGGCTAAAAATGGCTCTCCTGCCAAGGTGATGTGGTATCTACCAATAATACCACGATTTCAATGCTTATTTGCTAATACAGAAGATGCGCAAAATTTGTCTTGGCATGGGGAGTTAAAGGCCAATGATGATGGCGTCCTACGACATGCATCTGATTCACCACAATGGAAGAAAATTGATTTATTATACCCTCAATTTGGTAAAGAACCAAGAAACTTAAGACTTGGACTCTGTACAGATGGAATGGATCCCTATGGTACATTAAGCAGCCAACATAGCACGTGGCCTGTTATGATTGTTATATACAATCTTCCTCCTTGGTTGTGTATGAAAAATAAGTATGTGATGTTGTCAATATTGATATCAGGGCTCAAGCAACCTGGAAATGATATTGATGTTTACCTTCAACCTCTAATTGATGACCTAATGAAACTATGGGAAGAAGGTATTATGACATATGATGCTTCACGTAAAGAGATCTTCAGTTTGCGTGTTATGTTATTTTGCACGATTAATGACTTTCCAGCTTATGGAAATTTGTCTGGATATAGCATAAAAGGATACAAAGCATGTCATGTTTGTGAGGAAAATACTGATTCAATCAGAATGAAACATGGTGGTAAAATCGCATATCTTGGTCATCGAAGATTTCTCCCACCAGTGCATCCTTATCAAAGGCAACGCAAAACCTTTAATGGGTCAACTGAGGAACGAAGTGCTCCTAAACCTATACCAGGAAATGTTGTATATGATAGGGTGAAACATATTGTTAATGAATTTGGAAAGAGTTCAAGTACTCGTCCACTCGCATGTGACAAATCTCTATACAAGAAGAGGTCAATATTCTGGGATCTTCCTTATTGGAGATCTTTGACAATTAGACATTGCATTGACGTCATGCATGTTGAAAAAAATATTTGTGATAGCATCATTGGTACGCTATTGAACATACCAGGAAAGAATAAAGATGGCATCAAATCTAGAAAAGATTTAGAATTAATGGGTATAAGAAAAGAATTATCAGTGGAGATTAGGGGTCACCGCACATATTTACCACCAACTTATTACACTTTGTCAAAGAAGGAGAAAAAGAATTTCTGTGAGTGCTTGTATAATAATAAGGTTCCACAAAGATACTCTTCTAATATTCGTAAATTGGTTTCAATGAAGGATCTGAAGTTGATAGGTCTCAAATCTCATGATTGTCACACCTTAATGCAACAAATTTTACATGTGGCTATTCGATCTATATTGTCGAAGCATGTAAGGTTTGCAATCACAAGACTCTATTTCTTCTTCAATGAAATATGCAACAAAGTGATACATCCTGATACTCTCGATAAATTACAGAAAGATGTAATTGTTACCATGTGTCAGCTTGAAATGTACTTTCCTCCTTCATTTTTTGATATCATGGTTCATCTTGTAGTACATATTACAAGGGAGGTGAAGATGTTGGGTCCAATTTTCTTACATTGTATGTATCCATTTGAACGCTACATGAGTGTTTTTAAAGGTGATGTTCAGAATCGTTATCATCCTAAAGGGAGTATTGTTGAGGGTTACGTGGTTAGGGAGGTGATGGACTTTTGTAATGATTTTTTGAATTGCAATAGCGATCTAAAAAATTCCCATCACACTGGATCTTATTGTGGAAAAGGAACTCTGGGAGGACGAGTGAAAGGAATCCGCCATGAGTTGTGGGAACAATCGCATTTGTATATTTTACACAACATCGATGAAGTTAGTAGCTACATCAAAGAACACAATGATCTTATCAAGAGAAATCATCTGCGATCCAGTTCAATGTGGCTTGCAAGAGAGCATAATCGAACATTTATTAGGTGGTTTGAAGAGAAAGTATTTAATCAACTATTTGAATCACCGAATAATGTTGTTGAGAACATAAAATGGCTTGCCTTTAAGCCAAAAATTGATGTCATGTCATATGAAGGTTATGACATAAATGGATTTTCATACTACACAAAGTGTTAAGACAAAAGTAGTGTGGTCCAAAATAGTGGGGTTACTGTTCAAGCTTGTTCGTTGTATTTTGCTAGTGCCAAAGATAAAAGGCCATGTGAAGCTGAGATGTCATATTATGGCGTCATTGAGGACATATGGGAATTGGACTATACAAATTTCAGAGTTCCTATCTTTAGGTGTAATTGGGTTGACAACAACAAAGGAGTTTTAGTGGATGAGTTGGGTTTCAAATTGGTGAATTTTGAAAAAATTGGTGAGAAAGATGAGTCATTCATCATGGCAGACCAAGCAAAATAAGTATTCTATATTGATGACCCTGCAAATAAAAATTGGTCTGTCGTTCTTCATGGAAAAAGACAGTTTACTATAGATCCTATAAATGAAGAAGAATACTACGAAAAGTATGATGATTCCAGTCCATTCTCAGTTGGTTTGCCAAGTGTAAATGTTGAAGATAACAACGATGAATATTATAAACATCATGACCATGCTGAAAGAATTTTACTTGACTAACAACTCAACCAATACTAAAGGCATGTATTCTTTGAATTATATATTTTATTATCATTCAAGCAAATAATCTTTTTAATATACATCATATATCATGTATACCTTATCACTTGTGATTTTATTATCACTTATTTTTTTTATCATGTATACTTGCAGGTTCTAAAATGGCGAGTGAAGATGAACATTCTGAGCATGAGCATGAGCACCATGAGGATGGTAGTGGTGATGCTAAGAAAAGTAGAGGTCCCACACTGATGCGTAGGCTGCAGGAGCTCAGGGCTAAAGGGGACAAATTGCCAATCCAATTTGATATCATAGGAGCACCTGTTGGGTAACATGCTAGTGCTTTCAAGCATTACGTAGGGGTGACTGCACGCAGTAAGGTGCCAATAGATATAGAAAATTGGCATGATGTTCCTAATGCCAAAAAAGACCTCATATGGAAAGATATATCTGTGAGTGGAAGTTATATTATTTTAATATGTTTTTTATTTATTGATTCTAATTTAGTTTGGTTGGAATTAAATTCCTTTTCAAAACAACATTATTAATTGCCTCTTTTGTATGTATAGGGTGTTTTTCATTTAAATGAAAAAGATCACAAGAAAAGAGTGCTACAACGTTGTGGTCTAAGATGGAGGGGTTTTAAGACATATCTCGCAAGGGAATTTATAAATAATCCTAAACAAAAGAAGAAAGCAACAAATGTATATATTTTTATAGATCCTGAGGAGTGGGAAAGATTTGTTGCAGCTAGGAGATCAGAAGAAGTTCAGGTAATAAAGATTGTGATGTATTGTATGAATCTTTAATTTTATACAATTAAGGAGGTGAATCTTTTTATACATGTTTGCCAAGTCTAAATTGCAATACCTCATTTTAAATGATCAGGCTATCCACTAGGCTCAAAAGGAAAGACGGGCCAAAAATGTGCATGACCATTGCTTGGGGCCTGGTGGTTATGCCTTCCGCCACCAACTACAAGAGAAGCAATCCTTTTCTGCAGAAGAATCTAGTACAACTCAAGTTGAGCGTCCACCCCGACACTTGACATGGATTGATGCTAGAAAGAATCGAGCAGGTAAAATTGTCAACCCGACAACTAAGGAGGTGGCACAAAAGATGGTAGGCTTATCCCAACTAACTAAAGAGTAACTCCCACAAACTTAGATTTATTTATATCTAATTGATATTGTGATTTAATATTTTTATTAACTATGAATAGATTGATCTCCATGAGCAAAGGAAGGAAGGAAAGTTCATCCCAACTGGCCACATGGATGAACTATCAGTTGCTCTTGGTATGAAGGAGCATCCTGGCTGTGTTAGGGGATTAGGAGCTGGCATAGGATTCAAGTCTTATTTTGGCCCTTCGCAATCTAAAAGAGGTCGTGTAGGAGGTCTTACACAAGAGGAGGTTGAAGCATTAGTAGCGCAAAAAGTAAAAGAAATAATGTCTTCATTTCAGCCTACTCAACCTTCTCAACCTATTCATATTGTGTGTCGCTCAAGTGAAGAGGTACATGCCCATGCTCCAGTTGTAGAAGGTCATGGGAGCACTCCCAATGACCCACCACAACAATCTGTAGTAAGTTTTTGTTCTATATGTTGTGTTATTAGTATGATATATATGATAATATATATAGTTGTAACAGGTATCTGTTCTACTACTTCTTATATAACTTATATTATTTCAATCTAGGTTGGTATGAACTGTAAACTTGCAGTGGAGGTTCCAGAATATACTGTTGTGGCAGCGGGCAAGGTGTACAACCTTGGTGGTACATTGCATTGCCAACAAATTACTGATGACATTTGTCGTGTGTCCATCCATCTTGTGTATGATGGAATGGGGGACAAACCACTACCCATACCTAATCCTGAATATAGTACAGTTGAAGAAGCTGAGGGTGCTATGGTGGGTTGGCCTTGACACTTGGTTATCAATGACAAGGTATACCTTATTTCTACCATATTTTTCATATTTGACTGCATATATGAACTCGTGTAATATAAGTATGTAATTAATTAACAGGTTTGTAAACCAAAAAGTAAAAATTCTACTAGTCATCCTCCTATGCCCAAGCCATCTTTCATTCCTGAAGCTACATTCGAAGAATTGGGAAGCAAATGTAAATGTTTGTGTCGATACTTAGCCAACCTAATCTCAGGATCACATGTGTTGGTCAATTTAACAAAAGATGCAACTGGGAGGGACTTTGAGAATTTTATTTTTCTTGATGATTTTATAGAGTTGTTCCGGTATGATTGGCTAAATACTTAGATAATAGAAGTATGGATAAGGTAAGGATCTATCAATATATATATATATATCAAATTCCAATACACATTTTCAGCTTAGTTCTATATATGGAAATAATTACAAATGGTTTACAGCCATTTATATACTGAGATCACAAACCTCGATATAAGGAATGTTGGATTCTTAGTTCCTTCAATCACTAGTCAAGTGGAGACAAATTTTGAGGATGTGAATGAGTACTTCTCTACTGCATTCAAATATTTTTCTAGTGAAGGGAAGGAAATTATCCTAATTCCTTTTAACGTGCAGTAAGTATTATTATTCAATATAATTTTAATAATGAATAAAATTATTTATTTTAATGTTTGTTTTATTCTTACTCAGAGCTAGACATTGGGAATTAGTGGTGATTTCCCCTAAATTGATGACTCTTTATTATCTTGACCCAATGGGTAAAACAACAAGGAGTCACAAACTGAAATTGCCATCTATGGAGTAAGTATAAATTTAGTCAATGCTTCAACATGATATTTCTATTTAGAATTTCTATTTTACCAACTATTATTTAATTGATAGGGGTATAAAGGCTTTTCGTGATGTTGGAGGACAAATACCCACAAAATTAAAGACATTGACTTTGAAAAATGTCAAGGTAGCTACTTTGACAATTGCTTAGTCTTATATGTATTAATTTTTCAATTCTAATATGTCAACTCTTATAGTCTTATCTCAACTGTTGTTTATAGTAGTTTACTAACATTAAGTATAATTTTTTATTTGTAGTGTCCTATGCAAAATAATGACTGGGCTTGTGGCTACTTTGTAATGAAATATATCAAAGCTATTGTCAAACAAGCATCACATGACATTCAGACTGTAAGTCAGGTAATAAAGAATAACATCATAAATTTACAAGTGATTGTAGTCATTTTATAAAATATTAGCATGTGCATTTTCTATTACAGATCTTTACAACTCAGCCTTACACACTTGTGGACTTGAATGAATTCCGAGAAGAGTGGTCAGATTCTTTTCTAAATGAAGTCAATATAGCATTGGATTAAATATGTCAGCTCCATTTATGTATGTGGTTTGAGTACTCTTTCATATTTACTTTTGTATCTGATTAATATCATCTCAGACTTGCAATCTATCATTTTGTAAATTTTTATGTGATTATGAATCATTTTTGTCATGAATGTGTGGTTTTGAATGGTGATGGTTGAGCATCAATGCTCCCCTCTCCCAGAATATATGAATCTTCTTGTTCTTCTATTCTATTTCATTTTCTACAGAAATTTAAAAAAAACTCATAACTTTTAGCGTCTATTTTTTAAATAACCGACCCTAAAGATTGAATAACCACTTCAGTGTGATCCTCGGTTGAGAAAATTTTCGACTGAAATATTTTCGGTCGACAATTTTCTCGACCGAGAGAGTTTTACAGGGTCGGTTTTTTTTTTGAATAACCGACCCTAAAGATTGAATAAACACTTTAGTGTAATTCTCGGCCGAGAAAATTTTCGACCGAAACATTTTCGATCGACAATTTTCTCGACCGAGGATTACACTAAAGTGTTTATTCAATCTTTAGCGTTGGTTATTCCAAAAAAAACCGACCATGTAAAACTCTCTCAGTCGAGAAAATTGTCGACCGAAATTATTTTGGTCGAAAATTTTCTCGAACGAGGATCACACTGAAGTGGTTATTCAATCTTTAGGGTCGGTTATTCCAAAAAAACCGACCCTATAAAACTCCCTCAGTCGAGAAAATTGTCGACCGAAAATATTTCGGTCGACAATTTTCTCGACCGAGGATCACACTGAAGTGTTTATTCAATCTTTAGGGTCAGTTATTCCAAAAAAACCGACCATGTAAAACTCCCTCGGTCGAGAAAATTGTCGACCGAAAATATTTCAGTCAAAAATTTTCTCGACCGAGATCGTTTACAGGGTCGATTTTTTTGGAATAACCGACCTTACAGGCTCCATTTTTCTCTCCTGGGTCGGATTTTTTACAACCTTTTGCGTCGGTGTTTACTCTGTAAGGTCGGTTTTATTTGGTCAAATAAACTGACGCTATAGAGCAAATTCTATAGCGACAACCACTTAGGCGTCGGTTATAAAGTGACGCTGCAGGCTTAAAAAAACTGACGTTACAGACCATTCATGTACTAGTGCATGTATCACCTATATGATGTGAAAAGTTCTGTTGACCTGATAAAGGTTGAGTGCCTAGTTGAGGTGTTATCCTCTGATGTTGAGATAAGGGATTGCTATACCATGGTGATGTTGTAAGCCTTGAGAGGCAGTGGCATTATTGATGAGGGATTGAGATCCCATGATAATGTGATAATGACAGTAATAATGTAACTCCATGTTGTTTATGTTTTATAACTTGGTTGCCTCAACAATCCACATAAAATATACTAATTAACTATAGTGGAACATTTCATGTAGTTTTACCTGGCCATAGATCCATCATCGTCGGTAGTTGGTGATGGTGAAATAGTTTTATCCTATGGGATTACCTGGAGTGCATATTGTTGAATATGTGGGGCTTCTCCTAGCTGAAAGTAGGAGGATTTGAGTACAACTGCGGTTGTGTATAGAGCATAGTGAACATGCCCATGGCTCAGTGATTATAGAGAATGGTGAACAGGCCCATGGCTCAGTATTATAGAAGGGTAGCCTGCGGAGCTGACCCTGTGGCTGAGGCCACTCAAAGTAAGAGACTGCGGTCCTTCTTTGGTTTTCATGCACTAACCACAAAGAGGTGAGGTCATGGAGTGCTGCTTTGGTTTTCGTGCACTAACCACAAAGAGGTGAGGTTGGATTTGGGTGGGACGACTCATTTCCTCAGGGCATAATAAATCATAATCTGGCCATATAGAATATATTACTTAAGGCAAAACACAGAACATTGATTGAGGCCTTGCTTGTATAGTTGATCTAGTTATACTTTACATCTATTTGTATGATCCTTATATTTTGTGATAAGTTCTTATAAAGCTTATCTTGTCAATCATGTTCCATAAAGAAATATCTGGTTATATGCCTCCTGGATATCTGGTAAGATTGTTAATAAAATAAGTTTTGCTCAAGATGCTGCTCTTATGATCTGCTAATATCAGTTATCTACTTTACCTGCTTATCCTGAAGTTTTATAGTTTCGGCGGGGAGTTATGTTTCTCGCTGGGACTGTGTGTCTCACCCCGTTGGTTTACAACCTTTTTAGGTGATCGTGCTAGACGTGGTGGCGGTCGTGAGGTTGTGTCCGAGAAGTAAGAAGAGCAGTAGGAGGCAAGAGATGGATATGATGTTGTTTTGGTGGTTTTGTAGTAGAGTCCTAGAGTCATCCATGTACTCTCAGGTCCTCGGAGGTGTTTTGATGATGTTTTACGATGATTAGCTTATGTAGCTTGTATGTCCTACTGCTGGCCTGATGTGGCCCGTTATGTATGTATAAACAGGTGTTGAACTCTGGTGTTGACAAGACAGTTGGTTCCTATGAGTTGTGGACATATATCCATGCTTGTGCATATTTATATAACATGTTTCCTTGCAGGATGAGGCTATGGATGCAATAGTTCTTTTTTATCTGCTTTCTGCAAATGGTTTTAATTAACCCATGTTTTCGGTAATATGTGGTTTATGGTGTTTCCACACATTTTTGTGTGGCATTTCGTTTTCTGTGTGATAGCGGGATGTGGCGCTACAAGTTTGGTATTAGAGCTCTAGGTTCGCTGAGTCTACAAGGATCTAGGACTAGGTTTGTGTCTGTTATGGTGAGTATTCTAGATTTTCTTACAATAACCTTCTTCCCTCAGTGGAAGATAAAGCTTAAAGATGTCTGGAAACCATGAAGAACATGCTACCGAGAGCAGCGATGTTGCATCTATTGATGGAGCACGAGTGCATGCACATGAAGATTGGGTGCCTGAGGTCCCCCAACTTGACTCATCCATTCTTGAAAACCCTACCTATCAGAAGCTTATGGGGCAGTTGATGGCTACAATGGATCACATGGTGGATAGATTGCCAGAGCCTCCGCCAAGAGCACAGGCTCCCCATGGTGAATATTTGGGTATTGGAAAGACCTTTGAGCGGCTTCGCCGAGTCGAAGCTTCAGATTATGCTGGAACGGCTGATCCAGCGCATGCAGATCTATGGCTGACAGGTCTCGAGAAGGCCTTCCGGATCCTCGACATCCCCAAAGAAGAGAAAGTTAAGCATGTTGCCTACCTTCTGAAGGGTAGTACTGGCCACTGGTGGGCCATCGAGGAGGAGAAGTGACCCGATGAGGTGATCTATTGGGATGTTTTCTGGCGGGAGTTCATCAGTCGATACTTCCCGAAGACGTATCTAGATGAGAAGATCAACCAGTTTAAACGTCTGCACCAAGGATCAATGAGCATCACCGAGTATGAAGCTAAGTTTATGGACCTGTTGAGGTTTTGTCCTCACATGGCAGCAATAGACGATGAGAGAATCAGGCAGTTTGAGAAAGGTTTGGGTGCCAAGCTGTCAACACCTTCTACTGCTCTGGAAAATCGAGAGCAGTTTGCCACGTTTGTGGAGTCTGTCCAAAGGATAGAATGGTCAGTTTGAGAGAAGAGAGAGACGATGACCAAGAAAAGGCCTGCTCAGTTTCAGAAATGGAGGTTTGATAGTCACAAGAAGCTGAGGTTTTCTGTGCCTTTTGTGAGGCAAGGTTCTAGTGCACCATCACAGTGGTCTTTGAGTAAGGGAAGAGGGCGTGGATTTTCACCATCCAAAGCTTACAACACCGCTTCAATAGCAGTGATAGGGCCATCTAGGCCGCAGTTAGAGGACTGTTCATGCTATCTCTATGGACAGACCGGGCATTTGAGGTCAAAATGCCCAAGGAAGGATGTCGAAGTGACGCAGCAGCCGAGGCAGAATCAACAGGGGTCAGATAGATAGTAGCTTAGTGGTAACTGAGGGTGAGGACGCAGTCAAGCATCACAGGAAGGATCGTCTGCTCAAGGAAGTAAAGGACGTGGACATCAAGCAATGACTCGATTCTATGCTATGAGTCATCCGGAGGCAAGATGTCACACCCCAATCTCACACTAACCACAGACCACGAGATTAAGGCGCGACAAAGGGATTTACGCACAAGCCAAACCATTCATCACTTTTCAAAACATCTTAAAGACATTAAAAAGATAACCTGATTTAGGCTGTAAACCAAAACCAAACAAACTGCAGAAGCATTTCTATTAAACTGACAGGAAATATATACAAAGTCTACAACAAATTACATTGTTCAACATAAATTAAACATAACAGTTAATTTACATCTTTATACACATTCCACAAACATACTCTCTCTCACCCACACCATGTCCCAAGGACCGAGGGGAAAGGACTAAGAGACCTCTAACTAGACTAACTACAAACCTTCTATAGACTAGGCGTTAGGATGAAACGATCCTTCTGATTCCTGTTGCTGATGCTGACCTGAAAATGTTTTGAGTAGAGGTATGAGCCTACTCGCTCAGTGAATAGCATTTCACTTAGCTATCACTAAACAACTCATCAGATTTATAAAATTGAAATAAAACATAAGTGCAGTACAAGCAGGGCAGTTCTAATGACATAGCAGATTACATAATATAATCGCATTTCTATGCAACAACAGATAATTTAAACCAATAAACAGATATAATGAATTGGCACAAAAGTTCAGATAGTATTAATTTACTGTGATCCTATATGATTACATATTTATATTATTATGCCCTAATCATATGCAGTGTACTCTGCATATAAAGATCCGTAGCGAACTACGATCCCACCGTACAAGACTTAGCGACACACCCGGGGAATGCTAAGTCTGACTTCCGCCCTGGTCTGCTGCAGGGCCCACAGGCTCATCGGCCTCACTACACTCTCAAAAGAGTGAACTCTAGACTCCTCCTCAAACCTGAGCACACATGCGGAGAGTCTTACCGGGTTACCACCGTGACATCGCACGCGTTGTTGTTGAATAACCTGTATTTACTCCACTGCCACCGTGACATCGCACGCGTTGTTGTTGAACACTGCCTTTCCATCCTCGTGCCACCGTGACATCGCACGCGTTGATGTTGAACACGAGTTTCACCCCCCTGGTGCAGACCTCTCAAAGGGGTTCTACGGTGTTAGGGCACCTAAGTCTATTAACTGATTTAACATTTAAACAATTAAACAGGAAAATCACATTCCATACTTATTTCACATTCTGAACATCTCTTTTAAACTCATATATATATCATTGTCATCTTTAAACATGACTCAATACCACTTATTCAAATTCATTGCTAATCATCCATCTTTATTCAACATATGCATTACAACTGTAAAACAGGATATTCCATCTTTTTCACCAATCATATTACGTATCTCAAGTTCTATTGAATCTATAATAAACTATTGTATGTGCTAAGCTGTTTAGAAGTTATACCAACTGATATTAAAGCAATTAAGCACTTAAATTGAGTTAAATAATGATTTCTGAATGAACTGCCACTCACACTCTGAAACTCGGCCGATCACTCTGGAACTCGGCCGATCACTCCTTAGTTTTTGAAACTCGGCCGACCAACTTCGGCCGATCAGCAGGAAACTCGGCCGATCCTCTGAGGAACTCGACCGATCGAAACACCGCTTGTTTACCTACAAAGAAACTCGGCCGATTCAAGACCAAACTCGGCCGACCAAAACACTGTTCGATTGCCTAAATAAGAAACTCGGCCGACCAAACACAAACTCGGCCGAACCGCGCACAGACAGAAAATAAAAACGGACCTGCAGATGTCGATTTCACTCGAATCGACGGGCAAAACCTCCGATTTGCGCTGCAAATCGCCCGCAACTGGTGCACACCACCAAGAACTAGCTGGAGGGGGAGGAAGGACGAGCTAGGGCTGCTCTTTGCACCCTAATCTCCAGACCACCACCTTGCAAACGCAGCTCCTGCTGCTAGCCGGATCGAATTGATGGAGAAGAAGATGGAAAGAGGGAAGAAGATGATTCGTAGCTGCTGGCCGGAGCAAAACCTTGGCTCCAAGACGTTCTTCCCTTCTCAGCTCCCTCTCTCTCTCTCTCTCTCTCTCACGCGAAGGAAGAAGAAAAGAACGCTCTGCGTTCTCTCGTTTCTGGAAAGAAACGAGTAAAGGGAAAGAAAGATAAGAAGGAAAACCTGGGGACCAAAACATAAAGTCCGAGAACTTTCAAAAATTACAAACGGGTCCCTACAAGCCCAAAAACATGCAACTTTTGACTCGAAGGTCGGATTCGAACGATTTCTCTGGAAACGCTTCAAGCATAAGATCCTACACGTTTTAAGGGCTAGGATTCACACTAAGCACATCTTGTATCCGTTATAAACATTATTAACAAAAACAAGCTTACATCTTAGTAAAGCAGCTAAAACACATGCTTAACAGCATACTTACAGGTTAAGCTCGACGTGGGTCGTAACAATCTCCCTCCCTTATAAGAATTTCGTCCCAAAATTCCTAAAAGAGAAAAGGAAACTTGCTACGCATCTCAGACTCAAGCTCCCACGTAGCTTCTTCAAGATTATGGTTCTTCCACAGAACCTTTACCAAAAGAATCTCACGGTTCTTAAGCTTCTTTATCCGGTGATCGACTATCTGCACTGGTCCTTCCACGTAGGACACATCTGTCCTAAGCTGTGCCAGATCTGGATCTAATATCTTTTCTGTACCGGGATGACACTTTTTCAGCATAGACACATGAAACACATCATGAAGATTTGCCAACTCAGACGGCAAATCCAACCTGTAAGCTACAGGTCCAATCCTCTCAACAATAGGATATGGGCCCATGTACCTAGGGGTCAACTTACCCCTCTTGCCAAACCTTAACACTCCCTTCCACGAAGAAACCTTCAGATAAACCTCATCACCAACCTCAAACTCAAGAGGTCGACGTCGTCTCTCTGCATAACTTTTCTGCCTGTCCTGTGCAGCTTTCAACTGCTCCCTGATCACAGATATCTTCTCTGTAGTTATATCAACTATCTCAGGTCCAAGAATTTCTTTCTCACCAACCTCATACCAACAAACTGGTGATCTACACTTCCTGTCATATAGAGCTTCATATGGGGCCATTCCAAGACTAGAATGGTAGCTGTTATTATATGCAAACTCCATCAAGCTTAAGTGTTCTTCCCAGTTACCTCTGAACTACAGAACGCATGCTCTCAGCATGTCTTCAAGAGTCTGAATGGTCCTCTCAGATTGACCATCTGTCTGCGGGTGAAACGCTATACTAAACCTCAGCTTTGTGCCCAACACACGATGTAACTGATTCCAGAATCTGGATGTAAACTTTGGATCTCTGTCAGAAATAATGGAAACTGGAATCCCATGTAATCTGATTACCTCATCCACATAAACTTTGGCCAGCTTTGGAACGTCAAAGGTTGACTTGATAGGAATAAAGTGAGCAGACTTAGTTAGTCTATCCACAATCACCCATATCGAGTCCGAACCTCTAGGCGTTCTGGGTAACCCTACCACAAAGTCCATCGTGATGTGTTCCCATTTCCATTCTGGTATAGGAAGCGACTGCAAGGTACCAGCAGGTTTCTGATGCTCAGCTTTAACCTGCTGACACACCCCACATCTAGCCACGTATTCAGCCACATCCTTCTTCATACCAGACCACCAGTACAGCTCTTTGAGGTTCCTGTACATCTTTGTGTTACCTGGATGCATAGCATACATAGAAGCATGCGCTTCTTCAAGAATTTGCTCTTTCAGCTCACTGTTCCCAGGTACACACAACCTATCATGAAGATACAACACACCATCGTCAGAAAACCTGAATTTTGTTCTTTTACCTTCCGACATATCCTGCATAACTTGCCACAACTCATCATCACTCTTCTACAACTCCTTAATCTGATCATAGAAAGTAGGTTTGACCTGCATTTGAGCAATCAACCCACTCTGTCCAGTCAAATCCAAGTCTAAGTTCAACTTTTGCATATCTACAAGCAAGTCTAAGTTCAACTTTCGCATATCTACAAGCAAGTCTCTCTTGAAACATGCCATAGAAAATGCATCTGCTGTTGAACTTGACTTTCTACTCAAGGCATCTGCCACAACATTCGCTTTACCAGGATGGTAATCGATTGTCACATCATAGTCTTTGATCAGCTCAAGCCATCTGCGTTGTCTCAAATTCAAATCTTTTTGAGTGAAGATATACTTCAAGCTCTTATGGTCCGTAAACACCAGACATGTCTCACCATACAGATAGTGACGCCATGTCTTAAGAGCATGAACTATAGCAGCCAATTCCAGATCATGAGTAGGGTAACTCTCTTCATTCTTCTTAAGCTGTCTAGATGCGTAAGCCACAACTTTGCCTTCTTGCATCAATACACAGCCCAAGCCTCTCCTGGAAGCATCGCAGAACACAGTATAACCCTTTTCTGCTTCTGGAAAAACCAACACTGGTGCTGAAGTCAACTTCCTCTTCAAGATCTGAAAACTTTTCTCACAGTTCTCAGACCAAACAAATGGTGCATCCTTCCTCGTCAAGCGTGTCAAGGGTGATGCTAGCACACTGAAGTTCTGTATAAACCTTCTGTAATAGCCTGCTAATCCCAAGAAACTTCTAATCTCAGTAGGAGTCTTAGGCCGTTCCCACTGAAGCACAGAATTAACTTTCTTAGGATCAACACTAACTCCATCTCTCGAGATAACATGTCCAAGAAATGCTACCTCAGCCAACCAGAACTTGCACTTGCTAAACTTAGCATACAACTGATGTTGCCTCAACAACTGCAACACTACTCTCAGGTGTTTCTCATGCTGTACATCATCTCTAGAGTAGATCAGAATATCATCTATAAAGACTACAATAAACTGATCTAGGAACGGTTTGAAAATCCGATTCATCATATCCATAAAGGCTGCTGGCGCATTGGTCAGCCCAAACGACATGACCAAAAACTCATAATGTCCATACCTGGTTCTGAAAGCTGTCTTGGGAATATCAGAAGCCTTTATTCTGAGCTGATGATATCCAGATCTCAAATCGATTTTAGAGAAGATCGTCGCTCCACGCAACTGATCAAACAGATCATCTATTCTCGGCAAAGGATACTTGTTCTTAATAGTGATCTTGTTTAGTTGCCTGTAATCTATATAGAGACGCATGGTACCATCCTTTTTCTTAACAAACAGGACTGGAGCACCCCACGGTGAAGTACTGGGTCTAATGAAACCCTTATCCAGCAACTCCTGCAACTGCACCTTGAGTTCCTTCAACTCTGCAGGTGTCATTCTATAGGCTGGCAGTGCTACTGGATGACTACTTGGATATACCTGAATCTCAAAATCAATGTCTCTGACAGGAGGTAAGCCTGGTAATTCTTCTGGAAAAACATCAGAAAACTCACGGACCACAGGCACATCATAAACACTGGCGGTGCTCTTCTCTGCTCTGGTGTCAATCACATGAGCAAGGAACGCTTCACATCCTTTCTATAACATCTTATCAGCTACAGCAGGTGATACTATGCACGTAGGCAGAACTTTCCTGTCTCCAGTAAAGACACAAGAAAATTCACCTAGTTGAAAGGTAGCTTCCTTCTTCCAACAATCGAGTTGCACTCGATATGTCTCAAGACAATCCATACCCAAGATGACTTGAAAAGTATTTACATCCAAGGGTATGAGATTAGCAGCAAAGATGTAACCTCCAAAAGATAACAAGCATCTGGGACAGAACTCGAATAAAACTGTTGGTCCACCTAGTGGAACCCTCAACACTAACTCATCTATCAACTCTTGAGTTAACAAATTAAGTTCACCAACTAAAGAGCATCGTATGAATGAGTGAGTAGCACCCGGATCTATCAAAACTGAAACTGGTATACTATTAAACAAAATCATCTCTCATGTAACAACTTGTGAAGAGATTATACCTTCCTGAGATGTCAAAGAAAAGAAACGTGTTGAAGCTCTCCCTCTGCCACGTTGTCCTCTCTGACCACTCCTGCCACTAGGTGCTCCACCACCTCTAGACCCAGAAGCCACAGAAGAACTCGGAACATCATGGTACTGAGGCTGGAAAGCTTGCGATGCTGCTTGTCGAAGTTGAGGACATTCTTTTCTGAAATGTCCTACTTGTCCGCAGACAAAACAACTTGCACCCCAACACGGACCAGAATGTAGTTTTCGACATTTGTCACATGGCGGTATCCCTTGTCCCTGGGGACCTATCACTGACATTGACGACCCAGATGACTGTCCACTAGCGGCACTGCCCCATCTCCCTGGGTTGTATCCCCCTCTGCCTCTAGAAGAAGCAACATCCTCAGATCTCTATCTATTGAAACAACTAAAGCCATGTCTGAGTTTAGAAAAGAACCCTCTACCTCCACCTCTGTATCCACTACTGAACTGTCCTCTACTGAAATCTGCAGATCTCTTCTTAGACTCAGGCACCTTATCAGCATTCACAGATTCTTCAACCTGTCTAGCAGCCTCAACAAACTCACCAAAGTTCTCTCTGTTCCTCCTGCTAGTAGCAGAAAATGTATGCCGAATTTCTGGCCTTAGCCCTTCCTGAAACCTTCTGCATCTTTCTATGTTGTCGGGAACAAGTTGCGGACAGAAGTTCGCTAACCGGGTGAAAAGCGCTTCATACTCAGTAACTGTCATGTTCCCCTGCTTAATGTTCTGTAACTGCCTGATTTTCTCATTAAGAAAAGTGGGTGGATAGAATTTAAGATGAAACTCCTCAGAGAAATCCTGCCAAGAAAGCTCTGTACCTCTCCTCTTTTCCTCCACACCACGCCACCACAACTCTGCATCGCCTGTCAAAAGGTAGACTGCATGATTAATCTTCTTCTCTTCTGGAAGCTCCATCAGGCGAAAGACCTTCTCTATCTGTCTAAACCATTCATCAGCCTCTGCTGGATCTGTAGTGCCACTAAACTCTGTGCCACCAAGCTTCTTCACAAGCTCATAAGATCGCATCAGATCCTTGCTGCTGGTAGAAGTAGAAGCTCACCTATCAGCCTTGTACCTCTCTCTGGTTTCCAGAAAAGTCCTGTACATCCGGGATGCTTCATCCACGTGGTCACCACCACCTGGACCCAAGTACAAAGGATCAGGGCCAACATGGCTCTCGGCCTGATCATCACGATCAAAGCCTCTTCCTGCCATCTACAATGATATAACAGAATATTTCCTGTTAGAAAACTACAGATAGAAGAAAGACACCTAAACCTTAATCCTATTGGTCTCTTATCGTCCCCTGACTTGGACTCTGAGTAACTATGTACTCAACCTAAGCTCTGATACCAAAAGATGTCACACCCAAATCTCACACTAACCACAGACCACGAGATTAAGGCGCGACAAAGGGATTTACGCACAAGCCAAACCATTCATCACTTTTTAAAACATCTTAAAGACATTAAAAAGATAACCTGATTTAGGCTGTAAACCAAAACCAAACAAACTGCAGAAGCATTTCTATTAAACTGACAGGAAATATATACAAAGTCTACAGCAAATTACATTGTTCAACATAAATTAAACATAACAGTTAATTTACATCTTTATACACATTCCACAAACATACTCTCTCACCCACACCATGTCCCAAGGACCGAGGGGAAAGGACTAAGAGACCTCTAACTAGACTAACTACAAACCTTCTATAGACTAGGCGTTAGGATGAAACGATCCTTCCGATTCATGTTGCTGATGCTGACCTGAAAATGTTTTGAGTAGAGGTATGAGCCTACTCGCTCAGTGAATAGCATTTCACTTAGCTATCACTAAACAACTCATCAGATTTATAAAATTGAAATAAAACATAAGTGCAGTACAAGCAGGGCAGTTCTAATGACATAGCAGATTACAGAATATAATCGCATTTCTATGCAACAACAGATAATTTAAACCAATAAACAGATATAATGAATTGGCACAAAAGTTCAGATAGTATTAATTTACTATGATCCTATATGATTACATATTTATATTATTATGCCCTAATTATATGCAGTGTACTCTGCATATAAAGATCCGTAGCGAACTACGATCCCACCGTACAAGACTTAGCGACACACCCGGGGAATGCTAAGTCTGACTTCCGCCCTGGTCTGCTGCAGGGCCCACAGGCTCATCGGCCTTAGGCTCATCGGCCTCACTACACTCTCAAAAGAGTGAACTCTAGAATCCTCCTCAAACCTGAGCACACAGGCGGAGAGTCTTACCGGGTTACCACCGTGACATCGCACGCGTTGTTGTTGAACACTGCCTTTCCATCCTCGTGCCACCGTGACATCGCACGCGTTGATGTTGAACACGAGTTTCACCCCCCTAGTGCAGACCTCTCAAAGGGGTTCTACGGTGTTAGGGCACCTAAGTCTATTAACTGATTTAACATTTAAACAATTAAACAGGAAAATCACATTCCATACTTATTTCACATTCTGAACATCTCTTTTAAACTCATATATATATCATTGTCATCTTTAAACATGACTCAATACCACTTATTCAAATTCATTGCTAATCAACCATCTTTATTCAGCATATGCATTACAACTGTAAAACAGGATATTCCATCTTTTTCACCAATCATATTATGTATCTCAAGTTCTATTGAATCTATAATAAACTATTGTATGTGCTAAGCTGTTTAGAAGTTATACCAACTGATATTAAAGCAATTAAGCACTTAAATTGAGTTAAATAATGATTTCTGAATGAACTGCCACTCACACTCTGAAACTCGGCCGATCACTCTGGAACTCGGCCGATCACTCCTCAGTTTCTGAAACTCGGCCGACCAACTTCGGCTGATCAGCAGGAAACTCGGCCGATCCTCTGAGGAACTCGACCGATCGAAACACCGCTTGTTTACCTACAAAGAAACTCGGCCAATTCAAGACTAAACTCGGTCGACCAAAACACTGTTCGATTGCCTAAATAAGAAACTCGGCCGACCAAACACAAACTCGGCCGAACCGCACACAGACAGAAAATAAAAACGGACCTGCAGATGTCGATTTCACTCGAATCGACGGGCAAAACCTCTGATTTGCGCTGCAAATCGCCCGCAACTGGTGCACACCACCAAGAACTAGCTGGAGGGGGAGGAAGGACGAGCTAGGGCTGCTCTTTGCACCCTAATCTCCAGACCACCACCTTGCAAACGCAGCTCCTGCTGCTAGCCGGATCGAATTGATGGAGAAGAAGATGGAAAGAGGGAAGAAGATGATTCGTAGCTACTGGCCGGAGCAAAACCTTGGCTCCAAGACGTTCTTCCCTTCTCAGCTCCCTCTCTCTCTCTCTCTCTCATGCGAAGGAAGAAGAAAAGAACGCTCTGCGTTCTCTCGTTTCTGGAAAGAAATGAGTAAAGGGAAAGAAAGATAAGAAGGAAAACCTAGGGACCAAAACATAAAGTCTGAGAACTTTCAAAAATTACAAACGGGTCCCTACAAGCCCAAAAACATGCAACTTTTGACTCGAAGGTCGGATTCGAACGATTTCTTTGGCAACGCTTCAAGCGTAAGATCCTACACGTTTTAAGGGCTAGGATTCACACTAAGCACATCTTGTATCCGTTATAAACATTATTAACAAAAAAATCTTACAACTTAGTAAAGCAGCTAAAACACATGCTTAACAGCATACTTATAGGTTAAGCTCGACGTGGGTCATAACACGATAGTCAACCCGCGAGTGGTGGCAGGTCAGATGGAGTTATTTCATTCTAATTTGTCTTCTTCTTTCTCTATATTTATTCTGGTTGACCCGGGTGCTATGCACTCTTTTATCGTACATAATACACTTGATAATTGTCTTCTACCTGTTAGCTGTAAGAAAGATAGTTTGTTGTTAGAAACCCCTCTTGATGGTTCATCGATGCTTGGAGAGGAGTGTCCATCTTGTGTTTTATCCTTTTTGGGACACAGTATACAAGTGGATCTTATACCACTTGATATGCATGGATTCGATGTGATCCTTGGTATGGATACCTTAGAAAAGTATAAGGTTGTGTTGGACTGTGGTTCCAAGCAAGCAGTGTTTGTTGACGACGGTGAGAGGTGGATCTTCCAAGGAGATAGGAAGATTCTTCTGACATGTTTAGTGTCATCTATGGTGGCAGAGAAGTTGTTGCAGCAAGGATGTAAGGTGTTCTTAGCCCATGTTGTGGATACCAAGGCAAAAGGTCCTAGCCTTGAGGAGGTGCCTGTTATCTGAGAGTTTGTGGATGTGTTTCCCGATGAGTTCTCCGGTGTTCCCCCACCTCGAAAGATTGACTTTGAGATCAATCAGGTGCCAGAAACACAACCAGTTGCTCAGACACCGTACAGGATGGCTCCAGCCGAGGTGGAAGAACTGAAGAAGCAGTTACAAGAGTTACTGGATAAAGGTTTCATCAGACCGAGCACATCGTCGTGGGGTGCTCCGGTCCTGTTCCTAAAGAAGAAGGATGGATCGATGTGTTTGTGCATAGATTACTGGTAGTTGAATAAAGTTATGATCAAGAACAAGTACCCGTTACTGAGAATAGACGATCTATTTGATCAGTTGCGTGGTGCTATAGTATTCTTAAAGATCGATCTACGGTCGGGAAATCATCAGTTAAGAATTAAGGATGAGGACATACCAAAGTCAGCTTTTAGGATGAGGTATGGTCACTTTGAGTTTGTGGTTATGCCATTTGGCCTAACCAATGCACCTATTGCTTTCATGGATCTGATGAACATGGTGTTTCGTTCGTTTCTAGATCAGTTTGTTGTAGCTTTTATAGATGACATCTTGATCTATGGTCGGGACAGTTAGGAGCATGAACAGCATCTTCGATGAGCGTTGACTCTCCTTTGCCAACATCAGTTGTATGCCATGTTTAGTAAGTGTGAGTTCTTGTTGAAAGAAGTAACTTTATTGGGTCATGTGATATCTGTAGAAGGAGTCAGAGTGGATCCTAAGAAGGTGGAGTCAGTTGTAGAATGGGAGCAACCAAAGACACCGATTGAAGTTTGTAGTTTTCTGGGTTTATCAGGATACTATCAGAGGTTTATAAGGAACTTCAGTGTTATCGCATTGTCGTTGAAAAAATTGACCAGGAAGGATGTACCTTTTGTTTGGGATGATCGTTGTCAGCAAGCTTTCCAACGTTTGAAGGAGAAGCTTACTAGTGCTCCAGTGTTGGTGCTTCTAGAGCCTGGGAAAGGCTATGTTGTTTTCTGCGATGCTTCCAAGAAAGGCTTAGGATGTGTGCTGATGCAGGAAGATCATGTGGTTTCTTTTGCTTCACGACAGCTTAAGAAACATGAGGAGAATTATCCGACACATGATTTGGAGCTGGCAGTGGTGGTCCATGAGTTAAAGATTTGGAGACATTATCTTTATGGGGAAGTGTGTCAGATCTTTACGGATCATAAGAACTTGAAGTACATCTTTTTGCAGAGTGCGCTAAACATGCGACAACGTCACTGGATGGAGTTGATCAATGATTACGATTGCACCATTGAGTATCATCCTAGTAAGGCAAACGTGGTAGCTGATGCGCTTAGTAGAAAGTCTTCTTCTCTTCCTATGAAAAAGGCACAGTTGAGTTCCTTGGTATGCCATAGGCGGGATATGTTCTTCTCTTTGCAGAAGATGAACGTACAACTAGAAGTCTCCTTGTTAGCAGGACTGTTAGCACAGATGCAAGTAAAGCCTATGTTGAGACAGCAGATCAAAAATGCACAGTAGGCAGATGCTTCAGTTCAGTTAATCAAATCAGTGTTTGGCAGCGAAAAGTGTGATGGGTTCTATGAGTCCGAGGATGGACTAGTTTGCTATCATGGTAGGATGGTGGTCCCCGATGTTGTTGATTTAAGGAGGTTAGTGCTCGAGGAATCACACACATCGATGTATGCCATGCATCCAGGTGTCACCAAGATGTATCATAATCTGAAGGACCTGTATTGGTGGCCTGGCTTGAAGTGGGATGTACCTGAGTTTGTGGCTAGGTGTGTGGTATGCCAGTAGGTTAAGGTTGAGCATTAGAAGCCGGCAGGTACTGTAACATCCCTGACCTGGGTTATGAGTTAACCCTAGATTTTTTTCCTAATAAGGTTGATTAGATGCTTAATATTATCTTGTGAAAAGTAATTAGGGCTCATGAGGAACCTATGTTTCAATTTTGGTCCTGTTTGGACAATGTTGAAGCAATGTTTGCTTATTTTGGACTAAAGTGCAAATTACCCAAGTTGAGGGGTTAAATTGCAAATGTTGCATGATAAGATGTTCCTATGATGTTGAGACATCATAAGAATGAATTTGATGAAGTGGTAAGGTTTCTACAAGCCTGGACACCAAGATAGAGCTTGATTGACAATGTTGTGCATTAAAACCTAGTTTTGGTATAAAGTGCAATTTACCCAAAACCTAGGGTTCAATATGCAAATTACCACTTCAATAAGGTCCCTAATGTTTCTTGGAAACATGTAGGGCAAATAAAATGAGAGTTACTTCTCATTTGAATTAAGATGGAGGAGAGAGAATCTTGATATTAAAATAATCAAGATTAATGCCTAATTGAAACCCTAATTTGATTTAGGGCAAAAATGAATAAAAATAATTGAAGGGCTTTCAACCAAAATGTTTTGGGTTGATTTTGAATAAGGATGAATGTTCCTTTGTCAAGATAAGTAACGAAAATATCCTAAGTAGGTGAAATTCCACTCACCTTATTATAAGAAAAAGAAAACCCACTCACATATGGATATTAATATAATAAGCATTAAGGTGCTTAATTTGATTTTCTTTAAATCAAGGATAATGAAGGAGAATTAAAGGCAAAGGAAGGTGCCTCGTCCTTAAGGGATTTGAGGGGGAAGAGGCGGCCATATTTTTGGAATTTAATGCATTTTAATAATGCATTTTCTCTCTCATCAATTTCCTTATAAAAGTGCCTTTTTCAAGCCAAATGAAAGGCTATTTCGGATTTTCTTCTTTCCCTTGCTTGCAAAACCGACCAAGGCGCTAGGGAGGAGCAGGGAGCACGTCCCCAACCTGTGGGTGAGCCCTTGACCTTCGTTCTCCTTGATTTCATGGTGGAAATCAAAAATAAGTTATGGATTCCTTCTTATTTCGATCTCCTCTTCAACCCTAGCCAACTTTTGCAATCAAAAGCTTGAGGACGAGCCTAGGGGGAGTTGCAAGAGCTTCATCCACCATTAATGGCGTGAGCTTGGAGCTTTGGAGCTCAATTGGAGGCGGGGTTTATAACTCAAACCCTTAAACATTGCTATTGCATCAATTCTCTATGCTTTGTTGATTGATTTCTTCAATTTGATACACTCTTGTTTCTTTGCTGCAATTTCCATCAAGAACGGTTGCTGTTCTTGGTTGTTCGAAGGAAGAGGATGATGACATCATCCTATATGCTTATCCAAAGAAAATTACCAAGCAAAACCGTTTTGATAGCTACTCCAAATCGTTTTAATTTGATTGGCTATGCGGTTTCAGCAAACCGTTTAAGGGCAAACGGTTTGAGACCGTTTGGGAGCAAACGGTCTCAATACCGTTTGAGATGGTTGACCAAGCTTTGACCGTTTGGGAATTTTGTTCCTAATTATGTAGTCTGATAACCCTTCACATTTGAGGGATTAACTCCAAAGGAATCGAGAGTTGAAGGCCAATCAATTAGGCAATCGAATTGAATTATGTGCTGATTTTCAACCTGATTAACTTGACCTGGTTGAGCAAACGGTTTCAAGACCATTTGAGATGGTTGACCAAGCATTGACCGTTTGGTATTCCTGTTCATAATTATTTTTATTAATAACCCTCCAAATTGGAGGGATTAACTCTAAAGGAATCGTGATTTAAAGCCTAATCAATTAGGGAAACCTAATTGGATTAAGTGCTGATTTTCAATCTGATTTAATTGAACTTTATGGGCAAACGGTCTCAAGACCGTTTGAGTGCATTGACCAAGCGTTGACCGTTTGGGATTAATGTTCCTAATGATATTGGTTAATGAACCTCCAAATTTTAGGGGTTAACTCAAAAGGGATCATGCGTTGAAGGCTAATCAATTAGGCAAACCCTAATTGAAAATAGTGCTGAAATTCCAATGAGTTAAGTTGAGATTTTGGGTTGATTATCCCAAACGGTCTCACGACCGTTTGGGGATCATCCAAACGGTCTCAAGACCGTTTGGGGATCACCCCAAGACCGTTTGGAGGTCTGGGGTCAAGTATAGTTGACCAATTGAAGGTCCAAAGGTACCAAATCATACTGCAACTAAATGTTGATTTGTTGATCAACTCGATAGACCAATCCATGATGATTTTTCACTAAAATCCAAAGGTTGGATGGGCAAACGGTCTCAAGACCGTTTGGTGGTCACCCAAGACCGTTTGGAGGTCTATGGTTGAGTATAGTTCAGTGGTTGAAGGTCTAAAGATATCAAGTTGATCTGCAATAGATTGCTGATTTGGTGAGCACTTCAATGAACCAAACCCTAATTAGATTGCTTGGATTGGAGTGATATGATGGGCAAACGGTCTCAAGACCGTTTGGAGCTCATCCAAACGGTCTCAAGACCGTTTGGTGGTCACCCAAGACCGTTTGGAGGTCTAGGGTTGAGTATGGTTAGGTGTTTGAAGGTCTAAAGGTACCACGTTGTTATACAATGCAATGCTGATTTGGTGATCAATCCAATGATCCAAACCTTAATTGGATGGCTTGGATTTGAGTGATATGATGGGCAAACGGTCTCAAGACCGTTTGGAGGTCATCCAAACGACCTCAAGACCGTTTGGGGTCAGGTCATACCCAACTTGGATGATGGTTCAATGGTTTCAAAGCAACTAGTCTTACATTGATTAGTGTTGTTGAATCATCGATTCCAAACCCTAATTCAATTGAATCAAACCCTAATTGATGACCAATTGAGGGTTAATTAAGGGTCAAATAAGTTGAATGTTGACCTATTTAAACTCAATTGAAGTATGGGTATAGGTCCAATTGATAATTGGTTCCATGAATTCAATGATTGAAGGAATCAACATTGAAAACCCTAATTCAATTGGATACCTTATGTCATTGAAGGTCCAATGGATCAAACCTTTTTGAAAACCTAATGTGATTAGGTGGGAGATACATTTAATGGTACTAGTCATTAATGCATAACAAATGCATGGATCCAATACATGATGTAAACCCTAATTGAGGCCGATTTCATGTATAACCCTATTAAGAGGTTGCCTACATGTGAAATCACTAATTAGGATGAATAGTAAACCCTAATTCCTTTGGATACCTTATGTAATGGAGGTCCAATGTGATGATGAATGTACTATTGATCCAATGATGGTTAGTAATGATAACCAATGAAGGAACAAAGGTTAAAACCCTAATAGTACCTAAGTGATTAGTGTCAATTAAGGGATGAACCCTAATTGCTGATAAGATCAATGACTTGGTACACTATGTAAATCATAGTTGTATGTACTTGATTGAAGGGTTGATATGACCTAATCAAGTTGAGATGATGATAGCATGAATTCATATATGAATATGATTCATGTGGTGATTAAGGGCATGATCCTTAAAGTAGAGAGATCATGAAACCCTAATCATGAACATAAACCCTAATCGTCAGGGTTATTGAGTTGAAACCCTAGTTGAGGGTGTATCATTGTAAACCCTAGTTGAGGGTGTATCCTTGTGAAACCCTAGTTGAGGGTGTATCATTGTAAACCCTAGTTGAGGGTGTATCCTTGTGAAACCCTAGTGGAGGGTGTATCATTGTGAACCCTGGTTGAGGGTGTATCCTTATAAACCCTAGTTGAAGGTGTATCGTTGTGATTGTTTATAGGTAACTTTATAATAAAGCCATGCCTTAAACTAAGATAAGTCCATATCATGTGAGATAGCTGGACAATTCTAATGTGTGGCCTATGCATTATATGCTAAGGGTGAGTATTTTGTGATGGAATGTATTAAGAGGGGAAATACCTTAATACAAGACAAAGTTGGTTAACTCAAGAGGGTCTGAATTAATGAGAAATGGGGAACCCTAACCCTAATTTGGGGAAAAGGGAATGATAAGCCCTAATTTATGGTAAACTCTAACCCTGGTAAGGGAATAGTGGTGTTACCCTATATTGCATGATGTGTTGTGAACTTGATAAGTCTATTATCATGTGTGACAATCATGCAGGTCTCATGAGTTGATGATCATAGCCAGGTATGAGCTATGATGTTTATTTGATAAGAATTGATTGGCCATATGTTCCATTATGTTTTTGTTACTGAGAAAGAAGTAACAAGATGAGTTGGGCTTGTAAGCCTTTGTTTTAAGTTGTTGCCTAGTGAGAGGTGACAAGATGTGAATGGCCTTGTGCGCCATGTGAATAAAGTTGTTGCCTAGTGAGAGGTGACAAGATGTGAATGGCCTTGTGCGCCATGTGAATAAAGTTGTTGCCTAGTGAGAGGTGACAAGATGTGAATGATTTTGTGAGCCATGTGAATAAAGTTGTTGCCTAGTGAAAGGTGACAAGATGTACAATGTTTTGATGAGATATGTGTGATGGAAATCCAAATCCTGGTAAAGGATTAAGGGTAATACCCTTGAATTATTAATACATTATTTTTGCATGGTATTGATAGATAATTGATGTACTGCTATTATATGTGCTAACCATGCAGGTATTATGAGATGATGAGCATAGCCAGGTATGAGCTATGATGTATTATTAGTTTGAATTATTAATTGGGCCTTGTGTGCCATAATATACCTTGTGCCTGGTAAGAGGTGGCAAGAGAGTTAATGTGCATCAAGTGCCATGATGGATGCTTGTGTAGCAAGTATCATACTTACCTTGGTCAAATGACCTAAAGGTGTTAGTTACCTGAGAAAGAGGTAACAGTGCTCAAGTGATGAACAAAGGGTTTGAATACCCAGGATTTCATGGTTATGGTATTGAAATTGTGAAAGGATGAGAAAAACCCAGTGATGAAGTGAGGGATTAAGATCCCAACACTTATGAAAAGAGTATGGCTACGAGCCATGACTCCACATTGAAAATGTCAGGCTTTAGATATATGATCTAAGCTTGAAGAAAGTTAATGCAGTGGTAATGATTCTGTTGTTTGAATAGATGTTATACATGTTCTTCCTATTCCTTAAAGGATAAATGATATGTTGATCCTATTTTAACTGTAATGCTTCTGACTTAGAATGATGTTCTAAACTGTTAGACAATTACCTGATGTCAATTAAATATGATTTCTCTGTTCATATTTATCTTCTTAAGTTACAATAACAATGTTTCTGGCGGAGAGTTATATCTCTCGCTGGGGCAATTTTTATAATTGTCTCAACCCCGTGGGAACCACATTTTTAGGTGGACGCGGACGAGGAGACAGGAATCCTTCAGGAGGTGAAGGACATCAGCAGTAGCAGGGACAACAGTAAAGTCTCAGGTGGAGACATTGACTGTCATGTCATGTTCAGATGTATATAGAAGTCCTATGTGTCGTCTCTGTACTCTCAGGTCCTTGGAGTAGTAGTTAGTGATTTCGAGATTTTGGCTTAATGCCTCGAGGGTTTTATACTACCTGTGTATAGTTAGACCAGAGTAGTTAATGTTTGTATTCCTCGAGAAGCAAAAGTACATGAGATGTATATATATGAACCAGGATGTAAAGTTTTACTTTGGTTCTGAATGAAAGAGTTTTCCTATGAATGGATCCCTTTGCAAAAAGTTTTAATTTTTAAGTGATTTTCACTAATCCGCTGCTTGATGAACGCTTCCGCATTAGTTAATCTCATTTTCACGAGACGGACATCACAGGTACGTTGCAACCCATGCCAGTGGAAATGGGATCATATAACCATGGATTTCATAGTTGGTCTGTCGAGGACAACTAAGAATCATGATTCCATCTGGGTGATAGTGGATAGTTTGACAAAGTCTGCTCATTTCATACCTGTGAAGACAATGTATACAGTAGAGAAGCTTGCTCAGGTGTATGTGGATGAGATAGTGCGTTTGCACGGTGTGCCCATAACGATAGTCTCTGATAGAGGACCCCAGTTCACGAGTCATTTTTGGGAACAGTTGCACAAAGCGTTGGGAATGTAGTTCAGGTTCAGTACTGCTTTCCACCCACAGACAGATGGACAATCTGAAATGACTATTTAGACTTTGGAGGATCTTCTCTGAGCTTATGTTTTGCAGTTCCTAGGCAGTTGGGACATGCATCTTAGTTTGATAGAGTTTGCCTACAACAATAGTTATCAGCAGAGCATCGACATGGCTCCTGATGAGGTTTTATATGGAAGGAAGTGCAAATCTCCTTTGTGCTGGTATGAGTCGGGTGAGTATCAGCTTTTGGGTCCTGAGTTAGTGCAGCATACAACAGAGAAGATCAAAGTGATACAGCAACAGTTGAAAGTGGCACAGGATAGACAAAAGTCATATGCAAATAATCACCGATGACCTTTAGAGTTCCAGGTAGGAGAAAAGGTGTATCTTAAGGTCTCACCCTGGAAGGGTGTGCTGAGGTTTGGCGGGAAAGGCAAGCTGGCACCCAGGTATATGGGGCCATATCTGGTAATAGCATGTGTTGGCAAGGTAGCTTACAAGTTAGAACTGCCGCCAGAGTTGCACAGGTTACATCTAGTGTTCCATGTCAATATGCTGAAGAAAAGTCATCCAGACACAGGGACAGTGAAACAGCCAGTTGAGGTTGAGTTTGATGAAGATGTGACCTACGAGGAAGGTCCAGTGATGATTCTTGATAGAAGAGTAAAAAGTTGAAAAGGAAGGACCTGGTGCTTGTGAAGGGTCTTTGGCATCATCATGGTATTGAGGAAGCCACGTGGGAGCTCGAGGAAGAGATGAGGAGGAAGTATCCCTCGCTTTTCTTTTCGGATTTCGGGGGCAAAATCCCTTTGTAGAGGTTTATGGCTTGTAAGGACCCTGACCTTCGTTTTGGGTTTACCCTATTTGCTTTGCCTAAACCTTGTGTTTAGATGCTTGCTAATCACCTAAGGTTGTGATTAGGGTTTGTTTGTGCTTTATTGAGAGTTGGAGGTGCAACTTGCAAATAACCCAAGTTTTAGGGTTGATGTGCAAGTTTGTCACCTTGAGAGATGTTTTTCTCTCTCCTTGCATCCTCTAGGGTTAAGAGGATAGGTTGGGCTCGTTTCTTGAATAGTTTAGGGTCTTGTTGAGCTTTGTTGGGCTTTGCTTTGCTTTGCTTTGCCTTGTTGAGGCTTTGTGTCATGCAAGAGCACCTTGGTGACCTGTGTCACGCATATGGGGTGTATCGCCCAGTGGGCTGTGTTGCCCAATGTGACCACTTTGACCTTGCCTTGTTTTTGTCACCATACCATGGACAAGTGGCCGACCCTTTTTTAGTTGGTGGCATGACATGTGCATGTGGTTTAGCAAGGTGGCATGGCTTTGGACAAGTGGTGCCTTGGACATGCACATGTGGAGAAACACCAAGGTGGGTGCCCCATAGACCCTCTTGTATATATGCAACCCTCTCATTAGTTGCTTATCTCTTTAGTTCCTTTAGTTGCTCCTTTCTCCTTTGGTGGCTGATACACCTTCCCTTGGTAGAGCAAGCTTGGTGGCTGATCTTCTTGGAGTCTTATTCTTCTTCCTCTTGGTGGTGGTCGAACCCTAGAAGTGTCTTGCTTCCTTAGTAAGCATCTCCTCTCTCTCCTTAGCACCTTCTTCTCCTTCTTGATTGTTCTTCAGCCATGGTGGTTATGAGCTTTGCTTCTCTTCTTGAGGTGGCCGAAGGTGGTGCTTGGAGCTTAAAGCTTGGTTCTTGGAGCATTGGAGCTTGAGGAGCTTGCTTGAGGTGGGTTACATAACTCCTAACCCTATCTATACTACTTCATTTTCTTGTTGCATGTTTATATGTCATATTGATCGTCCATGCATCTTGTTGGATATGTTTCTTTCTCTAGTTTGTACCTTTAATCTTGTTGGACTTAGTGGTTATGATGTTGATAGTTTTATGACCTTCGACCTTGTTGGCCGAACCTATGGATTAGGGTTTCCTTTGGGGCAATACCCCTTTCTCTCTTTGGTTTTGAGAAGTGAGTCGAGCTCTAGTGGTGTAGGCAAAACCCCTCTCACTTGTTTGTTGAGAGGTGAGTCTATACTCTAGTTGCTTGGACAACACCCTTCTCTCACCATGTATTTGAGAGGTGAGCCTTTGGTTGTTGATGATCTAGTTGAGGATGGAGTGTTGCCCGATATGTGACGGAGGTTGTGCAAAACCTCTCTCACTTGGTTGTTGAGAGGTGAGCCAACTCTCTTAATCTCTTAGGGTTTGTTGATGTTGGTCTTGAGGTTGAAGATGACCAACTTAATGTGGTTCTTGTGCCCTTGCATGATACCCTTGGTGCATGGGTGCACGACATGGATGGTCGATATGCGTGGCTAAGTTCCCTAGCCGATAGGCTTTGGGTGAGGGAGGTAACCCTACCCGATACCCCCTTTAGTGAGGGACAACGTTGCCCGCCACACCTTTGGTGAGGATAGGCAGAGTCTTTGGTGAGGGTTATTCTTAACCCGGGATACCCTAGTGAATGAATCAATCATCTTGAGCCCATATCTTGTTCGTGATAAATGATAGGTTGTAACCAGTGATATGTTTGATACCTAAAGTTAGTGCTAAGTAAGATGATAAGATACATGTTTATGCTCATGAGATATTAGGGCATAGTGGATGCTCGTGGTTTGATTACAATAGTGTAAATTTGTCTACAGATACATCTTTGTGTTTCATGTAGCTATGATCATGGATGTTGATCCAATCATTGACCTTCAACCCTAATAGCTTGAGAATCATAAAGATCTATGTTTGGTAATTTAGTTATCTCTCTTGATATGCATACTAACCATGCAGGTGAATCAAGTGAATTCATATCCAGGTAAGAGCTATGAGGTGTATGTGTTTTGTATAACACTCAATGATGATAATCCTTGTTGATGGGATAACATGTATCACCCATATGATGTGAAAAGGTATGTTGAACTGATAAAGGCTGAGTGCCTAGTTGAGGTGTTATCCTATGATGTTGAGATAAGGGATTGCTATCCCATGGTGATGATGTAAGCCTTGAGAGGAAGTGGCATTCTTGAGGAGGGATTGAGATCCCATGATAATGTGATAATGACAGTAATAATGTAACTCAATGTTGTTTATGTTTTATAACTTGGTTTCCTCAAAAATCCACATAAAATATACTAATTAACTATAGTGGAACATTTCATGTAGTTTGCCCTGGCCATAGATCCATCATCGTCGGTAGTTGGTGATGGTGAAACAGGCTTATCCTGTGGGATTACCTGGAGCGCATATTGTTGAATATGTGGGGTTTCTCCTAGCCGAAATTAGGAGGATTTGAGTACAACTACAGTTGTGTATAGAGCTTGGTGAACAGGCCCATGGCTCAGTGATTATAGAGCATGGTGAACAGGCCCATGGCTCAGTATCATAGAAGGGTAGCATGCGGAGCTAACCCTGTGGCTGAGGCCACTCAAAGCAAGAGACTGTGGTCCTGCTTTGGTTTTCGTGCACTAACCACGAAGAGGTGCGGTCATGGAGTCCGTCTCTCCCAATGACCTTGTATGGCACCGGTTTTTGGGCTTCGCACCCAAAGGTTGGATTTGAGCGGGACGTCTCATTTCCTCAGGGCATAATAAATCGTAATCCAGCCGTATTGAATATATTTCTTAAGGCAAAACATGGAACATTGCTTGAGGCCTTGCTTGTATAGTTGATCTAGTTATACCTTGCAGCTATTTGTACGATCCTTATATTTTGTGATAAGTTCTTATAAAGCTTATCTTGTCAATCATGTTCCATAAAGAAATATATGGTTATATGCCTCCTGGATATTTGGTAAGATTGTTAATAAAATAAGTTCTACTCAGGATGTTGCTCTTATGATCTGTTGATATCAGTTATCTACTGTACCTGCTTATCTTGAAGTTTTATAGTTTCGGCGGGGAGTTATGTTTCTCGTTGGTACTGTGTGTCTCACCCCATTAGTTGTAGGTGATCGTGCTAGACGTGGTGGCGGTCGTGAGGTTGCGGCCGAGCAGTAAGAAGAGTAGTAGGAGGCAAGAGATGGATATGCTGCTATTTTGGTGGTTTTGTCGTAGAGTCCTAGAGTCATCCATGTACTCTCAGGTCCTCAGAGGTGTTTTGACAATGTTTTACGATGATTAGCTAATGTAGCTTGTAAGTCCTACTATTGGCCTGATGTGGCCCGTTATGTATGTATAAATAGGTGATGAACTCTGGTGCTGACAAGACAACTGGTTCCTATGAGCTATGGACATATATCCATGCTTGTGGATATTTATATAACATGTTTCCTTGCAGGATGAGGATCTGGATGCAATAGTTTTCTTTTATCTGCTTTCCACAAACAGTTTTAATTAACCTGTGTTTTCGGTAATATGTGGTTTATGGTGTTTTCGCACATTTTTGTGGGCATTTTGTTGTCTATGTGATAGAGGGATGTGGCGCTACAATGAGTAGCATTTATGCCAAGCATTGACCTTGTTGAGACAACATCAGTTGTATGCTAAGTTCAGTGAGTGTGAGTTTTGGATGAAAGAGGTGTCTTTCCTTGGACACTTGATATCCGTTGAGGATGTTCGTGTGGACCCCAAGAAGGTTGAGTTTGTGATAGAGTGGGAACAACCAAAGATGCTGACATACATTTGTAGTTTTCTAGGTTTGGAGGGATACTATAGGAGGTTCATTAAGATCTTCAGTGTCATTTTTTTACCTCTGACGAAGTTGACGAGTAAAGGTGTGCCTTTCATTTGGGATTACAAGTATCAGTGTTCCTTCTGGCTCTTGAAGGAGAAGCTAACCAATGCACCAGTGCTAGTGTTTCTAGAGAAATGAGAAGGCTACATTGTCTTTTATGATGCTTCTAAGAATGGCATGAGTTGTGTGTTAATGCAAGACAATAATATGATCTCTTTCGCCTTAGGATAGCAAAAGAAGCATGAGGAGAACTATCCCATGCATGATTTGGACCTAGAAGCAGTTGTTCTCACTTTGAAGATTAGGAGGCACTACCTTTATGGTGAGAAGTGTCAGTTTTCAATAGATCACATGAACCTTAAGTACATTTCTTCACAAAAGGAGTTGAACATGCAACAGAGTTGTTGGATGGAACTGATCAAAGACTATGATTACAACATTGATTACCATCCAGGGAAGGCAAACATGGTGGAAAATGATTTGAGAAAAAAGTCTTTGTCATCATTTGTTGATAAGGCATAGTTGTGATCCTTGGTGTGACATAAGCGAGACATGTTGATATCTTTATGTTAGATGAATGTGAAGTTGTAAGTCTCCATGTTGGCAAGCTTGTTGGCGTAGTTATAGGTGAATCCTATGTTGAGGCGGAAGATTAGAGATGCTTACAGAATGATATTGTGATACAACATATTCAAGTAGAGTTTGACAGTGAGAAGCGTGATGGCTTCCATGAGTTAGAAGATTAGACAATGTGTTACCATAGTAGAGCAGTGATTCCTGGTGTTGATGATATGATGAATTTGGTTTTAAAGGAGTATCACTCCTCGATGTATGCTATGCACCCAGGAAGCACCAAGATGTATCATAATATGAAGGACTTGTATTGGTGGCCTGGATTGAAGTGTGACGTGGATGAGTTTGTTGCAAGATGTCATGTGTGTCAATGGGTTAAAGTAGAACATCAGAAGCCTATAAGGACTTTGCAACTATTACCCATACCACAGTGGAAGTGGGATCATGTCACGATGGACTTTATGGTTGGTATGCCTAGGACAGCCAAAGGTCATGATTCTATCTGGGTAATAGTTGATAGTTTGACAAAGACGGTGCATTTTTTCCAGTAAATATGACGTATACAACATAGAAGCTTGCACAGGTATATGTTGATGAGATAGTACATTTGCATGGTATCCCAGCTACCATTGTGTATGACAGAGCTCCTCAATTCACCAATCATTTTTGGGAACGTCTGCACACAGTTATGGGTACATAGTTGAGGTTAAGCATAGTGTTTCATCCATAGATAGATGGACACTCAAAAAGGACAATCTAGATTCTAGAAGATCTATTGAGAGCCTGTGTTTTGTAGTTCTTGAGAAGTTGGGATGTGCAACTCAATCTGATAGAGTTTGCATACAATAACAACTATCATAGAAGCATCGATATGGCACCATATGAGGCATTGTATGGGATACATTGTAGGTCTCCTTTGTGTTGGTATGATATGGGAGAGTATCGGATTTTGGGTCCTGAACTTGTGCGGAAGATGATAGAAAAGATCAAAGTGATTCAACGATAGTTGAAGGCAGCACAAGATAGGTAGAAGTCGTACGCAGATAATTGGCATAGGCCGTTGGATTTCTGAGTGGGAGACATATGTACCTCAAGGTCTTTCGTTGGAAAGGTGTTTTGAGGTTTGGAAAGAAGGGTAAGTTGTCTCCTAGGTATATGCGACCTTATCGGTGGTGGCACATGTTGGAAAAGTGGCCCATAAGTTGGAGTTTCCACCTGAGTTGTATAGGTTGCATCTGGTTTTTCATGTTTCAATGTTGAGGAAGTGCCACCCTAAATAATGTAGGTGTTGCAACCAGTGGAGGTTGAGCTAGATGAGAATATATCGTATGTGGAAGGTCATGTGTTGATCCTGGATAGAAGGATCAAGAAGTTGAAGAAGAAGGATATCGTGTTGGTTATTCTTTTGTGGCATCATCATGGCATATAGGAATCCATGTGGTAGCATGAGGAGGAGATGTGTAGGAAGTACCCATCTCTTTTCACATAGGATTGGGGGGGATCCTTGTTAGGGGTTTAGGGTTGTAAGTCCCCTGACCTAGATTAGTGCTTGGGTTTGCTTGCTTTGCTTAATAAGATGCTTAAACATTAATCTAATCTCTTGAGATGCCTTAATAACATGTGACATGTTTGTGTTTTCAGTTTGGTCCAGTTTGATTGATGTTTGAGCTATGTTTGCTTGTTTTGGATCAGGTTGCAATCTACCCATTTTGAGGGGTTATCTTGCAATTTATCACATGTAGAGAGTGTTTCTCATGCCTTGGCATCATGATAGAGTATATGATTTTGAGGGTCGCCTTGTTGGAGCTTGTTTATGATTTGGCATCACGAGATGTCATTAGGGTTTGCATGATTTGCATGGATTTCCTTGAGTGGTGGTGTCGACCTTGTGGTGTTCCTTGGGTGTTGTGAGTGATGGGCCTTGTAATTGTAAGTGTTTCAATCGCAACACTCTTGGTGAGATTTTTTAGTGGTCAATACCAAGGTTTTGAAGTGTGTTGCGACCGATACCATGTGTTTTGTTTCGACCAAGTTGAGTTTGGAGACAAAGTGGTCATTGCACCACTTTGGTTTTAACATTTTTCTTGCATGTGTGCATTCATGGACAATCCTTTGGTGGACAAGTGTCCTCTTGATGCCCTAACATCTTGACCCCTATATATTCACCTTCCTCCTACCCCATGTGTATATAATCTCTCTTTTTTACATGCAAGAAAACATTTTAGCTCTCTCTTCTTCCTCCGTCTTGCTTGGCCGACCTTGGAGCATGGTGGAGCTTGAGAGGGTTGATCTTGGAGCTTTGGTGGTCAATCATCCTTTCATGTGGTGATCTTGAGCTTGATCATCTTCCTTATGGTGAGCTTTGGGAATTTTTCTTCTTGGTAA
This sequence comes from Alisma plantago-aquatica, assembly GCA_963693085.1. Lineage (NCBI taxonomy): Eukaryota > Viridiplantae > Streptophyta > Magnoliopsida > Alismatales > Alismataceae > Alisma > Alisma plantago-aquatica. The sequence continues at coordinate 573,463,477 of OY856410.1, forward strand.
GTGGTTCTATCTCCTTGATCACGTTTCCTTTTGAAACCCTACCTCTCCCTCTTCCTTTCTTGTCTGTGAGACTATGGTGCAACCATGGTGGCTATTCTTTGAGGATCTTCTCATCACTAAGGTTAGAGACTATGGATTGACCATGCAGTACTTATGTGAGAATAAGCTCTCATCTTGCTTCTCTCTTATTTGGACTAGGGTTGAGTTTTTCTCACCTTGAGATATCCTTTAACCTTGGTGTTCTTCTCTTCTTGAGATGACCTTGTTGGCTGTGGAGCTGATCCAAGTTAGATCTTCTTTCTCTCTCTCTCTTTGGAGCTTGTGGCTTTGGAGCTTGACCTGCATCATAAGGCGGGTTATATAACTTTCCCCCCATCTATTATTGCACCATATTCTTGCTTGCATGTTGTTATTCTATGTCTAAAAATGAGATTAGAATGTTATATAATGTTATTATGATCTGTGGTTTATGATTTTGAAGCATTCTTATATGGATTGCTCTTTCTCCTAAAACCCTAATTCCATGCACACGATTTATAAGTGATGAAGATGTTGTGGTTTTTTCTTGTATCCTAGTGATGACTCATCATCTCGAGTTTTGGTCAGGCATCATGTTTTGGGTGAGGTTTTGTATTGGTATTTCATGAGGATGAAGCTTGGTTTTCTCTCTATTAGTTTGGTTTTCTTGTTGTTTATGATGATGATTGTTTCTAGGGTTTGATGTTCATGCTACCATGAATTTGAGCATGGTGACGTTTGTTCTTCTTGGTTCTTGGCACCTATTTTGGTCTAAGTGCCTTGGTTGGTTTTGAGGGCATTACCATCAACATGTATTTCTTGGTCATTTCCCCTCATGTTACGATCAATGTTTGTGTTCTTCTTGTTGCAGCTGTAACACCAAGTTGAGGGGTCAACACACTTGCTTTAGTTGGTGTTGGTTGATACCCTATTATGTATCTTTGGTTGACATGGTTTCTTAGGGTTTGGGTCGCTACTTGGCTAACACTAATCACCTTGGGTCTCTACACTTCGAGTTTGGTTTGGTCGCAATAAGCTTGATGATCGCTACTTATGTTGGTGTTGTTGCGGTCGAAGAACGTTGGGTTTTGTTGCAGTCAAAGAGCCTTAGCTTTGGTTGATGATGTTTTGTGGTCTCAACACTTGTCCTAGTTGGTTTTTCGACACACACACACCCATGAATGCATGGTCTCTACACTTGATGTTGCGGTCGCAACAAGGTGTTAGCCACCTATGGTCGTTGCACTTGTCTTCTTATATGGTTGAAACATGGTGTTTTTTGGATGATTGATTAATCATATTAGTAATAATGATGCTTAACACTAAAAATTCTTCAAGAAAGTGGGGGATGGTATGTATCTAGTTTAATGATGATTAGTGACATGGAAACCCTAATTGACTATGTGTGAAACCGTAATTGCTAATTTTTGGATATGCTATACTTGTTGAGCCTGCTTGAATGAACATCATGTGATTATGTTTTCTCTCTCCTACTAGTGTAAACCTAACCTTGTAGGTTTAATGTATGTTATATCTTGTGAATGTTATGGTGATATGGCACATGTTGATGGTTATAAGCCTTCATGAGGCATGTGGAGATAATGATGTGTTTGGGTCTTATGACCTGGATGAGGCATTGTGCCAAGTTGAGGTGTATTCTCCAGTTATGTGATGAGGTCTTGATATACCAAGACATTGTGATTATAGTGATAGCCTTGTATGGTAGTGTGATTTGTTGATGCCTTGAAATGGCAGTGATATCAAGTGATGATGTGTCAAAATTATTCTTTTAACATTTTATCTTTTGGAGTTCTATTACACCCTTATCTTTGTAGAACTTGTTTAGGGTTCATATGTTGTAACTTGATTGATGCTAAAAGACACACAATTGGCTTAACTAATCAAGTGAAACCCTAATCATGTAGTTCCCTATGCCATAGATCCATTCTAGCATCAGATTTTTTTTGGATGGTGAAAAGGGTATTCCCGAGGGAAAACCCAGAGTGCATATTGTTGATTATGTGAGGTACAAGTGATTGTGAGTCCTTGACATCTTAATTCCAAGTGTTTGAGAATGACTATGGTCAAGTTTCAGTGATGAGCATGTGATATGATGTCATAGAGGAAAGTTGTGGTTGTACCTCAGTGATTGGGTTATATACCCTAGTTTCTAGTGTCGTGACCGATACCAAGGTGGGCTAGGTGTTTTAGAAGACCATAGTTTGACCACGAGTTGTTGTCTACAGGATTGTAGCTGGACTACAAGTTGCTATTTTATAGTTTGACTATATGTCACTACAGTATAGACTCAAACTAATCGAGTAGTATAGGAGAAGATCATGGATTCTGACTCTTCCATCGATCTTTTATGCCATTTGTTTCGACTTAATAGTGGTCATGTGACAACCCATTCCTAGCTTAGCTGGTAATCCTAGAGATTTAAGATAATCTTAAAGATTGTCATATGCTTTTGTTAGTAATATTTTACTTTGTGCCTTATCTTAACTTTAGTAACCTTAAATACTTGTTTGGGGAACTCATAATCATGACTTAAGCATACTATAAAGATCTGAGTTGGAGTTAATATAACATTAACCCATACATGTATGCAAGAAGAGAGTTAATGATATTGGAGGAAATAATTAATAAATAATTTTTTATTTTATAATATTACAAAATAATATAATAGTATTGTCTATAATTCAATTATGAATCCAACAAAAAAAGAATGAACCAAATCAGAGTTAAAATGAGAGAGTTATGCCCTTTTTAGTAAACATGTACAGAGTACCGTGACCACGACGTTGCGTTGTGTGCCGCGACCACGACCGACGCCGCGACCACGGCGCTGCGTCGTGTGCCGCAACTGCGACCAATGATGCTCAGGATAGCCAATCGTAAAATGATCACATCTCAAGCTATAGTTATCTGTTTTCAATAAAACGAAGTGTGTTAGAACCGCAATTCAATCCTCTATCATCTCAGACTCCTTTCTCAATGAAAGGATGACTTAGAAAGTTATTACTAGGGCAATTTTTGGGGAAAACATGAAGAACAGAGGAAATCTAAAAGGGTTGCTATAAATCAGACTTGGTGAGTAGGTTTAACCCTTGATTCTTCTTCTCTTCTTTTTCCCCTGCTCGAGATCCCTATTCCAACAATTTTGAGGTTTGGGTTAACCTCTGACCTTCATCTTCTACCTACAACAGACCTCGTTTATGGTTGAAAGGGAGAAGAAACTATTGATTTTACTAGGATCTTGATATGGATTCAAGAGTTTCAGAGATGGGCTGTGTTTTTAAGGTGTTTTCACACCTTACGGTGAGTGGATACTTCCTTTAAGCAGTAAATTGCATGAAAATGAGTTAAATCATAAAAAAATTAATTACTTAGTATGTGAGTACAACCCTGAATTTTCTATTTGATCTAGCTTTTGTAAGATGATATGAAATGGATTATTTCTCTATTGTGATGAATTTCAGATTATGAAATCACATTCGAAATGATTGCAATCCATCTAAATGAGAATTATGAAAATAATTATAGAGGTTACATGAATATACTGAAATGTAGGGTTTTTCTAAATTGTTATATAATTGAATAGAGAAGTTTGCCTAGTTGAATCTCCTTGGTTATGAATGATTGTTTTATTTGTATGTGTATTACATATATGTCAGATAAGATCTTAGATTTCATTTGATGATATCAATGTTTGCTTGATATATTAGTAAGAGGGTGAAACCCTAAGTGAATGGAAAGTTGAAGGTTTGCAAATAAACATCTTGATTCAATGTTATTCTTGATGTATGATGCTTTAGTAAATGGCATGTAAATCATAGTTTAGTTCATTACAGAGTTTCATATATATTTATATATATATATATATATATATATATATATATATATATATATTCGATTATATGTGAACTGCTGAGAGAAATCTTTATTGAATGATGTTATGATGTATTAAATCCTTATGTGAGTCATGTGATAAGTGAATAAGGTAAAGGAAACCCTAAGGATAGGGTGTTCAGTGAATCAGTGATATTAATGTTTCTCAGTATGAGATGTGGTTATGCTTAACAGCTCAGTTGTGGTAAATGTTATTACATGGTTTATGAAATGAATGGTTTACAAAGTTGAACTAAGATATGTTGATGTGATGATTGAATTGTGAATTTAAAGAGTGAATTAGACATGTAGATGCCCTGAATACTGTAGAATCCTCACAGGATGAGGCTTGCGCTATGAGGAGGAAACGGTTTCCCGACTAGAGGTAGTCTAGATCGAGGTAAGTCGGAGTGCACCAGTAGGGTGTGGGGTCTTGACCAGTAGGGCAGACTCCTTATAGTTGTGTGGTACCCAACACCAACTGGGGATGTCGGTGGTACCCATGTTACATGTTGAGTGATCAGTGGTCAGTAGGTCCACTGATGCACAATAAGCATGAGGGCTTTGACTCACCACCTGAGTACCCAGGTTGAGAGGTGGAGTCTGAGATATCTGGCTGCTTCCATTAGCCGCTGAGAGGCAGACGTGATGAGGCCCGCTACAGATGGGGTCTTACTTGAGAGATAGTATTAGGAACTCGGGCATGCTTTTAAGCCTCTATAGTGTGATCGTAGCTTTCTGTAATTCTTTCATATATTGTGGTACACCTCATGTGGGTTCAGGGCATAATAAGATGAATGAGAGGTTAAACAAGTGTGTGCAATTATTCAATTATTCTTTGTATGTTTCTGAATTATTAGTTCTCTTTATGATCAATCAAGCATTTCATCTATTGATTCACTCTTGTAGATATCTAGAGTATCCTATCATATTTATGATTGTGAATTATTAGACTCTTTAAAGTATATTGATGTTGTAATTGATAGCAGTTGCTCGATAATATATCTATAATTATATAAGTGCTTTAAACTATTTCTTTGAAGTACTCATTCACTGAGCGAGTAGGCTCACCCCTCTACTCACAATTTTTAGGTATAACTCACAGACTGAAGATGTCTTTGCATCAGCGTATATATGCCACAGGAGTTAAGTATGAGATTAGTTTAGTTCAATCGGTCCCTATCACTCTAGGTCCTTGTATAGATGTGAGAGAGTTGTAAATGATGTTTTGTATCTTTGTTTCCTTATCAAGAGAGAATGTATCTGATTATCATGTTGATGTACATGGAAGTGTTAGAAACATAATGAATGTATGGATGTGTATCATTAATGTTGAGATCATATTAGAGTAATCAAAGTGTAATTCTCTTGTAAAGTTTTTTTATGTGATTGGATGCGAGAAAACAAAGAGTTTAAAATGGAAAAAAAAAAAGAAAAAAAGTCAGGAGTGAAATTTGTACTAAGTATAATCCTCAAACTTATGCCCTAATCTCATGATTAGTGGTAATCATGGGATGCGGGTGTAACAGCTTGGTATAGAGCTTAGGTTGAGTTGTTAGGGACCATTAGGATAGAAAGATAGAGTTATTAGTGTGGCAGATGGGAGGTGATGTGTCTATAGCTCTGGGAGGTCTGAGTATTTAGATACCCTGGACCGGTATCTAAATACTTAGGTTGACCAGTATCAAGCTACTCTGTCTATTCTTCTCTGGATGCCCTGGCTAGGTATGCAAAGGAAGGATGGGCTAGAGAGAAACTGTAGAAATCCTAGGGTTTGGAGACCGTAGTAATGATCTTATATATTTGAATTCAAATATTCAGTCCTTAGAAATATATGTGGTCCTTTAAGATTCTTGTACACTATGAAATTAATTCAGTTATTGTTTACATTCTTTATATCAAGTATACCAAAAGTTATGTTTAAATGAGTTTGCCCTAAGTGGATATTCTTTCCACATGTTTGAGATGAATAGGAGTTGGTTAATCTTGAGTAGTTCTTGGCTTCAGGACTGCAGGTTCGGCCTGGTTCAGCTGGCAGGGTGTGTTATCGGGATCTAATGACTCCTATTAACAATATAATAAGAGTAGACTCTGGATAAATTAAACCCAAATTATAGTGAGAATGTACATACACTAAGATGTTGAAATATATGAGAAAGATTAGAATAGCTAAGAATAAGTTGGAATTGATATCTGAGATACAACTTTGGGGCCTCATATGAGAAACCCTTAATTGGGAATAAAGGAACATGACATAAGGTTTAGATTAAGTTTAATGATTAGTATTATATGAACTCTAAATATGAAATATGGAAAAGATATGAGAAAAGTATGTAAGGGCCAAGATAGTAAGAATCAATCATGAGGAATGGATCATATAATCGAGTACAATGCTTTTATATACCCCAAATCAAAGGTAAAATAGAAGAAAAGAGTTAAGTATATGATAAGTACAAAGAAGTGAAGAGTCTTCAGGAGAGTTAAAGTAAAGAGAATTAGATGAACATGTCAAACATAAGACTAGGATAACAAACTTATTTGAAACAAGGAGAAATGTTAGAAATGATGAGCTTGGTTAAGGAATGAGGGTTATGATATAATTGAGAGCATGGAATGCATACCTTTATTATGAAGTTTAATACATTCATCCTTACTGCCTTTGGATTCTAAGTCTCTATAGAACAACAAACTAGTTTTTAAAAGAAGAACAAAATTGTAGCTAAACAAATGAATAAGTCATACAAAGGTAGACTATATTCAGAAAGGAAAAACTTGATTGAAAGAGAAACTAAGTTTGAACCATGCATGAGCTGTTTGATTTAAAATGAAGGATATGTAATGTATTAAACATGAGGTGAAACTAGTAGAGAGATTGTTGATTTAGAATTTCAACTTCACATTAGTAGAAGGATAAAAAGAAATATGTGCAACATGGTATACATGACCATACACATGAATAAGCAACATGATCATAAGAGAAAATTAGAAGTTAAAGATGACAGGTGGAAGAGTAGTATATGGTAAGAGGATTATGGAAAGTAAGGAAGTGTTTGAAACATGATGGAGTAATATAGATTATAAAAGAAAGAGGTTAGGAGATTCATTCAAGTGATAATTAGTCAAGTATCCTTGTTGATAACCAATTAAACCTACATATGATAAATGTATGAAGTGATTGTTTGAAGATAAGAATTATAAGTCTTAGAATTATCTTCTCTTTCATATCTTCCTTAATGAGAGAAATGTGGGAATGAAGTGATAAGAAAATGAATCATATATGATGCATAACCACCATGGTAGAGACATCTAGTGAATGTAATAATGACACACAATATGATGATGAAACCCTAGCATGGTAAATTGAGAATGTAATCTATCTGAATGGCCAAGTAAGAGAAAGGAAATTCAATTGATAAGATAAGGAAGACTTTAGTAAAACTTGTGAGATCCAAAGTTTGAATTTCAAATTAAGGGAGCAAAGTCACATCACAATAACGTCATGCTACTGATAAGGACCAAACCCTAGAATGTTTAGAGTTGTAGTAGTTCAAGGGATGTCACCAGTGATTTGACCTTGAATACTAGCATCTCTATAAAACAAGATCATGAGATTAGCACTATGAGAAGTAAACTAGCACTGATAGTAATCCATGGTTTAAAGGTAGTAAATCTGAAAGGTAGATAAATAATATGGAAATTATTCAAAGCAAAGAGTAAGAAACAAATTTGAAATGTAACAAGTGTGTTTTGAACAAAAGTAGAAATATAACATGACTAAAGTGTGATATTAAATAAATTCTTGTAGTGATATCAAGAATGATGAATAATCTATTCTTACCTTGTATGTTTCAATTTTAGGGGTGTTTATTCTACAAGATCAAACTAAGAAGGATAAGTAGCAAAAAGTAAGTAGTAATGAATGAGGAGATAAATAAGAGAAAACAATGGATTTCAGTAATACGTGAATTTGTTTTTAGAAGTGTAATTTGTTGAAGGTATATTAAGGGATGTAAATTTGTTTTACGTATGATTTCAGTTGTACATGTGCAAGCAATATGTTAATTAAAGTTGTCTAATAGTTTTAGTCATTCATATCAGTAATCCAGCTTAGTATTGCACAATTGTTGTTAAATGTAGTCTTTCAACTCATGAGTACTTTGCTATTTGAGTAGCACAATAGTAAAATTCAAAACAACATGATGAACTCTCTTTTGTGAGTCGGAGGTAATACAAAACAATAGTACATATTGAGTTGTATGAGTTGAGATAGTTGGATCAGGTTATCAATGTTGAGGTAACACCTCAAGAGTATGCAAATATTGAAAATGGTTGTTTCTCTTCTCTTTCCTATGATTGGTTGTGGCATAGAGAATTTTTTTTAATCATTGAGAATACTTGCTTAAAAATCTATTGTGATTTGAAGAGGAACAAATGATGCAATGTTGAAAATAAAATTCTAGACCGCAAGATTCGAAAGTTTAAAAAGAGAGAGATACCCCTAGTAAAGGTTCCTTGGAGGAATCATATGTATAAGAAGCTACTTGGAAATTAAAATAGGAGATTTTTAACAAGTATCCTTTCCTCTTTTATAAATTTTGAGACGAATTTTTTATTAGAGGGGGAGAATTGTTACAACCCTTTCCTAGCTTAGTTGGTAATCCTAGAGATTTAAGATAATCTTAAAAATTGTCAAACGATTTTGTTAGTAATATTTTACTTTGTGCCTTATCTTAACTTTAGTAACCTTAAATACTTGTTTTGGCAACTCATAATCATGACTTAAGCATACTATAAAGATTTGAGTTTGAGTTAATATAACATTAACCCATACATGTATGCAAGTAGAGAGTTAATGATATTGGAGGAAATAATTAATAAATAATTTTTCATTTGAGAATATTATCAAAAAATAAAATAGGATTTTATATAATTCAATTATGAATCCAACAAAAAAATAATGAACCAAATCGGAGCTAAAATGAGAGAGTTATGCCCTTTTTAGTAAACCTGTACAGAGTACCACAACCGACGCCGTGACCGACATCGCAACCGTGATGCTGCATTGTGTACCGTGACTGCAACCACGATGTTGCATTGTGTACCATGACCATAACCGACGCCGCGACCGCGACGCTGCGTCATGTGCCGTGACCATGACCAATGCCGCCCAGGACAGCCAATCGTAAAATGATCATATCTTGAGCTATACTTATCCATTTTCAATGAAATGAAGTGTGTTAGAACCGAAATTTGATCCTCTATCATCTCCAACTCCTTGCTCAACGAGATGTCGACCTAAAAAGTGATTTATGGGGCTATTTTTGGGAAATAACATGAAGAAAGGTGGAAATCCTACATGATTTCTATAGATTTGACTTGGTGAGTAGATTTAACCCTTGATTCTTCCTTCTCTTTATTTTCCCCTGCTCAAGATCCCTAATACAGTGATTTTGATGTTTGGGTTAACCTCTGACCTTCATCTTCTACCTACAACAGACCTCGTTTAGGGTTGAAAGGAAGCAGAAACCACTGATTTTACTAGGATCTTGATATGGATACGAGAGTTTCAGAGATAGGCTACATTTTTAAGGTGTTTTCACACCTTAGGGTGAGTGGGTATTTCCTTTAAGTAGTAAATTGCATGAAAATGAGTTAAATCATCAAAAAAATTCAATTGCTTAGTATGTGAATACAACCCTAAATGGTCTATTTGATCTAGCTTTTGTAAGATGATATGAAATGGATTATTTCTCTATTGTGATGAATTTTAGATTATGAAATCACATTAGAAATGATTGCAATCCATCTAAATGATAATTCTTAAAGTAATTGTAGAGGTTACATGAATATACTGAAATGTAGGGTTTTCGATTATGATTGAAATTGTTGTATAATTGAATAAAGAAGTTTGCCTAGTTGAATCTCCTTGGTTATGAATGATTATTTTATTTGTATGTGTATTACATATATGTCAGATAAGATCTTGGATTTCATTTGATAATATCAATGTTTGCTTGATATATCAGTAAGAGGGTGAAACCCTAAGTGAATGGAAAGTTGAAGGTTTGCAAATAAACATCTTGATTCAATGTTATCATTGATGTATGATGCTTTAGTAAATGGCATGGAAACCCTAGTTTAGTTCATTATAGGGTTATATATATATATATATATATATATATATATATATATATATATATATATATTTGATTATATGTGAACTATTGAGAGAAATCTTTATTGAATGATGTTATGATGTATTAAATCCTTATGTGAGTCATGTGATAAGTGAATAAGGTAAATGAAACCCTAAGGATAGGGTGTTCAGTGAATCAAGTATTGTGATATTAATGTTTCTCAGTATGAGATGTGGTTATGCTTAACAGTTCCGTTGTGGTAAATGTTATTAGATGGTTTATGAAATGAACAGTTTAAAAGTTGAACTAAGATAAGTTGATGTGATGATTGAATTGTGAATTTAAAGAGTGAATTAGACATGTAGATGCCCTGAACACTATAGAATCCTCACAGGATGAGGCCTGCACTGTGAGGAGGAAACCGTTTCCTGACTGGAGGTAGTCCAAATCAAGGTAAGCCAGAGTGCACCAATAGGGTGCGGGGGTCTTGACCAATAGGGCAGACTCCTTACAGTTGTGCGGTACCCAACACCAACCGGGGATGTTGGTGGTACCCATGTTACATGTTGAGTGATCAGTGGTCAGTAGGTCCACTGATGCACAATAAGCCTGAGGGCTTTGACTCACCACCCGAGTACCCAAGTTGAGAGGTGGAGTCTAAGATATCTAGCCTCTCCCATTAGCCGCTGAGAGGCAGACGTGTCGAGGCCCGCTGTAGACGGGGTCTTACTCAAGAGATAGGCTTAGGAACCCAGGCATGTTTCTAAGCCTTGTACAGTGAGATCGTAGCTTGCTACTATTCACATGTTGTGATACACCTCATGTGGGTTTAGGGCATAATAAGTTGAATGAGAGGTTAAACAAGTGTGAGTAGTTATTCAATTATTCTTTGTATGTTTCTGAATTATTAGTTCCCTTTATGATCAATCAAGCATTTCATATATTGATTCACTCTTGTAGATATCTATAGTATCCCGCCATATTTATGATTGTGAATGATTAGACTCTTTAAAGCATATTGTTGTTATAATTGATATCAGTTGCTTGACAATATATCTATAATTATATAAGTGCTTTAAACTATTTTTTTGAAGTACTCATTCACTGAGCGAGTAGGCTCACCCCTCTACTCACAATTTTTAGGGATAACTCATGGACTGAAGATGTCTTTGCATCAGCGTAGATCTGCCACAGGAGTTAAGTATGAGATTAGTTTAGCTCAATCGGTCCCTAACACTCTATGTCCTTATATAGATGTGAGAGAGTTGTAAATGATGTTTTGTATCTTTGTTTCCGTATCAAGAGAGAATGTATCTAATTATCATGTCGTATGTACATGGAAGTCTGAGAAACATAATAAATTTATGGATGTGCATCATTAATGTTGAGATCACATTAGAGTAATCAAAGTTTAATTTTATTGTAAAGTTTGTTTATGTGATTGGATGCGAGAAAACAAAGAGTTTGAAATGAAACAAAAGAAAAAAAAAGTTGGGAGTGAACTTTGTACTAAGTATAATCCTCAAACTTATGCCCGAATATCATGATTAGTGGTAATCGTGGGATGCAGGTGTAACAGGTCAGTTGGATTTGGGTGGTATGACTCCAATCCTCAGGGAAAATAAAAGGCGTAATACATATGTGTAGTATATTTTCTTAGGGTCAAATATACGACTCACATTGGTTGACCCCATGCCTTATCTCTTGTACTGATTTCTTGAATTATAATGTGGTAAGAGAAATCAATTTTTATATATGTTCTTCATATTCCTTCTTAAAGTATAAGATGTTCTACTTCTCAATTGTAAATTCCTAATTTGCTTAAACAATGTTAACTACTTTACTCATATCATTAAGTTGAATCTGCTCATCTTGAGCATAATGTTATCTGCCAGCTTTAATCTATTTGTTCTTATAATAGACATTGGCAGATAGTGATATATCTCGCTGGGAAGTTTGGTCTCACTCTGTGGGTTTCCACATCTTTTAGGAGGTCCTGCACACAGAGGTAGAGATTGTGCGATTGAGGCTGAACAGCAAGAGCAGCGGTAGTTGTTTAAAGGTCGAATATGCTACTAATGTTTTTTATAGTAGAGTCCTATCTATCGTCCATGTACTCTCATGTCCTTAGGGGTGTTTTGTATATGTCTCATATACGATGTTTTGGCAGTATGCCATGGTTGTACATAGATGGTTTGTATATGTGAATAGGTTATTATGTGTAACAGGTTGTGGCAAGTTGGCCAAGTGAACATTTATATGTATTTAACTTTTGTCATGATATATGACATATAGGTGATGACATGCTTCGGAACTAGATATAATATGTTTCTCATTTTTGTGGTTATAGGAAATTGGTTTTAATTTACCTTGTTCTGTGGTAATGTGGTTTATTAGTGTTAAGTTGCATGCTTGTTTTGAGTAATCTTGCTTTGTGTGTTGATGGGTGTCACACATGAAGACTCTAGAAGGGGGCTATGTTTCTTAAGATGTGTAACCATAAGCTTTAACAGACATTATCGGGTTGATCATGACCCACACTTGATCTTATTCTTTGATGATGAGATTCCAAATGGTGGAAATCACAATAGGCCCTTATTGATCAGTGTAATATAAAATGGCCTCAAGATACCTTCCTCCCTTGTTGACAACAAGCTTGCCTTTATGTATGTCTATTGAAGACATTAATCAGCCTGAGGAAGGATCCCTCTGACCTCTACTCAACTAACACAGAAAGCAACCTCCTTCAACAAAGTAATCAAGGACACTTTGGGAGAAATCACTCTGGAGCTACAAATCAAACTACATTTGTTCATTGCCCCCATTCATCATCATGGAGTTGAGTCCCTCCTCCAACCTTCTTCTAGGGAGGCCATGGATTCATTAATGTTGGGTGGTTCCTTCATCACTACATTAGAAGTTAAAGTACCAGTTAGGCCATGCCATCATCACTATTCAAGCCGACAATCCTGACGCTATCACATGCATTGAAGAAAACAATATCCTACTTCTTTTTTAGATGTTCGATGTTTCCAACATCAGTTGGGTGCCCCCACGTAGAAGGAAACATCATCTTCCTTAAAATCCAATGTTGTTTGCACAATGTCTACTAGAATGAATTTTCATCCAAACATAGGGTTGGGAGCCCGATGATAAGACCCACAGAGATCATTCAGATCCCTTCCAAACAAAAAGGGTTGGGATTTTGGTTCCATGACCTATCCTACACACAACCTCTGCTCACTAGGTGGACATCATATCAGAATCCTACAACATTGTGGCTTACTATAAGGGACCTAACATGAAGTGGTTTTCACAACAGACTACCGATGACCTGAGATCTAAGATGCAAAGCCCAACGAATTCAACCAGAAGAAGAATGTTAGCTCAGGGTGCTTTTTTGGTGGGACCTTGGCCCTAAACCTAATGGTACCCACTTGTACTTTCCTTGTATGATGGCCATTACTGAAGATAATTCATATACAATTATGGTCATTGTCCCCATTAAATTACCTTACTTCATGCAAAAAGTCGATGTTAATGATTAGGAGGACTATCTCGTGACCACTAAGGGAGCTCGCCCTCATCACAGACAAAGACCAGGGTGTTTATACTATAGAGAACTATCAAAACATTCCAAAACAAACCAATCCCTCCATAGAGTACGCAATCAACAAAATGTCTACTCCAATTGTCAGTAAGTCATGTCCAAAGCATTCAAACATCAGTAAAAGCATCACATGTTGTCAAGATGACCATGTTGGCCAAACAAATATTGTCAACCCAACACCAAAAGGTGTGGAAGCACCACCAGAAGTGGATCACCACCAGAAGTGGATCACCACCATCCTCTTTGGGTTTGCCTCTGATGGCCCAACACATATCACACTGGTACTACAGATGTTGAGGTCGGTAAAGAAGACTTTGGAATCACATGGGATAACTATAGGAATTCCTGTGACATGATCGAAGGATGGGGTGTCAACACCATCTTTGATTCCCAGGTTGTAGAAGACCCATAAACTCTAATTGTTCTTATCCAAGAAGGAGAGGAATTGTAGAATTGGTGTGTAGATGACCACAATGTCCTAAGGTCTAGGTCTCCCCTAACACCCAAAAAAATCCTATTATAGGACCATCACCCTAATTTGGTAGAGATCCCAGACTGGTTGTTTCATCATGCTCTGCCACATCCTCACTCATCTCCACAAAATCTAAAAGATTTGCAAATATACAAAATCCCAAAAAATTACAACATTTAGAAAACCCAAAAGAATCTTAAGATAAGTATTCTCTCTGAGAGTTTGCCAACTACTTCACAAAGGTGGCACAAACTATAATGATGAAGATGTCGAGTAAATATGTCCCTATCTTGGAGTATGTGATAAAGGAGCATTAACCTTTTCAAATTGAATACGAGACAAAGACAATCGATCTCATATCAAGCCCCAAGAAACGCAAAGTCAAAGTCTGGGTGTGTCTACCGCAAAATATCAAAGATTAACTAATAGAGCTTCTATACCACTATATTGAGATGTTTTCTTGGAGCTATGCCGACATGCCTGGATTGGACAAGATGGTTATTTTCCATCAACTGCCAATAATTCCTGGTGTTCTCCTCATCAAACAAATGGCTAGACAGTTGCAAACAGATTGGAGCATTAAGATCATGGAGGAAGTTAAAAAGTAATATAATGTTAGTTTCTTAGAGTCATTCAACTATCCTACATGGCTTGCCAATGTTGTACCAGTTCCAAAGAAAGATGGCAAAGTACATATGAGTGTGTACTATCATGGCCTTAACAACGCATCGCCAAAAGATTACTTTACACTTCCACATATATGAGTACTCATTGACAACACAGTCATCCATGCACTACTCAACTTCACAGAAAAATTAGCCAGCTACAATCAAATCAAGTTGGCTAAGGAAGACAAAGACAAGATCCCCTTCATCATTCAATGGGGATTGTTTTGCTATTGAGTCATGCCTTTCAGTCTTAAGAACGCATGTGTTGCATATAAAAGGCCAATTGTTTCCATCTTTCATTACATGGTGCACAAGGAGTGGGGGTCTAGGTGTATGACATGATCCCTGAATCTAACAATCTTGAGGACCACATCACCAACCTCGAGAAGTTGGTTCAATGACTATGACAGTTCTCACTATGTCTGAATCCTTCTTAATGCACCTTTGGGGTTGCATCTGGTAACTTGTTGGGATACATTGTCAGCCAGAGAGGGACCGAAGTAGATCCTAGGAAAACATGGGCCATATGGACCCCTAGAACATAGAAGGATATATACCTCCTTCTTAGGAATTTCCAATACATCGAACTTTTCATCACCAATATCGCACTTATATGTGAGCAAATCTTCAAGTTGTTAAAGAAAAAATCCAACTCTAGATGGAACAAACAATGCAAGGACACGCTCTATACCTTGACAATCATCCAGTATTGGGTCTAGATGTACCTGGATTTCCTCTCATTTTGCACCTATCCCTCAGTGAGACATCAATAAACGGAATCTTAAGTCAAGCAACGACGGACAGTGAGCATGCTATCTACTACATGTTCAAGAAATTTAACGACACATAAGCTCAATACTCTACAATTGAAAAATATTATCTATCTCTTATCTACATAAAGATGCAGTTGTACCACTATCTAATGATGTATCATCTATAGTTGATCGCCAAACATGATCCATTTTGTTATTTATGTGATAGCCCAACTCTGACTGAGTGATGCGCTAAATGTCAAGTAATGTTGTTAGAATTTAACATTACCTATCTCCCAATGAAGACACTCAAAGTCAAAGCCCTCACAGATCATCTAGAAGATTCCCTGCTACTGTAAGAAGCTACTCATGAGTATGAGTTCACATATAAATATATAGGGATGATCAACCCATTGGATTTTGGGATCCCTCCAAATATTGACACAAGGACAATCTTCTTTGATGGAGCCATAAATAAAAAGGAGTTAGAATATGTGTAGTCCTTTAGAGCCCTCATTGGGAACAGCTTCCAGTTGCAAGATGACTAGAATTTGATGTCATTAACACTGTGACCAAATATAAAGCTTGCATTTTGGTACTTTATCTTTCCAACCAGTAAGGTGTACAACACCTAAAGGTATATAGTGACTCCCTTCTCATCATGTATCAAGTCACCATCAAAATTTGGTACCATATCGAGAGCATATGTGTTCCCTATCTCAACGCTTTGAGAGTGTCTCCTACCTCTTCATCATATGAGAGCACAAACCTTCATTGACACTCTAGAAACCCTCTCCTCATGGATTGACATCCAGGAAGGCTAAATATTCTCTATCAAAGTTGAGGCACTTACTCAACTAGCTTATTGCATGGTCATCGACAATGCACCTGATGTTAAAGAAAGGGCTCAGTTTCATGACATCAAGATGTATCTATTAAACTAGGTCATCCATGAAAACCTCTAACAGAGAGAGAATTTGTAACATCCCTGACCTGGGTTATGTGTTAACCCTAGATGTTTTGCCTAATAAGGTTGAGTAGATGCTTAATCTTATCTTGGGAAAAGTAATTAGGGCTCATGAGAAACTTATGTTTCAATTTTGGTCCTGTTTGAACAATGTTGAAGCAATGTTTGCCTATTTTGGACTAAAGTGCAAATTACCCAAGTTGAGGGGTTAAATTACAAATATTGCATGATAAGATGTTCCTATGATGTTGAGACATCATAAGAATGAATATGATGTAGTGGTATGGTTTTCACAAGCTTGGGCACCAAGATTAAGCTTGTAAAGCA
This sequence comes from Alisma plantago-aquatica, assembly GCA_963693085.1. NCBI lineage: Eukaryota > Viridiplantae > Streptophyta > Magnoliopsida > Alismatales > Alismataceae > Alisma > Alisma plantago-aquatica. The sequence continues at coordinate 573,480,319 of OY856410.1, forward strand.
ATCATTGTGCATTAAAACCTAGTTTTGGGGTAAAGTGCAATTTACCCAAAACCTAGGGTTCAATATGCAAATTACCACTTCAATAAGGTCCCTAATGTTTCTTGGCATCATGTAGAGCAAAGAAAATGAGAGGGGCGCCTCATTTGAATTAAGTTGGAGGAGAGAGAATCTTGATATTAAAATAATCAAGATTTAATCCTAAGTGAAACCCTAATTCAATTTAGGGCAAAAATGAATGTATTAATTAAAGGACCTTCAACCAAAATTAAAATGGTTGAATTAAGATGTGTGTGGATGAGCTTAAAATCCTTGCAAAGGCACGAGCATATCCTAAGGAGGTGAAATTCCACTCACCATTATTATAAGAAAAATAATTTCCACTCAAATATGGATATTCTTTTTATAAGGGTTAAGGTGCTTAATTTGTTTTCCCTTAATTCATGGATAATGGAAGGGAGATCGTTGGTGATAGATATGCCCTTGCATGCAAGAAACCAAGGGGGAAGTGGTGGCAACAATTTTGGAATTAAAAGACTTTTATAAAGTATTTTCTCTCTCATCAATTTTCTTATAAAAGTACCTTCTCCAAGCCAAAACAAAGGCTTTTTCTGATTTCTTTCTTTTCCCTTGCTTGGAAAACGACCAAGGAGCTAGGGAGGACCAGGAGAACGAACCCCAATCTGTTGGTAAGCTCTTGAGCTTCGTTCTCCTTGATTCCATGGTGGAAATCGAAAATAAATCATTGATTTCTTCTTATTTCGATCTCCTCTTCAACCCTAGCCAAATTTTTCAACCAAAATCTTGAGGACGAGCCTAGGGGGAGTTGCAAGAGCTTCATAAACCATTTTTTCCGTGAGCTTGGAGCTTTGGAGCTCAATTGGAGGTGGGTTTTATAACTTGAACCCTTAATTTTATTATTGCAATCAATTCCTTATCAATTGGTGATCATTTCTACATTTCCGAAATTAAGTTTGGTTGATTGATGAAATATCTATGAAAATCACAGTAGATTTCGTGAGTTTGTAGCTTGATGATGATGACATCATCATAAGCACACACCTCCCCAAATATCTAGGGCAAATGGTTTCAATGTTGAGTCCAAATGGTTTCACCAAACCGTTTGGTGGTTTGGGTTCGAAATCGTTTGGAATTGTTGACCATTTGAGATGGTTGACCGTTTGAAGATATATGTTGTGGTGCTTGGTTCTTGATCCAATGGTTTCAATTGGTTTGATCTTGAAGGTTTCAATTGTGAATGATTCCTTAATTACAAACCCTAATCGACTAAGTGTTGAATTTCCAATTGATTGAGATGATGTTTTGGGTTGATTGACCCAAACGGTTTCAAGACCATTTGGGGATCACCCAAAAGGTCTCAAGACTGTATGGGGGTCACCCAAGACCGTTTGGAGGTCTAGGGTTAAGTATGTCTAAGTGTTTGAAGGTCCAAAGGTACCAAATTGAATTGCAACTAAGTGTTGATTTGATAATCAATCCAATGGTCCAAAACCCTAATTGGATGTCATGGATTTTGATGATGGAATGGGAAAATGGTCTCAAGACTGTTTGGAGATCAACCAAATGGTCTCAAGACCATTTGATGGTCATCCAAGACCGTTTGAGCTCAGGTCATATCATGTGATGATGATGGTTCATTGATTTCAATTGATTTGGTTCCACAATGTCAACCATTGATGGATCCTCGATTTCAAACCCTAAGTGATGGTTTCTTGATTATCAAACCAGTTCAATTGGGCTCAAAACGCTAAATTGAAGGTCTAATTGAATGATGATTCAGTGGTCCAATTGATGAATACTTTAGTGGTTCAATTTATAATTGGTCCATGGATTGAAACATTGAGACGATTGAGTGTTGAAGTGCCTTTTTGGTCCATGTGGTTTTGAGAAGGTTTGGACCAAATGGTCTCAAGAACGTTTGGGTCCAAATGGTCTCAAGACCGTTTGGGACCAAACGATCTCAAACCGTTTGGAGACCCAAAGTGCAAACGGTTTCAATACCTATTTTGTCCAATTGGTTTCAAGTACAATTTGTTCAAATGGTTTTCAACCAATTGATTTATGAGAACCAAGATCATTGAGGGTCTAAGTAATTAATATTGTGAATATCAACATGGTTAATCCATTTGAATATCTCATGTAATTGAAGGTCCAATATGGTGAACCTATTTGGATACTTAATGCATTTGAAGATTTCAGTGGTTAATTCAATTGATCACTTTGTGGAATTGAAAGTTTAATTGGTCAATTCTTTTGAATTACTTATATAATTGATGGTTTAATTGATTAGACCATTTTTACATCTAATATGATCAAAGTTCAATTATCTATGTAATTATTAATGATGTAGACCCATGATGATTATGAAGGTTAACCCTAGCTTTATGCACTCAAGTGAAGAGTTGACCTAGATTAATCTTGGAGTAGTTAACATCCTAAAGAGGATGATAGAGAGAATGAGAGAGATGAATGCTTATATAAATAAGCCCTAATTCTCTCATTATGAGTAAACTATGTGATAAGATTTTGATCCATAATAATGAGATCATGAAACCCTAATCAATGAGCCCTAACCCTAATTTAGAGCAATACTAAGTGAAACCCTAATTGGGATGAATAGTGAACCCTAATTGTGGGTTATTGAATGTAGACCCTTTTCTGAGGTAAAATTTGTGTGTGAAACCCTAATTTGGGCAAAGCTATGTGTGAAAACCTAATTTGGGCAAAGCTATGTGTGAAACCCTAATTTAGGGCAAAGCTGAGTGTTATCATAAATCCAGGGTGATGATGTAACCCTAACTTTGTGTAATAATGAAGGAAACCCTAATTTAATGGGAATTGTACATCCTAACCCTAATTTGGGTATGAGGTAAGAGAAACCTTACTTGGATGTGAATAGAAAACCTTAATCCCTAAAATGGGGTAAGGTGCATGAAACCCTAATATAGGGTAGTGCCACTAATCCTATGTGAAGACCTAACACTGGGTGATGTATTGTGAAATCTTAATTTCACATAATACTAGGTGAAACCCTAATATAGAAGGATGATTATATGAAACTCTATTGAAGAGTAATACTATGTGAAATCCATAAATGTATGGAATATTCTATGTGAATCCTCAAATTATAAATATGGAGAATATTATTCCTAATAATGGAATAGTGATTAATGTTATGACAAAAGTAACACCTAGAGAGGTTTATAATGAATATCCTTATATTAATAGTTCCTAACTCAAGGATGAGTCCATAGTATTGGCAATGGTTGTATATTCTAAGTGAGTGACTAATGACCACTACTTTACATGATAAATGTGATGAACTGGTGCATAAAGTATTACGATGGGGAATACCCTAATACAAGCTAAGTGTATGAACTCAAGTAAGATAAAGGAGTTGAGGGAAGTGATACATCAAGATATGATAGCTATCACATACAAACCCCAATACTGGTATACCTTGATGTGTTATAAGTCCAGGATAATTGGATGAATGACACATGAGATGTGTCATGTCAATGGTTACATTGAGATGCAATGCACTCTGTTGAATGTAGGCTAACATGCCTTATGAAAAGGTTAATCCAAACCTATAAACTATGATGTAATCACATTCTAGCAAAGATGAGAGACAAACTCATGATGTGTGTTGATAATTCATTTAATGATGAATGATGAGAATAAATAGTATGATTGAATACTTATAATTATCCATATTGATTCCTTGCTATGTGAACCCTAATACAGGGTAATGCTATGTGAAACCCTAATACAAGTTAATGCTATGTGAACCCTAATACATGGTAATTCTATGTGAAACTCTAATACAAGTTAATGCTATGTGAACCCTAATACAAGGTAATGATATGTGAAACCCTAATACAGGGTGGTGTTATGTGAAGTTCTAACACAGAGTAATCCTATGTGAAGCTAAAATACAGACTAATGGGTTATGGATGTAATAAGATAACCCTTGTATTGCATGGTACTAATATGTAATTGTATCATGATTACTAATCATGTAGATATGTTGAGATGATGAGCATAGCCAGGTATGAGCTATGATGTTCTGTATATTGAAAATGTTCTATAGGCCTTATAAGCTTTCATATGCTTTGTTTCTTAGTGAGAGGTAACCTATAATTAATGAGTCATGTGTGTCACATGATGTGCTAATTATCTTAGATTGTTTATGAGCTTCATAAGCCATAATATGCCTTATTGCCTATTAAGGGGTAATAAGAGGTGGTATGAGCTTTGTGAACTATGTGAAATGCTTTGTGTGGCAAGAATTATAATGTCCCTAGGTCAGATGATATGAAGTTATGAAGTCACCTAATAAAAGGAAATAAGTGTTCTATGGTGAGTTATGGGTTCAAATACCCAGATTCTATAATCATGATATGAACTTGTTAAGAAGTGGAAATGTACTTGATGAGATGAGGGACTAAGATCCCAACACTTTGTGAAAAGAGTATGGCTACAGGCCATGACTCCCCAATGACAATGCCAGGCATTAGATATATGATCTAAGCCTGAAGAGAGTTAATGTTGTGGTAATGATTCTATAGTGAATAAATGTTATACATGTTCTTCATATTCCTTAAAGGATAAGTGACATGTTGATTCTATCAAGTTATAGTTGCAATGCTTATGATAAGAATAATGTTCTAATATGTTAGACATTAAAATATCTGCTGCCAAATAAATATGATTCCTCTATCAATATTTATCTTCTTAAGCTGCAATAATAATGTTTTTGGAGGAGAGTTATATCTCTCGCTGGGGCAATTTACAATTGTCTCACCCCCGTGGGAATCTCATTTTTTAGGTGGACGCGGACGAGGAGGCAGAAATCCTTCATTAGGTGAAGCGTAGCAACAGCAGCAACACGGACAGCAGTGAAGTCTCCCAGTGGAGACACTGGCTATTATGCCTTGTATAGATGTAAATAGAGCCCTATGTGTCATCTCTATACTCTCAGGTCCTCGGAGTAGTAGTTAGTGCTTTCGAGATTTTGGCTCAGTGCCTCGAGATTTTATACTGCCTGTATTTAGCTTGACAAGACAGTTAATGCTTGTAATTCTCTGAATGAGATGATACATAATATGTACCTTTGAACAAGAATGTAAATATGTTACTTTGGATCTATGTGAGAAAGTTTTCCTTTGATGGATCTCTTGATAAAAAGGTTTTAATTTTTAGTGATTTTTGGTAATCCGCTGCTTAGTGAACACTTCCTCATTAGTTGATTATGTTTTTGTGAGTTGTATGCCACAATTAAGTGGTATCAGAGCTCTAGGTTCACTGAGTCTATAGAGACATAGGACTAAGGTTTTGAGTCTGTGTTAGTATCCTCCAGTATACCCTATAGTGATTTCCGCTTATGCAGAAGAAAGGGTGAAGTTTAAAAATGACTGGAGAACACGAGGAACACATTGCTAAGGGCAATGTTGTTGCACCAGGAGTGGGTGCATGGGACCAGGCAAGAGGAGAACAAGTGCCTGAGAATTCCCATCTTGACCTAATCAGGATAGAGAATCCTATGTTATGCTCTTAAAGGGTAGGTTAGGACAATAGAGATGCATATAGAAGACTGGATACTGGTATTACATCCTATCTTACCAGTCCTCAAAGCATAAACTTTGGGCTTTGAAAGGATTCCTGAGTGACATGGTCATGTTAGAATAGTGGAAATATAGGAAAGACTAACATATGGCAAGAATGTAGACTTTTCCATAAGTTTAGACAGATAAGTACATATGTGAAGAAAGTGCCCAAGGAGGGGCAATAAGCTGAGATTTAAGGTAAGGTCTCTATAATTTTAGAGACATTTGCCTAGTTATTCTGAAAAGCCAAAGTTTTTGGTGACCCCAGTGCAATAAATGCCTAGTGCACCAAGGCAGTAGCCACTAAGTGAAGGCAAAAGCAGCAATATGAAATAACTAGACACTATGTGTTGAGCCAACCTAAAGTAGTAGATAATCATGAGGGGTAATAGTCAAATGAAATATATTCATTCTGATACTTCATTTCACAATTCTATGTGTTGTAGTTGTTTTTTAACTTCCTTTGACTAGTCCTATAAGGACACAAGGAAGATGAGAATCTACATCTTACTCAGTATTTCTTAAAATGCTTTATAATCTCTCTTATCTGTGTAATAAAAGGAGAGATATAGAAGTGATGTCTGAAGAAAATTTAGAAATGAAAAATCTTTTGTGTATAATGATATGAAAGGTGAGGAACATGATAGTAAATAAAGTGCATACTACCTAATCTCAATACTTGTATACCCTGGCCAGGTATATGATTATTATAGATAAGGCAAGTATGAGACTCTTAGATTGTTATCTTTTTATTACTCCGATCAAGTAGTCATTCTGCAACAATCTAGAGAGTATAATGTAATTAAAAAGGAAGAGCTAGGTGAACATTCACAACTAAAAAGGAAAATCTATGTGAACATTCCCAACTAAAAGGAAGAGCTAGGTGAACATTCCTAACAAAAAAAAGGAAAAGCTATGTGAACATTCCCAACTAAAAGGAAGATCTAGGTGAACATTCCTAACTAAAAAGGAAAAGCTATGTGAACATTCCCAACTAAAAAGGAAAAGCTATGTGAACATTCCCAACTAAAAGGAAGAGCTAGGTGAACATTCCTAACTAAAAAGGAAAAGCTATGTGAACATTCCTAACTAAAAAGGAAAAGCTATGTGAACATTCCCAACTAATAGGAAGAGCTAAGTGAACATTCCTAATTAAAAAGGAAAAGCTAAGTGAACATTCCCAATTAAATAAGAATAGCTAAGTGAATAGTTTCAATAAAATGGGAAGTGCTAGGTGAACTTTCCCAATAAAACAGGAAGTGCTAAGTGAACTTTCCTAATTAAAAAGGAAAAGCTAAGTGAACATTTCCAATTACACAGAGTTTGCTAAGTGAACTTTCCTAAATGAATAAAGGATTGTTGAGTGAATTATCTCTGTTAGATATATATGTTTTTCCTTTTGATAAATATTCTTGGGTGATGATAGAAGTATGTTCTTTTGTGCTTCTTCCTTTCAATAATATGGACATCATATGTTAGGGGTTTATGCTTTGCATAAACATTGATAAGGTTGAATTAATGAAAGGAACTTTGTCTGGATTACAGAATCCATGATATCTCCATGATATTAAGATATTATGTGGAGACTTGAGGGTATGATAACTGAATAAATCTATCCCTCCTTTTTCTGGGATTTTGGGGATGAAATCCTTGTTAGGGGTTTATAATTTGTAACATCCCTGACCTGGGTTATGTGTTAACCCTAGATGTTTTGCCTAATAAGGTTGAGTATATGCTTAATCTTATCTTGGGAAAAGTAAATAGGGATCATGAGAAACTTATGTTTCAAGTTTGGTCATGTTTGAACAATGTTGAAGCAATGTTTGCCTATTTTGGACTAAAGTGCAAATTACCCAAGTTGAGGGGTTAAATTGCAAATATTGCATGATAAGATGTTCCTATGATGTTGAGACATCATAATAATGAATATGATGTAGTGGTATGGTTTTCACAAGCTTAGGCACCAAGATTAAGCTTGTAAAGCAATCCTTGTGCATTAAAACCTAGTTTTGGTGTAAAGTGCAATTTACCCAAAACCTAGGGTTCAATATGAAAACTACCAATTCAATAAGGTCCATAATGTTTCTTGGCATCATGTAGAGAAAATAAAATGAGAGGGGCACCTCATTTGAATTAAGTTGGAGGAGAGAGAATCTTGATATTAAAATAATCAAGATTTAATCCTAAGTGAAACCCTAATTCAATTTAGGGAAAAAATGAATGTATTAATTAAAGGGCCTTCAACCAAAATTAAAATGGTTGAATTAAGATGTGTTTGGATGAGCTTAAAAGCCTTGCAAAGGCACGAGCATATCCTAAGGAGGTGAAATTCGACTCACCATTATTATAAGAAAAAGAATTTCCACTCAAATATGGATATTCTTATTATATGGGTTAAGGTGCTTAATTTCTTTTCCCTTAATTCATGGATAATGGAAGGGATCTAGGTGGGGATAGATATTCCCTTGCATGCAAGAAACCAAGGGGTAAGTGGTGGCATCAATTTTGGAATTAAAAGACTTTTATAAAGTATTTTCTCTCTCATCAATTTTCTTATAAAAGTACCTTCTCCAAACCAAAACAAAGGCTTTTTCAGATTTCTTTCTTTCCCCTTGCTTGGAAAACGACCAAGGAGCTAGGGAGGACCAGGGGAACGATCCCCAACCTGTTGGTAAGCTCTTGACCTTCGTTCTCCTTGATTCCATGGTAGAAATCGAAAATAAATCATTGATTTCTTCTTATTTCGATCTACCCTTCAACCCTATCCAAACTTTTCAACCAAAAGATTGACCCAAACGGTTTCAAGACCATTTAGGGATCACCCAAAAGGTCTCAAGACTGTATGGGGGTCACCCAAGACCGTTTGGAGGTCTAGGGTTAAGTATGTCTAAGTGTTTGAAGGTCCAAAGGTACCAAATTGAATTGCAACTAAGTGATGATTTGATAATCAATCCAATGGTCCAAAACCCTAATTGGATGTCTTGGATTTTGATGATGGAATGTGAAAATGGTTTCAAGACCGTTTGGAGATCAACCAAACAGTCTCAAGACCGTTTTTTGGTCATCCAATACCGTTTGAGGTCAGGTCATATCATGTGATGATGATGGTTCACTGATTTCAATTGATTTGGTTCCACAATGTCAACCATTGATGGATCCTCGATTTCAAACCCTAAGTGATGGTTTCTTTATTATCAAACCTAGTTCAATTGGGTTCAAAACCCTAAATTGAAGGTCTAATTGAATGATGATTTAGTGGTCCAATTGATGAATACTTTAGTGGTTCAATTTATAATTGATCCATGGATTGAAACATTGAGATGATTGAGTGTTGAAGTGCCTTTTTGGTCCATGCGGTTTTGAGAAGGTTTGAACCAAATGGTCTCAAGACCGTTTGGGACCAAATGATCTCAAACCGTTTGGAGACCCAAAGTGCAAACGGTTTCAATACCTATTTTGTCCAATTGGTTTCAACTACAATTTGTTCAAATGGTTTTCAACCAATTGATTTATGAGAACCAAGATCATTGAGGGTCTAAGTAATTAATATTGTGAAGATCAACATGGTTAATCCATTTGAATATCTCATGTAATTGAAGGTCCAATATGGTGAACCTATTTGGATACTTAATGCATTTGAAGATTTCAATGGTTAACTCAATTGATCACTTTGTGGAATTGAAAGTTTAATTGGTCAATTCTTTTGGATTCCTTATATAATTGATGGTTTAATTGATTAGACCATTTGGACATCTAATATGATCAAAGGTCAATTAGCTATGTGATTATTAATGATGTAGACCCATGATGATTATGAAGGTTAACCCTAGCTTTATGTACTCAAGTGAAGAGTTGACCTAGATTAATCTTGGAGTAGTTAACATCTTAAAGAGGATGAGAGAGAGAATGAGAGAGATGAATGCTTATATAATTAAGACCTAATTCTCTCATTATGAGTAAACTATGTGATAAGAGTTTGATCCATAATAATAAGATCATGAAACCCTAATCAATGAGCCCTAACCCTAATTTAGAGCAATACTAAGTGAAACCCTAATTGGGATGAATAGTGAACCCTAATTGTGGGTTATTGAATGTAGACCCTTTTCTGAGGTAAAATTTGTGTGTGAAACCCTAATTTGGGCAAAGCTATGTGTGAAAACCTAATTTGGGCAAAGCTATGTCTGAAACCCTAATTTAGGGCAAAGTTGAGTGTTATCATAAATCCAAGGTGATGATGTAACCCTAACTTAGTGTAATAATGAAGGAAACCCTAATTTAATGGGAATTGTACATCCTAACCCTAATTTGGGTATGAGGTAAGAGAAACCTTACTTGGATTTGAATAGAAAACCTTAATCCCTAAAATGGGGTAAGGTGCATGAAACCCTAATATAGGGTAGTGCCACTAATCCCATATGAAGACCTAGCACTGGGTGATGTATTGTGAAATCTTAATTTCACATAATACTAGGTGAAACCCTGGTATAGAAGGATGATTATATGAAACTCTATTGAAGAGTAATACTATGTGAAATCCATAAATGTATGGAATATTCTATGTGAATCCTCAAATTATAAATATGGAGAATACTATTCCTAATAATGGAATAGTGATTAATGTTATGACAAATGTAACACCTAGAGAGGTTGTTAATGAATATCCTTATATTAATAGTTCCTAACTCAAGGATGAGTCCATAGTATTGGCAATGGTTGTATATTCTAAGTGAGTGACTAATGACCACTACTCTACATGATAAATGTGATGAACTGGTGCATAAAGTATTAGGATGGAGAATACCCTAATACAAGCTAAGTGTATGAACTCAAGTAAGATAAATAAGTTGAGTGAAGTGATACATCAAGATATGATAGATATCACATCGAACACCCCAATATTGGTATACCTTGATGTGTTATAAGTCCAGGATAATTGGATGAATGACACATGAGATGTACCATGTCAATGGTTACATTGAGATGTAATGCACTCTGTTGAATGTAGGCTAAAATGCCTTATGAAAAGGTTAATCCAAACCTATAAACTATGATGTAATCACATTCTGGCAAAGATGAGAGAGAAACTCATGTTGTGTGTTGATAATTCATTTAATGATGAATGATGAGAATAAATAGTATGATTGAATACTTATAATTATCCATATTGATTCCTTGCTATGTGAACCCTAATACAGGGTAATGCTATGTGAAACCCTAATACATGTTTATGCTATGTGAACCCTAATATAGGGTAATGCTATGTGAAACTCTAATACAAGTTAATGCTATGTGAACCCTAATACAAGGTAATGCTATGTGAAACCCTAATACAGGGTGGTGTTATGTGAAGTTCTAACACAGAGTAATCCTATGTGAAGCTCAAATACAGACTAATGGGTTATGAATGTAATAAGATAACCCTTGTATTGCATGGTACTGATATGTAATTGTATCATGATTACTAATCATGCAGATATGTTGAGATGATGAGCATAGCCAGGTATGAGCTATGATGTTTTGTATATTGAAAATGTTCTATAGGCCTTATAAGCTTTCATATGCTTTGTTTCTTAGTGAGAGGTAACCTACAATTAATGAGTCATGTGTGTCACATGATGTGCTAATTATCTTAGATTGTTTATGAGCTTCATAAGCCATAATATGCCTTATTGCCTATTAAGTGGTAATAAGATGTGGTATGAGCTTTGTGAACTATGTGCAATGCTTTGTGTGGCCAAGAATTATAATGTCCCTAGGTCAGATGATATGAAGGTATGAAGTCACCTAATAAGAGGAAATAAGTGTTCTATGGTGAGTTATGGGTTCAAATACCCAGATTCTATAATCATGATATGAACTTGTTAAGAAGTGGAAATGTACTTGATGAGATGAGGGACTAAGATCCCAACACTTTGTGAAAAGAGTATGACTACAGGCCATGACTCCCCAATGACAATGCCAGGCATTAGATATATGATCTAAGCCTAAAGAGAGTTAATGTTGTGGTAATGATTCTATAGTGAATAAATGTTATACATGTTCTTCATATTCCTTAAAGGATAAGTGACATGTTGATTCTATCAAGTTATAGTTGCAATGCTTCTGATAAGAATAATGTTCTAATCTGTTAGACATTAAATTATCTACTGCCAAATAAATATGATTCCTCTATTCATATTTATCTTCTTAAGCTACAATAATAATGTTTCTGGCAGAGAGTTATATCTCTCGCTGGGGCAATTTACAATTGTCTCACCCCCGTGGGAATCTCATTTTTTATGTGGACGCAGATGAGGAGGCAGAAATCCTTCAGTAGGTGAAGGGCAGCAACAGCAGCAGCAGGGACAGCAGTGAAGTCTCAGGTGGAGACACTGGCTGTTATGCCTTGTATAGATGTAAATAGAGTCCTATGTGTCATCTATGTACTCTCAGGTCCTTGGAGTAGTAGTTAGTGCTTTCGAGATTTTGGCTCAATCCCTCAAGATTTTATATTGCATGTGTTTAGCTTGACAGGACAATTAATGCTTGTAATTCTCTAAAGGAGATGATACAGAATATGTACCTTTGAATAAGAATGTAAATATGTTACTTTGGATCTATGTGAGAAATTTTTCCTTTGATGGATCTCTTGATAAAAAGGTTTTAATTTTTAGTGATTTTTGGTAATCCGTTGCTTAGTGAACGCTTCTGCATTAGTTAATTATGTTTTTGTGAGTTGTATGCCAAAATTAAGTGGTATCAGAGGTCTAGGTTTGCTGAGTCTACAGAGACATAGGACTAAGGTGTTGAGTCTGTGTTAGTGTCCTCCAGTATACCCTATAGTGATTTCTACTTATGCAGAAGAAAGGGTGAAGTTTAAAAATGACTGGAGAACACGAGGAACACAATGCTAAGGGCAATGTTGTTGCACTAGGAGTGGGTGCATGGGACCAGGCAAGAGGAGAACAAGTGCCTGAGAATTCCCATCTTGACCTAATCAAGATAGAGAATCCTATGTTATGCTCTTAAAGGGCAGGTTAGGACAACAGAGATGCATATAGAAGACTGGATACTGGTATTACATCCTAGCTTACCAGTCCTCAAAGAAGAAACTTTGGGCTTTGAAAGGATTCCTGAGTGACATGGTCATGTTATAACAGTGGAAATATAGGAAAGATTAACATATGGCAAGAATGTAGACTTTGCCATAAGTTTAGACAAATAAGTACATCTGTGAAGAAAGTGCCCAAGGAGGGGCAATAAGCTGAGATTTAAGGTAAGGTCTCTATAATTTTAGAGACATTTTCCTAGTTATTCAGAAAAGCCAAAGTTTTTGGTGACCCCAGTGCAATAAATGCCTAGTGCACTAGGGCAGTAGCCACTAAGTGAAGGCAAAAGCAGCAATATGAAATAACTAGACACTATGTGTTGAGCCAACCTAAAGTAGTAGATAATCATGAGGGGTAATAGTCAAATGAAATATATTCATTCTAATACTTCATTTGATGATACTATGTGTTGTAGTTGTTTTTTAACTTCCTTTGACTAGTCCTATAAGGACACAAGGAAGATGAGAATCTACATCTTACTCAGTATTTCTTAAAATGCTTTATAATCTCTCTTATATGTGTAATAAAAGAAGAGATATAGAAGTGATGTCTGAAGTAAATTTAGAAATGAAAAATATTGTATGTATAATGATATGAAAGGTGAGGAACATGATAGTAAATAAAGTGCATACTACTTAATCTCAATACTTGTATACCCTGGCCAAGTATATGATTATTGTAGATAAGGCAAGTATGAGACTCTTAGATTGTTATCTTTTTTATTACTCTGATCAAGTAGTCATTCTGAAACAATCTATAGAGTATAATGTAATTAAAAAGGAAGAGCTAGGTGAACATTCCCAACTAAAAAGGAAAAGCTATGTGAACATTCCCAACTAAAAGGAAGAGCTAGGTGAACATTCCTAACAAAAAAAAGGAAAAGCTATGTGAACATTCCCAACTAAAAGGAAGAGCTAGGTGAACATTCCTAACTAAAAAGGAAAAGCTATGTGAACATTCCCAACTAAAAAGGAAAAGCTATGTGAACATTCCCAACTAAAAGGAAGAGCTAGGTGAACATTCCTAACTAAAAAGGAAAAGCTATGTGAACATTCCTAACTAAAAAGGAAAAGCTATGTGAACATTCCCAACTAATAGGAAGAGCTAAGTGAACATTCCTAATTAAAAAGGAAAAGCTAAGTGAACATTCCCAATTAAATAAGAATAGCTAAGTGAACAATTTCAATAAAATGGGAAGTGCTAGGTGAACTTTCCCAATAAAACAAGAAGTGCTAAGTGAACTTTCCTAATTAAAAAGGAAAAGCCAAGTGAACATTTCCAACTAGACAGAGTTTGCTAAGTGAACTTTCCTAAATGAATAAAGGATTGCTGAGTGAATTATCTCTGTTAGATATATATGTTTTTCCTTTTGATAAATATTCTTGGGTGATGATAGAAGTATGCTCTTTTGTGCTTCTTCCTTTCAATAATATGGACATCATATGTTAGGGGTTCATGCTTTGCATAAACATAAACATTGATAAGTTTGAATTAATGAAAGGAACTTTGTGTGGATTACAGAATCCATTATATCTCCATGATATTAAGATATTATGTGGAGACTTGAGGGTATGATAACTGAATAAATGTGTCCCTCCTTTTTCTAGGATTTCGGGGACGAAATCCTTGTTAGGGGTTTATAATTTGTAACATCCCTGACTTGGGTTATGTGTTAACCCTAGATGTTTTGCCTAATAAGGTTGAGTAGATGCTTAATATTATCTTGGGAAAAGTAATTAGGGCTCATGAGAAACTTATGTTTCAATTTTGGTCATGTTTGAACAATGTTGAAGCAATGTTTGCCTATTTTGGACTAAAGTGCAAATTACCCAAGTTGAGGGGTTAAATTGCAAATATTGCATGATAAGATGTTCCTATGATTTTGAGACATCATAAGAATGAATATGATGTAGTGGTATGGTTTTCACAAGCTTGGGCACCAAGATTAAGCTTGTAAAGCAATCCTTGTGCATTAAAACCTAGTTTTGGTGTAAAGTGCAATTTACCCACAACCTAGGGTTCAATATGCAAATTACCACTTCAAGATTTAATCCTAAGAGAAACCCTAATTCAATTTAGGGCAAAAATGAATGTATTAATTAAAAGGGAGTTCAACCAAAATTAAAGTGGTTGAATTCAAATGTGTGTGGATGAGCTTAAAAGCCTTGCAAATGCATGAGCATATCCTAAAGAGGTGAAATTCCACTCACCATTATTATAAGAAAAAGAATTTCCACTCAAATATGGATATTCTTATTATAAGGGTTAAGGTGCTTAATTTCTTTTCCCTTAATTCATGGATAATGGAAGGGAGCTCGGTGGGGATAGAGATGCCCTTGCATGCAAGCAACCAAGGGGGAAGTGCTGGCAACAATTTTAGAATTAAAAGACTTTTATAAAGTATTTTCTCTCTCATCAATTTTCTTATAAAAGTACCTTCTCCCAGCCAAAACAAAAGCTTTTTCGGATTTCTTTCTTTCCCCTTGCTTCGAAAACGACCAAGGAGCTAGGGAGGACCAGGAGAACTGTAAAGAGGCGAGATCATCTCTTTACTGAAATTTAAAGGAAATACAAACATCCATAATTTTAACAAGAATTTAGAGACTTTGAGGATGATTGCATAATATTCCAAGTAAATAAGCTTGATTCCAGATACATAATAAAATGTCCATAGCAGCGGAAAGAAAGAAATAATAAGCCTGTGCATGGCTTTAACGTTTATTACATAACTGATTTCTATAAGAAAAGATAAGATAAGAGGATCTATCTATAGCAACCTAGCCATCCTTCTTGAAAAACTAACGATCCACTGTGGAGGAAACCTTCTTCAAGCTTGTCCTTCACCTTGCACAGCACCAACACCTGGGTGGTTAGGAAGTCACCCAGCAAGAGGAAAAGAGAGAAAAGTATGTGTTACAAGAATATTTTAAAAGTGGCAATGAAAGTTGTAACAAGTAAATTAGGCTAGATATTTGGTGTAAAGTGAGACATCAAAGAGTATGAAGCTTTTTATAATGAAACTTGCCAATAACAAAATAAATAAGGGTTTTGCATGTAAATTAATATGTCTACCTAACTAAGTAGGGTTGAGGCACCTACCGGACGTATAACCTTAGGTGACGGAAGAATAAGACATTTCCAGTCACCTATAATATACATGCCCTCTATGGGTGGTTGTACATAAGTACCACTACTTTAATATTAAATAGAACATTTAATTACATGCAAACAAAGGAGTTACGGCAAGATTAAGCAAAAGAATATGTAACATGGTAGTGGGGTATGAATACCCAAACAAGATAATACTACAACTAATTTTTGAGGCAATAAGCAATTTAGGTTTCAAGAAGCAAGGATTTAGATCAGATTAAACCTCATAAGAAATTATGGGTAATGGCATAATGTTTTCCCAACTGAAAGGTAGATGCACAAACAAAACACATACCTTAGCCTCAGGTGTTCTAGAATTTCTCTTTTCAACCCTTCACACGAATTTTAGAACCCACTTTCCCTAGTCCATCATTAGATTTATAAATTAGAATTGTATGCATTCTTTTAAGGTTAAGAAGCCCTAATATTACTAACTTTTTGCGCAAACCCTCGATTTAGACTCCAAAAACCTCATCATCATCTTATTAGGATTTCCTAATCAAAATAACATATAATATTGTCTGTTTTGAAAACATGGACTTTTACGGTTAAATTTTGTGATTTTGAATTAATTAATTCATTCTAAAAATTATGTTTTCGCAAACATGAATATCAAAACTCAAAGTTATTTTTAATGAATAGGTCTCGTCTTCCTGATTTCAAAACACTATCTACTTTTAATTTTTGACAACAGAATTAATTTATACAAATTATTTTGTCTCGACCAATCACAGCCTGCCACGTAGGCAAGGCAAGCCAAGCCGAGCGGTCGCGAGTGCTTGGGAGCGGTGACCCGCGCCTCAGGGACGCCCATAGCCGGTCGAGCGACTGGGTCAAAGCAGGGTAAAAAGGCACGATTGCCCCGAACGAAAAAAAAGAAAAGAAGAGACGAGCGGGGGCAAAACGGTAAAACGACAGGGTCTTCATCTACCTCTCGCCCGATCATCCTCGCGCAAGAGCAGCGGCAACTGCTTGCGGTGGATTTGGGGAAAATGCTATAGGCGACGAGAAACCACGCACAAGTAGTCAAATCGAAGCACACGCGAAGCCGAACTAGATGGTACCTGTCGATTGGACGGAGAAGAAACAACTGGAGAAGGAGGGGCGCCGCAAGTCAGAGTTCTTCGGAGGCCAGTTGGGAGTCAGTTCGTCCACGAAACACCAAATTGAGAGCATGAACGAGTTGCTAGGGCGATGGCAGTCGTTGGGGTTGCAATATTTATAGGCAAGGTACCCTAGGTTAGGGTTTAGGTAGGAGCAAGGAGAGGAGGTCGGCGGCCAGTTTAGGCGTTTCTCAAAAACTCGTCTAATCCCAAAGTTTTTGGGATAATCTTGTGCGGAATTGCGCAAGGAATCCAACAAAACAAATTTGAGCAAAAATCGTCGAGTAAAACTCAAGATATATTAATTTGAAAAATCGGGAAATCAAGGCCTGTTGCCTTATAAGACTAGAGGTAGAAGACGACTGTGAGCCGTCGGATCAATGGTCCCGAGTCCACGATGAATTCTGGGCCATCTGATCGCGCGGATGAAACAAGGAATAGTTGCAAAATGAAATTCGACCAAAATTCAATTAATTCTTGAATGTTTTTCTCTCTCTTCTTTTGGAGGCTCAAACATTGTCCAAAAATTACCAAATTTTATATTCTGACTTATTTTGACGCGTAGAGTCCAAATATGGAGTTAGTTTTGCCTTTTGAGAAAGTTTGATATGTAAAATAATTAAAATGTCATTTTCTCTTTCCTCCTTCAAAAGAGGTGATAACATTATCTAAATTTTGTGTAACTTCACCCATAAGTCTCCTTAAGAGTTTGGAACACGATTTTGCAATTATCTTCACCAAATGAGATTTTTATTTATTTATTAATAATATATTGTACATACTTTCTCTCACCAATTTTACTCATTATTCACACATTATCCAAATTAGCTGCAAATTTGCCCAAAGGCTTATTTTTATGTTTAGAATACGAATTTGGAGTTATTTTCCTGATTTGAGAACATTAAGTATTTTATTTCACTTTATTGGTATATTCCCTATTTTCTTTTGATAATGCCATTAATATTTATATTTATGTTCCACTTTAAATGATACTTGGCCCTTAAGTTACTTTTTGATCAAGGAAATGAATTTAAGTGTCAAATTATCCTGATGGTTTCAAATTATATTATTTGGTGCAAAAAATCTTTCTAATTATCTTCCTTACCCATAAATTCCCATATTACCTTTAATTATTGCACTTATCTTTTCCCTTATATAAAATTCGGATTTTCTCTCATTTCTCTTATTCTAGGAAGTGCTAGAAAATTCCAGGACAAATTATTTTATTCTTTTTATTGCTTAGTGTACAATTTGCACTTTATGCCCATTATCTTAATTCAACTGAGGTATTTGTGCATATAATCCTATATTTAGAATATATGGGAAACATTTATCCAATAACCATCATAATTCCTCAAAATCAAATCCAAAGACATATGGAACGAAAAGAAGGACAAAAACTTATAGAAAAGAGTACAAAGAGGTACATAGAGGATTTCAGTATGTTACAGCACTCCTCCCCTTAAAAAGGATTTCGTCCCCGAAATCTCATACAAAGAGGGAAGGGTGAGTACATAACATCTCGTCTCTCAACTCCCAAGTGGTTTCTTCCAAACCATGGTATCTCCACAAAACCTTCACTAACTCTATCTCCTTATTCTTCAACTGCTTTACTCGGGAGTCAAGGATCTTCACAGGTAGTTCTTCATAAGTTAGATTCTCATTAATCTCCACAGGTTCTATGGTGAGTACATGAGACGAATCCTTTACGTACTTCCTCAACACAGAAACATGGAACACATTGTGAATCTTATCATAAGCAGGAGGCAAAGCTAGGCAGTATGCACAATCTCCCACTTTATCTAAGATTTCAAATGGTCCAACATAGCGAGGACTCAACTTGCCTTTTACTTTAGATCTTACAATAGAACGTATGGGCTTAATCTTCAGAAAAGCATAGTCTCCCACTAAGAAGCTTACATCAGACCGCTTTTTATCAGCATACATCTTCTATCTGTCTTGAGAAGCTTTCATCCGCTTCTTTATCAACTATACCTTCTCAAGCATCATCTGCATGTCATCAGTCTTTACCAGGGAACGTTCACCAACATCATCCAGTGCAAAGGTGAACGACAAGGTCTTCCATAGAGAGCTTCAAAAGGCGGCATACCAATATTGGCTTGGTAGCTATTGTTGTAAGCGAACTCTGCTAACGGTAGATACTGATCCCAGGCACCACCCCAATCCATCACACAAGCACGGAGTAAGTCCTCCAGAATTTGAACTGTTCTCTCGGACTGACCATCGGTTTGCAGGTGGTAAGCAGTACTGAAACGCAGATTCGTACCCAACTCTTCTTGAATCTGACCCCATAAGCGAGAAGTGAATTTTGGATCTCGATCAGAAACTATCACAGCAGGAACACCATGCAGACGAACTATCCACTCCACATATAACTGAGCCATCTCAGCAACTTTATACGTGGTTTTGAAAGGCAAGAAATGAGCAGATTTTGTAAGCCGATCAATCACCACCCAAACAGCATCATAACCCTTCTTGGACTTAGGGAA
Organism: Alisma plantago-aquatica; assembly: GCA_963693085.1. NCBI lineage: Eukaryota > Viridiplantae > Streptophyta > Magnoliopsida > Alismatales > Alismataceae > Alisma > Alisma plantago-aquatica. The sequence continues at coordinate 573,499,800 of OY856410.1, forward strand.
ACCGGTAACAAAGTCCATTGTGATCTTCTCCCACTTCCATTCTGGAATCTCAAGAGGATGATGAAGACCACCGGGTCGTTGATGTTCAATCTTGACTTGCTGACATGTCAAGCACTTTGCTACGAACAGAGCTATATCATTCTTCATGTTCTTCCACCAGAAGCTTCGCTATAAGTCCTTGTACATCTTGGTTGTGCCAGGGTGAATAGTGTACTTGGACCCATGAGCTTCACTCAGAACCTTCTATCTCAGGTCACCAGCATTGGGAATCCACAACCTTTGTCTGAAGCGGATAGCAACATCCACTCCGACAGAGAAGTCAGATTGCGGTTTATCAGATAAAGCTTTCAACTCTTCAAGCTCAGAACTTTCTAACTGTGCAGCCACGACTTCTGAGATCCAGGTTGGTGTAACGGTCAAACTGGCCATATGAACACACAACTTATCTTCATCCACTGAATCATTAGGCTGAGGTCTCCAACTTGCCACATGCTCAAGGTTTTCCCACACAGAACATCTCAGAGCAGCACAAACAGCATCCTTCTTGCAACTTAGAGCATCTGCTACGACATTTGCTTTATTAGGATGATAGGTGATTGTGAAGTTGTAATCTTTAAGATATTCCATCCACCTATGCTGTCGCAAGTTCAGATCCTTCTGAGTCAACAGATATCTCAAACTCTTGTGATCAGAAAAGACTTCAAACTTTTCGCCATAGAGGTAGTGTCACCAGATCTTCAAAGCATGAACTATGGCAGCAAGCTCCAAATCATGCGTAGGACAATTTGTTTCATTAGGTTTCAACTGTCGAGAAGCATAGGAGGTCACCTTTTTGTCTTGCATCAAAACACACCCTCAGCCTTGTCGAGATGCGTCGGTGTAGATGACATATGGTACTCCCTCAATTGGCAAAGCAAGCACGAGAGCAGAAGTCAGACTCATCTTCAACTTCTGAAAGCTATCCTCACATTCAGGAGTCCATGTGAACTTGACCTCCTTCTGAGTCAGCTTGGTCAAAGGTAGAGCCAACTCAGAGAACCCTTTGATAAACTTCCAATAGTAACCAGCTAGACCAAGGAAACTACAGATTTCGGACGGGTTTTTCGGAGCATCCCACCTTGTCACAGCTTCTACCTTTGCAGGATCAACAGCTATATGGCCGACAGAAATCACGTGACCAAGAAACATAACTTCCTTTATCCAGAACTCACACTTTGAGAATTTTGCATACAGCTGATTTTCTTGCAATGTGTTGAGTACAATCCGCAGGTGCTTGCGGTGTTGTTCCAAAGTCTCGAAATAAACCAAAACGCCATCAATAAACACCACCACAAACTTGTCGAGATATGGGCGGAATACTCGGTTCATCAGGTCCATGAACGCAACAGGGGCATTTGTCAAATCGAAAGGCATGACCATAAATTCATAATTCCCATAACGAGTTCTGAACGCTGTCTTCGGGACATCATCATCCTTTACACACATCTGATAGTAACCACTTCACGGGTCCATCTTGGAGAATATGGTGGCTGACTTCAGCTGATCGAATAGGTCGTCGATGCGCGGTAACAGATAACGGTTCTTCACTGTCACCTGGTTAAGCATGCGGTAGTCCATACACATCCGCAAAGATCCATCCTTCTTCTTCACGAATAGGATAGGGGCTCCCCAAGGGGAAACACTGGGGCGAATGAAGCCCATGTCGATAAGCTCTTCAAGCTGCTTCTTCAACTCCGCCAGCTCGGCAGGGGCCAAGCCGTAGGGTGGCTTCGATATCGGTGAAGTTCTAGGTATAAGCTCGATGGAGAATTCCACCTCGCGAGTTGGTGGCAACCCGGGCAACTCCTCGGGAAAGACATCCGGGAAGTCCTTCACTACATCAACATGGTCTAGAGCAGGAGGTGTAGCTTTGAGAACTATGGAGGCTAGGAAGTCTATACACCCTCGCGAGACAAGCTTTTCAGCTTTAATGGCAGAGATGACAAACTGTCGCTCTTCTCGCTTCTTGCCCTTGACACACACTTTTCCTTCGTCAGGATGAACCAATCTAACCTTAGATTCTTCACAGAACAGAACTGCTTTATACTTCTTTAACCAATCCATACCCAGGATGATGTCAAAGACGGTCATATCAAGCATGACAAAAATTGTGGGAAACATTATTCCGGATATACAGAGGTTCAAGGTAGGAGTTTGGAGGTACGAGGAGAAGATTTTACCACTAGGAGTTTTAACATCTAACACATGATCCATAAACTTAGTTCTGATTTCAAGCATAGAGGCAAACTGACTAGATATGAAGGTATTGGAGGAACCAGAATCAAACAAGGCTTTTAAAGGATGCATATTAAGGTGCAGTGTACCTTCAATCACTTCATTGCCTTCTCCTTATCCTTCGGCATTGAGAGCAAACACTCTCCCATTCTGCCTTTTCGCTAGCGAAGGCCTCGGGTTCTGGTTGTTGTTGTTATTATTGTTGTTCTGCGGTGGCTGGTTCTGTCTGGGCTGTTGCGGCTGCGGGCATTATTCTGCCCTTATTGGAAACGGGGGCAGTTGGGTCAGATGTGCCCAACTTGGCCGCACTCATGGCAGGTTGGTGGAGGACGGTTGCCATTACGAGCAGGTGCATTGTTGGCGGGGCATCTTCCAGGAGGATGATGGCAATTGCACCTGTTGAAGCGATCACGTCCACGGTTCTCATGCTGGTTCGGATTCTTCCTTTTGTTGTTGAAGCTGTTAGAAGCTTGAAACCCTGGATACGACTCAATGGCGAGAGCTTTGTCCACCATCTGTTGAAACGTGAGTGGCATTTGCGGGACGAGGCTTCGACCCACGTGATAGTTCAGGCCCTCCAAGAACAAGGTTGCTCTTCTGTCAGCTCCAAGGTCAGTGGTGTATCGTTCTAACAGCAAAAATTTCTGAATGTAGTCGGCCACGCTCATGCTTCCTTGCTTGAGACTATAAAACTCAGCCTCCTTCTTCCTCAAGAAAGCAGGACAGATGTACTTCTCCCAGAACAGCTTCAGAAACTAGTTCCACTCCATCGAAGAGGTGTCCCGAGTGCGGGCAACACCGTTCCACCAAACGCGCACCGGTCCATCCAGCACGTACGTCGTGAACCGAACCTTCTGGTGAGGAGGACACGCCATGCCCTCAAAGGTCCGATCCAAGGCCAACACCCATTTGTCGGCTTTGTCTACCATGTTAGGCACACTTTCACCCTTGAAGTAGGGTGGTTGCATCTTGATGAAGTCAGTGAGGGTGAACTCCCTCGGCTTGTTGGCAACAACAGCAATGGTGTTGAGTTGTCCCATCATGGTGGAGGACAACAACTGTCGCAACATCGCCAGTTCTTGCTCAGGTGTGAAGGCAGGAGCACCAGAAGCTGGTTGGTTGACCGCAGGAGTTGCAGGAGTGTCAGGGTCGTTAGTGGTCGACTCCTGGTTCGTGTTGTCAAACAAGTCACCTCTCCTGAAAATTAGGGTTAAAATATTAAATTCTCAGGAGTATAGAATCATAGATGAGAAGGGAATAGAAATAGAGATGAGAAAAGGATAACTAGAATGCTATTGCCTAAAAGCATGCTATTTCGGGCAATTCGTATCGGCGCAGGCCAGGCCGGATCATACGGGCATGGGAGTCCTTGTATATCAAGCTAGTGGTGCGGAGGAAAATTTTGCCAGCCCCCGATACCCTGATCCTTTCTAGACACCCTTGCTTCAACTGCATACCCTAATAGTCACCTAAAGGCTCTAATACCATGCTGTAAAGAGGCGAGATCATCTCTTTACTGAAATTTAAAGGAAATGCAAACATCCACAATTTTAACAAGAATTTAGAGACTTTGAGGATGATTGCATAATATTCCAAGTAAATAAGCATGATTCCAGATACATAATAAAATGTCAATAGCAGTGGAAAGAAAGAAATAATAAGCTTGTGCATGGCTTTAACGTTTATTACATAACTGATTTCTAAAAGAAAAGATAAGATAAGAGGATCTAGCTATAGCAACCTAGCCATCCTTCTTGAAAAACTAACGATCAACTGCGGAGGAAACCTTCTTCAAGCTTGTCCTTCACCTTGCACAGCACCAACACCTGGGTGGTTGGGAAGTCACCCAGCAAGAGGAAAAGAGAGAAAAGTATGTGTTACAAGAATATTCTAAAAGTGGCAATGAAAGTTGTAACAAGTAAATTAGGCTAGATATTTGGTGTAAAGTGAGACATCAAAGAGTATGAGGCTTTTTATAATGAAACTTGCCAATAACAAAATAAAAAGGGTTTTGCATGTAAATTAATATTTCTACCTAACTAAGTAGGGTTGAGGCACCTACCGGACCTCTAACCTTAGGTGAGGGAAGAATAAGACATTTCCAGTCACCTATAATATATATTGGGGAGAATTATAAACATTCCCCTAGGGTGATTTTATACATGCCCTCTATGGGTGGTTGTACATAAGTACCACTACTTTAATATTAAATAGAACATTTAATTACATGCTAACAAAGGAGTTATGGCTAGATTAAGCAAAAGAATATGTAACATGGCAGTGGGGTATGAATACCCAAACAAGATAATACTACAACTAATTTTTGAGGCAATAAGCAATTTAGGTTTCAAGAAGCAAGGATTTAGATCAGATTAAACCTCATAAGAAATTATGGGTAATGGCATAATGTTTTCCCAACTGAAAGGTAGATGCATAAACAAAACACATACCTTAGCCTCAGGTGTTCTAGAATTTCTCTTTTCAACCCTTCACACAAATTTTAGAACCCACTTTCCCTAGTCCATCATTAGATTTATAAATTAGAATTGTATGCATTCTTTAAAGGTTGAAAAACCCTAATATTATTAACTTTTTGTGCAAACCCTCGATTTAGACTCCAAAAACCTCATCATCATCTTAGTTAGGATTTCTTGATCAAAATAACATATAATATTGTCTGTTTTGAAAACATGGACTTTTAGGGTTAATTTTTGTGATTTTGAATTAATTAATTTATTCTAAAAATTATGTTTTCACAAACATCAATATCAAAACTCAAAGTTACTTTTAATGAATAGGTCTCATCTTCCTGATTTCAAAACACTGTCTACTTTTAATTTTTGACAACTGAATTAATTTATACAAATTATTTTGTCTCGACCAATCAAAGCCTGCCACGTAGCCAAGGCAAGCCAAGTCGAGCGGTCGCGAGCGCTTGGGAGCGGTAACCCGCGCCTTAGGGACGCCCGCAGCCGGTCGAGCGACTGGGTCAAAGCAGGGTAAAAAGGCACGATTGACCCGAACGAAAAAAAAGAAAAGAAGAGACGAGCGGGGGCTAAACGGTAAAATGACGGGGTCTTCATTTACCGCTCACCCGATCATCCTTGCGCAAGAGCAGCGGCAGCTGCTTGTGGTGGATTTGGGGAAAACGCTATAGGCGACGAGAAACCACGCACAAGTAGTCGAATCGAAGCACACGCGAAGCCGAACTAGATGGTACATGTCGATTGGACGGAGAAGAAACAACTGGAGAAGGAGGGGCGCCGCAAGTCAGAGTTCTTCGGAGGCCAGTTGGGAGTCAGTTCGTCCACGAAACACCAAATTGAGAGCACGAACGAGTTGCTAGGGCAATGGCGGTCGCTGGGGTTGCAATATTTATAGGCAAGGTACCCTAGGTTAGGGTTTAGGTAGGAGCAAGGAGAGGAGGTCGGCGACCAGTTTAGGCGTTTCTCAATAACTCGTCTAATCCCAAAGTTTTTGGGATAATCTTATGCGGAATCGTGCAAGGAATCCAACAAAATGAATTTGATCAAAAATCGTCGAGTAAAACTCACGATATATTGATTTGAAAATTCGGGAAATCAAGGCATGTTGCCTTATGAGACTAGATGTAGAAGACGATTGTGAGCCGTCAGATCAATGGTCCCGAGTCCACGATGGATTCTGGGCCGTCCGATCGTGCGGATGAAACAAGGAATAGTTGTAAAATGAAATTCGACCAAAATTCAATTAATTCTTGAATGTTTTTCTCTCTCTTCTTTTGGAGGCTCAAACGTTGTCCAAAAATTGCCAAATTTTATATTATGACTTATTTTGCTGCGTAGAGTCCAAATATGGAGTTAGTTTTGTCTTTTGAGAAAGTTTGATATGTAAAATATTTAAAATTTCATTTTCTCTTTCCTCCTTCAAAAGAGGTGATAACATTTTCTAAATTTTGTGTAACTTCACCCATAAGTCTCCTTAAGAGTTTGGAACACGATTTTGCAATTATCTTCACCAAATGAGATTATTTATTTATTTATTAAAATAATAATATATTGTACATACTTTCTCTCACCAATTTTACTCATTATTCACACATTATCCAAATTAGCTGAAAATTTGCCCAAAGGCTTATTTTTATGTTTAGAATATGAATTTGGAGTTATTTTCCTGATTTGAGAACATTAAGTATTTTATTTCACTTTATTGGTATATTCCCTATTTTCTTTTGATAATGCCATTAATATTTATATTTATGTTCCACTTTAAATGATACTTGGCCCTTAAGTTACTTTTTGATCTAGGAAACGAATTTAAGTGTCCAATTATCCTGATGGTTTCAAATTATATTATTTGGTGCAAAAACTCTTTCTAATTATCTTCCTTACCCATAAATTCCCATACTACCTTTAATTATTGCACTTATCTTTTCCCTTATATAAATTCGGATTTTCTCTCATTTCTCTTATTCTAGGAAGTGCTGGAAAATTCCAGGACAAATTATTTTATTCTTTTTATTGCTTAGTGTACAATTTGCACTTTATGTCCATTATCTAAATTCAACTGAGGTATTTGTGCATATAATCCTATATTTAGAATATATGGGAAACATTTATCCAATAACCATCATAATTCCTCAAAATCAAATCCAAAGACATATGGAACGAAAAGAAGGACAAAAACTCATAGAAAAGAGTACAAAGAGGTACATAGAGGATTTCAGTATGTTACAAGAATGATCCCCAACCTGTTGGTAATCTCTTGACCTTCGTTCTCCTTGATTCCATGGTGGAAATTGAAAATAAATCATTGATTTCTTCTTATTTCGATCTCCTCTTCAACCCTAGCCAAACTTTTCAACCAAAAGCTTGAGGACGAGCCTAGGGGGAGTTACAAGAGCTTCATCCACCATTGTTTCCGTGTGCTTGGAGCTTTGGAGCTCAATTGGAGGCGGGTTTTATAACTTGAACCCTTAATTTTATTATTGCAATCAATTACTTATCAATTGGTGATCATTTCTACATTTCCAAAATTAAGTTTGGTTGATTGATGCAATCTCCATGGAAATCACAATAGATTTCGTGAGTTTGGAGCTTGATGATGATGACATCATCATAAGCACACACCTCTCCAAATATCTAGGGCAAACGGTTTCAATGTTGAGTCCAAATGGTTTCACCAAACCGTTTGGTGGTTTGGGTTCCAACCCATTTGGAATGGTTGATCATTTGAGATGGATGACTATTTTAATATATATGTTGTGGTGCTTGGATCATGATCCAAGGGTTTCAATTGGTTTGATCTTGAAGGTTTCAATGTGAATGATTCCTTAATTACAAACCCTAATCGACTAAGTGCTGAATTTCCAATTGATTAAGATGATGTTTTGGGTTGATTGACCCAAACGGTCTCAAGACCGTTTGGGGGTCACCCAAGATCGTTTGGAGGTCTAGGGTTAAGTATGGCTAAGTGTTTGAAGGTCCAAAGGTACCAAATTGAATTGCAACTAAGTGTTGATTTGATAATCAATCCAATGGTCCAAAACCCTAATTGGATGTCATGGATTTTGATGATGGAATGGGAAAACGGTTTCAAGGCCATTTGGAGATCAACCAAATGGTCTCAAGACCATTTGGTGGTCATCCAAGACCGTTTGAGGTTAGGTCATATCATGTGATGATGATGGTTCATTGATTTCAATTGATTTGGTTCCACAATGTCAACCATTGATGGATCCTCGATTTCAAACCCTAAGTGATGGTTTCTTGATTATCAAACCTAGTTAAATTGGGTTCAAAACCCTAAATTTAAGGTCGAATTGAATGATGATTTAGTGGTCCAATTGATTAATACTTTAGTGGTTCAATTTATAATTGGTCCATGGATTGAAACATTGAGACGATTGAGTGTTGAAGTGCCTTTTTGGTCCATGCGGTTTTGAGAAGGTTTGGACCAAACGGTCTCAAGACCGTTTGGAGACCCAAAGTGCAAACGGTTTCAATACCTATTTTGTCCAATTGGTTTCAAGTACAATTTGTTCAAATGGTTTTCAACCAATTGATTTATGAGAACCAAGATCATTGAGGGTCTAAGTAATTAATATTGTGAAGATCAACATGGTTAATCCATTTGAATATCTCATGTAATTGAAGGTCCAATATGGTGAACCTATTTGGATACTTAATGCATTTGAATATTTCAATGGTTAACTCAATTGATCACTTTGTGGAATTGAAAGTTTAATTGGTCAATTCTTTTGAATTCCTTATATAATTGATGGTTTAATTGATTAGACCATTTGGACATATAATATGATCAAAGGTCAATTAGCTATGTGATTATTAATGATGTAGACCCATGATGATTATGAAGGTTAACCCTAGCTTTATGTACTCAAGTGAAGAGTTGACCTAGATTAATCTTAGAGTAGTTAACATCCTAAAGAGGATGAGAGAGAGAATGAGAGAGATGAATGCTTAAATAGTTAAGCCCTAATTCTCTAATTATGAGTAAACTATGTGATAAGAGTTTGACCCATAATAATGAGATCATGAAACCCAGATCAATGAGCCCTAACCCTAATTTAGAGCAATACTAAGTGAAACCCTAATTGGGATGAATAGTGAACCCTAATTGTGGGTTATTGAATGTAGACCCTTTTCTGAGGTAAAATTTGTGTGTGAAACCCTAATTTGGGCAAATCTATGTGTGAAAACCTAATTTGGGCAAAGCTATGTGTGAAACCCTAATTTAGGGCAAAGCTGAGTGTTATCATAAATCCAGGGTGATGATGTAACCCTAACTTAGTGTAACAATGAAGGAAACCCTAATTTAATGGGAATTGTACATCCTAACCCTAATTTGGGTATGAGGTAAGAGAAACCTTACTTGGATGTGAATAGAAAACCTTAATCCCTAAAATGGGGTAACGTGCATGAAACCCTAATATAGGGTAGTTCCACTAATCCTATGTGAAGACCTAGCACTGGGTGATTTATTATGAAATCTTAATTTCACATAATACTAGGTGAAACCCTAATATAGAAGGATGATTATATGAAACTCTATTGAAGAGTAATACTATGTGAAATCCATAAATGTATGGAATATTCTATGTGAATCCTCAAATTATAAATATGGAGAATACTATTCCTAATAATGGAATAGTGATTAATGTTATGACAAATGTAACACCTAGAGAGGTTGATAATGAATATCCTTATATTAATAGTTCCTAACTCAAGGATGATTCCATAGTATTGGCAATGGTTATATATTCTAAGTGAGTGACTAATGACCACTACTTTACATGATAAATGTGATGAACTGGTGCATAAAGTATTAGGATGGGGAATACCCTAATACAAGCTAAGTGTATGAACTCAAGTAAGATAAAGGAGTTGAGGGAAGTGATACATCAAGATATGATAGATATCACATCCAACACCCCAATACTAGTATACCTTGATGTGTTATAAGTCCAGGATAATTGGATGAATGACACGTGAGATGTGTCATGTCAATGGTTACATTAAGATGTAATGCACTCTGTTGAATGTAGGCTAACATGCCTTATGAAAAGGTTAATCCAAACCTATAAACTATGATGTAATCACATTCTAGAAAAGATGAGAGAGAAACTCATGTTGTGTGTTGATAATTCATTTAATGATGAATGATGAGAATAAATAGTATGATTGAATACTTATAATTATCCATATTGATTCCTTGCTATGTGAACCCTAATACAGGGTAATGCTATGTGAAACCCTAATACAAGTTCATGCTATGTGAACCCTAATATAGGGTAATTCTATGTGAAAGTCTAGTACAAGTTAATGCTATGTGAACCCTAATACAAGGTAATGCTATGTGAAACCCTAATACAGGGTGGTGTTATGTGAAGTTCTAACACAGAGTAATCCTATGTGAAGCTCAAATACAAACTAATGGGTTATGAATGTAATAAGATAACCCTTGTATTGCATGGTACTGATATGTAATTGTATCATGATTACTAATCATGCAGATATGTTGAGATGATAAACATAGCCAGGTATGAGCTATGATGTTCTGTATATTGAAAATGTTCTATATGCCTTATAAGCTTTCATATGCTTTGTTGCTTAGTGAGAGGTAACCTACAATTAATGAGTCATGTGTGTCACATGATGTGCTAATTATCTTAGATTGTTTATGAGCTTCATAAGCCATAATATGCATTATTGCCTATTAAGGGGTAATAAGAGGTGGTATGAGCTTTGTGAACTATGTGCAATGCTTTGTGTGGCAAGAATTATAATGTCCCTAGGTCAGATGGTATGAAGGTATGAAGTCACCTAATAAGAGGAAATAAGTGTTCTATGGTGAGTTATGGGTTCAAATACCCATATTCTATAATCATGATATGAACTTGTTAAGAAGTGGAAATGTACTTGATGAGATGAGGGACTAAGATCCCAACACTTTGTGAAAAGAGTATGGCTACAGGCCATGACTCCCCAATGACAATGCCAGGCATTAGATATATGATCTAAGCCTGAAGAGAGTTAATGTTGTGGTAATGATTCTATAGTGAATAAATGTTATACATGTTCTTCATATTCCTTAAAGGATAAGTGACATGTTGATTCTATCAAGTTATAGCTGCAATGCTTCTGATAAGAATAATGTTCTAATCTGTTAGACATTAAAATATCTGCTGCCAAATAAATATGATTCCTCTATTCATATTTATCTTCTTAAGCTGCAATAATAATGTTTCTGGCGGAGAGCTATATCTCTCGCTGGGGCAATTTACAATTGTCTCACCCCCGTGGGAATCTCATTTTTTAGGTGGATGTGGACGAGGAGGCAGAAATCCTTCAGTAGGTGAAGGGCAGCAACAGCAGCAGTAGGAACAACAGTGAAGTCTCAGGTGGAGACACTGGTTGTTATGCCTTGTATAGATGTAAATAGAGTCCTATGTGTCGTCTCTATACTCTCAGGTCCTCGGAGTAGTAGTTAGTGCTTTCGAGATTTTGGCTCAGTGCCTCGAGATTTTATACTGCCTGTTTTTAGCTTGATAGGACAGTTAATGCTTGTAATTCTCTGAAGGAGATGATACATAATATGTACCTTTGAACAAGAATGTAAATATGTTACTTTGGATCTATGTGAGAAAGTTTTCCTTTGATGGATCTCTTGATAAAAGGTTTTAATTTTTAGTGATTTTTGGTAATCCGCTGCTTAGTGAACGCTTCCGCATTAGTTAATTATGTTTTTTTGAGTTGTATGCCACAGAAATTATCACTCAAGTGAAAGGCTATGCAATATGTTGTAGGGCTAGAACAACTATATTGTAGATCTTACAATCAGACTCTTATTTGATGCATCAACAAGATAGATACTAAATCTCTAAAATAGGAGGTCCATGTTGGGTCATGACAGTCACATGAATGAATTCATGCTAGCCAACAAAATACAACTCTTGGGGTAGTACTGGAATACCATGGAGTTAGAGTGTTTCCTATTTGTATGAAATGTGAGCCTATCAAATCGATGGGGACTACGTTCATTTTCCAACAAATCAACTTTACAACATGGCCTTGGCCATTCTCATCTTAGAGAATCAACATGATCAACAAGATCAATCCTAAGGCATAAAATGTCAATTGCTTTATCTTAGTGGCAACTGGTTACTTCACTAAGTGGGTAGAATCTGTGTCCATCACTAATGCATCAACCCAACAAATCATCAAGTTCTTCAAGAACAACATCATAAGTTGGTATGTGATACCACATGAGATTATTTTAGATAATGAGACAAACTTTATCACCAAGTTCGTCAAGGATTACTTGAGCTCTTTGCGGATCAAACATCATCAAACGCCACCTTATCGACCACAAATGAATGGAGATGTAGAAATTGTTAATCAAAATATGATCAAGATTTTGAAGAAAACTATCAACTCCCATGCCAATTGGCATGAACAACTTCTGATGGCTTTGTGGGCCTACCTCAGGTCCATCAAAACTTCCACATGGTCTATGTCATAATCCCTTGTATATTGCATGAAGGCAGTCCTACCAGTTGAAATAAAAATCCCTTCACTCTAGATATTGTGAGGAACAGATATACCGTATGCTAAATGGCTTCAAGAACAATTTTATTTTCTTAACACTCTTGAAGAATGGTAGGTGAAAGCCTTGTACCATGCACAATGTTATCAAGAAAGTATGGCTCAAGCATTTAATAAGAGCATTCGACCACGTAGATTCCAAAAGGGCAACCTGGTATTGTGTGTCATCCAGAATGTGGATTGAAGGGGCTCGTTCAACCCCAGGAAAGACCCTACATCATCCAAGACATATACAAGTAGGGTGGCCCACACTTGAAGGACATGGACGGGGATATTCATCTTCATCACACAAACACCAGGCTCGATCAGCAAATGCTACTACTACTGATTAGATTGCAACAATGAGAAAACCTCTGGCAGAAAGCCATGTAATGGAGCTAAAAGCTCCCATTCTTCTAAAAAGCACCTTAAATCTACTTAAATACTAGATTCCATACCCATGTGCACCTTGAAGAGGAAAGGTCAAAGTAGAACCTAGGGCCTATGATGGAAGGAGAATGGTAGGTATATTGAGGCCCCAACAGTTCACCAACCTAAAAATAACTCCTTAAAATAGGCCCATCCTAACAAAATGTACTTTAAAATATTCATGACTGTGGATAAAGCTAGGTAAAGCACATGATTAGACAAAAGGATGGCAGAGGCAAGTCATATATGTGCTTCACAATCACATCCTAACATGTGCATCCAGGGAGATGTCATACCCTTTTCAGTGATCATGATCAATCTAAAAGGGAAGGACCATTAGAAGAAGGATGGAGGTTGAAACTCCTTGTCCCTATCCTCACCTCATCAAATAAAGACATGGGAAAAATCTCTGCACAAACTAATTGTGAGACATGAGATGGGAAACCCTCACTAAGAAAACCCCATTCATTTCCCACAGAAACATTGGCTCTCAGTCTAAGGGCCTGGGCATCAATGTCGAATTAAAATGTTAAACAAAAAGACTCATTGTTAGTGGGAACCTTACAGAAAAATATAGTCTCAAAAGCCCTTTTAACAGGAAGACACATGCATGTGTTCAATCGCTACTCTAACCATGTTGAGTGTAAAGCCTACCATGGTGTCTCTGACATCGAGCGTCTTGACCCAATTGGGTAGGCAATATCTGCTAACATGCCCATTACATGACATGGTCTTAGTTCTTAGAATGACACTCGGGTCCAACTGAGCTTCTTCCATCTCCCCCTAGGAGTCCTCCCCCTCATTATAGAATGGGCCATGAACATTCACATGGAGTAAACATCCATCATCAAAATAAGATTAGAGGTAGATTGAAATTCTCAGGGTTTCAAACATCCAACTTTGTGCAAGGGGGAGTGCAAGCAGGAGGTGATCCAATACATGGCAAACTACAACTATCTCTAGAGTCCTAAAATGCATAGATAGGAGCTCTAGATTGTACCTAGTTGGCCAGTTTTTCATAAAGGAGCTCATAGTCATATGCACCATGAGGACCGAAGTCTAATGCACACTTTTGATAATCATGGAGGGAGTACCCCCAGTCGGTGCCGCATTTCATAAGCCAAATCTTTTTATTCCAAAACTCTGGCTTCTTATGCCAACAAACAAACAAATAAGAAGAAAAGACATCATGACATATCTCTAGAAGAATCACAAGTCACTACTACTCAAGATGTAAATGTAAGCCACTCTAAATATTCAGGAGAGCAGTCCCGACGATAACGAAGCAATCTCAGGTAAACCTCTATCAATTAAACCACATTTTTGTCAACTTCTCGTGATCATTCTAAGAATACCAGCATCAACATCTTGAAGAATGTGGGAAGAGCTTTAACTTGATACATACAATGCTGACAATTGAACTACCACAACACTAGCATAGGGAAGGAACACAACTCTCTCGAACGGGAAAGATGATCAGCAACTAAAAATCAGGCATGACCATGAAACAGACCGAGTTGTCAAGATGGAACTCCATCCACACTCAACAAATATTTGCAACCTTCAGACCAGCAAGTTAGTGAGTCAGATATCCACATTGTAAAAGAGGCTCACCCACCTAAATGGGATTAAAAAAACTACTTCTCCAGGATATGATGAGGATTTGAAGACTCCAATAGTCTGGCAGGATCAATGCACATTCCCAAATAAATCTATAGAACATGGAAGGGCCGCTTTATCTTTTTTATTATTGTGCTTTGTCCAAGAACACATACAACTCATCCAAGATCAAAGAAATAATGGTTTCCTTTCTCGATAGGGTATCCACAACTCCTGAAGTAGAAGTTGTCACTTTCCCAATGGTCTCTCCAAATAACAACTCCACCAAGATGATCAGAGTATATGCCTGCATGCAAGGCATATCAGAAGAATCGACACCACGACACAACTCATTTCTAAACGAGTCCCACATGGAAGCCATATGAATGAAGCAACTATCTCCAGACAACTACGGGCAACTTGGGATTTCTTCATGCCTAGAAGACTATAACTCAATAGCCTAGCTCGACTTCCTCAATACCACCAGCCATCAATCATGTAAAGGAAGTCAGGTCATCTTAGCTACATCCTCCAAGGTGGGTGTCAGATTGACTTTGCCAAAATGGAAGGTGTCACTCAAAATATCTTAAAAGTAGATTGCTTTCGACATCAAATCCCTTGCAATAGGAATATAAACCAGATGTTGAAGATGATGAGACATGCCAATGGTTGTGAACTTGACTTCTTTAGTCTTAGAAAGATCAATGATGCAATGACCTACTAATAACAAGTTGATAAGAGGAGGACGCAAAAGTGGGATCTCTCATATTTCTTTATCTCCCATGAACCTAGATGTGAGAGGTAAGTTGTGTTGAAAAGACAAGAAATGCAACCCTATTTGTAGGACAAACTCATTTTCCTAAGGCAAGGGGAACTATGTGTCCTTACCCTTAATGGAATCATTGTTACCTCAATGACCAAAGAAAATTTGCATCCCAAAGAGAACATGAATTTGACTCCAGGGCCGTGGATCACCACAAAATGCCACCTTTGATTAGTCTACAGATCAAGGCATTTTATTGATCCATCAGACATCATCTGAAGATAAAAACTATGAAATCCAATTCCAAACTAAAGATCACAAAACCTCACAATCAGTTCTAAAATCAAACTCAAATATTTATTTAAAACTTAAAAAGAGTTTACAAATAGCAGCATGACTAATACAAGATTTTTCTTGTAGGAAAGAAAGATACATAATGGAATAAAATCATAAATAAACAATTGTTCTTTAGCATCTATTTCATCCACCTTGTGAAACACTTGGTCAAAGGTCGATGATTAGTAGAAGAAGAACTAGAAGATTGACACTCACCGATTGCATCAGAGTGAATACCACTGGTAGACCACTGGTGACTAGAAGAGGAGCCTCTAGAAGGCACCTCCATTACCAAGGTAGCATCTCTATGCCTGGAAGAGCTTGTCCCTACACCAGCTAGAGATGGATCTATGATCTGCATGGGGACGTACCAAGAAAGGACCCCTACACCAAAAGGTCCCCTGAAGTGGTGGATATGCCCATAGACCATTGGTATACTAGACCCAAAGAGTCCTCTTGATGCATCTAAAGCCCCACCATCTTCGTGAAGGATGAGGTCTAGCCAAAGTACTCTAGAAGTGACATGAGCATCTGATAGCAAAATGTCAATGAGTCTGCAACTTGAGGAAGTAATCAAAACCATGAGGGTCATTTGACAGAGGAGGTAGAGCCTCAGGAAAAGAATCTACCTCATGCAAAGGAACTATCTTAGGAGGGGGTGGATGATGGAACTCATACCCCTAATCATCTTGCTAGTCAGCCGAATCATAATCAAACACCTACAAGAAAACACATGTCAAGGATAATGTAAGAAGATGAAAATAGTATCATACTCAGACACTCACCATTGGAGGATGGTGTATCCAATCGTACACCTCTCTAAAGAAGAGAATATATTGACCATGTGTGTAGTTACACCTCAGGTACTCATCATGTGTCATCTTCCCATACATCAGCTCCCAAGCAGTCTGACCAATCCCAAGACCAGGAGAGACTAGCCCCGACAAAGGGTCAAAAGGGATGTGTCAGCCACTAGTTAAATGACGATTAGAATGCTCTCCTATAAACAACACACTCATGGATGAAGACTCAAACAAGATTCAATAAGCATCTAGAGACAATGCCTCAAAGAAGGTTGCATAAGACGTGGCTGCCTCACCACATTGGAACCTAGAGAAGATCTTCAATCAGACTTGGGAAGAATTTTAGATTAAGATCAACTAAAACATAGATGCATAATATAATATAGTGTTCTAAGTAATATGCATACCTCATCCGCAGTCATTGTCTCCAATTCACCTCCCCACTATGGGATGCTAATTGCACGACCAATCAAATGACAACAAGTATCAAGGGAGGCATATAGATAACCATATGGGCTACTCAAAGTAACATAGATATAAGTGCTCATAACCTCACATCTGTAAGAAGTGTCAGAGCAAATCATCTACTATGGTTATTTAAAATAAAAACACAAACAAGGTAAAGCTTAGCACAATCAAGCCTATGAAGCCACCATACCTTTTTGTAGCCCAAACTGTCTCTCCTTTGAAGTTTCCTACAAGACATCTCCGCAAATGCATCAGTATATGGGCATACACACTACCACACCATTCAAAGGAAATAATCACATCGAGAGCTAGAAGAAAGGAGAATCAACAGATATCTCCTCTATTCCACGAGTTGTTTCTAAACAAGCAACCATTGATCAAGACAAATAGGAACACATGGACCCACAAGGTTGCATACAATGGATCACTGGCGTCTCTCCATTCACCCTCATGAAAGAAGGTGGAATAAAGCCAAGTAAGCATGTATTCATACTTCTAGGCCATGTCAATATCTCCAGGGTTCACTCTTAGAATCCCAGTCAGGGAGTAACCACCCCACTCTTGTCAGTCAATTGGAGAACTAATGGAAGTCCACCCAAACCATAAACCAATAATATCAAAAAACTCAGTCGGGGTGATGTCTAGATCACAAAAAGAAAAATGAAAAGTATAGTTATCTGAACAAATTGCCCAATCAAAGGAAGGTGGTAGGGTCTATATATTATCCCACGTCATCTAATGCTACCAAATCCAGTCCTCTCCAATGACTTCACCTCCTCAGCCACCAAGCTCTCATACAGATACCCCAACTCATTCCAAAAGTTTCTCCAATATATGTTCAACCATCCAATAACCTAGAAAATAAAGTAGAGGACAAAGTCAAAATCATTGTAGCATGGCAAAAAAACCAATCCAAGCTCAGCAACAAAGAAAGAAAATAACATGGAGTAAACTTTCCTAGTTATACCTCAATGCCCACTCGACAACCTTAGTGATGCAGATTCATCCACAACACACCCAGATGATGGACAATCTCTCAATAGGGATGTATCGAGTGGGACTTGAAGAAATTGGTGGAGCAATAAGGTTTCCTAAAGGGTTTGTGGAGGTTTCTAGATGATTATATGGAGTCATGATAACGACAAGGTGATTGTGTCTGGTCATGGTGACAAGGGTTTTGCGGCCAATTGGGTTTTTCCTCAAATAGGCACTTGGGGGTTTGGAATGGGTATTTATATGTGCAAAATCAAATGACAATTTCACTGGAGAAAAAATCTCCAAAAATCATTGAGAATAATAGAGAGATATATGGTTGTGAAGAAATCACAACTAGGAGCTAGTAACTATAGCATGTGAGAAAGGAAAAGGGGTCGAGGAGGAAGAAACTAAATTTGTCATTGGATTAGGAGTGAGAAAATAGAAGAGAGAGGAAAATTGTTGAATACAGTAACAAAATCAAAAATCAAAAGAGTTGGGCAGCGTGACAGTGATGAAATCGCCAACTATATGGTATTGAATCCAATTAATCAAAAATATGTCATATTAATCTACCTTTAAGACTTTTTCTTTCCTAAATTAGTTTATGCATCTAGAAGTATCCAATTAGTATGAACTTTGACATCTAGTCTAATTAGGACATGAATGATCTTTTTGGCCTTAGTTTGCCCTTTTGAGGTCATTTACTATTTTATTACTTATGTTTGACTTTAAGTTATATTCTCTCTACTAAATAAAACTAGGATAGATAAGATTGCTCAATTAATGTGAAAATTCAAATGGAGATAAATTTTGGTACATAAGATAAGTTTTTTGGATTTGTTTCCACTTTTGAAGCCATTCAACAATTAATTCAATATTTTTGGCCTTAACTCATATTTTCTTTTCTTAAACAAATTAGGATAATTATTATTGTTCAAATAAAGTAAAACTTGGCACCCAAGCTAACTGGGACCTAGGTAACATGATTTTCACATTAGATTTGGGTTTTTAAATTTTCTTTCATGAGTTATGGCACCATTAGCATTTTTGGCTCATTATCATTATATTTATCAAAATATTGTATCGTTATCATCAACATTCACTTAATTGAGTCCTATTATTTTCAATTTGTTTCTAAAAGAGTTTCCTTATATTATTATTCACATTCCATATTTTACATATTTAACCTATTTAGTCCATTAATTAAATATTTATTTAGATAATGGTACATTAGTCATGGAAATACCAATTGTTATTCCAAGCACATTATACCTCTTATTAAACATGTCATAGCAATTATGTGAATATTAATTTGCAAAGAAAAATTATGTGACATATTTAATGAAGATATTTACATGTTATCACCTAATTAAGTTATTATCTTAATATGACTGTAGTGTGATATGTGATGTTGATTATAGAACATATTGCCACATAATTTGTTATATTCATTTACAAGGCTATATATGTAATGGGTTATCATTGAGTTTTACATGTTATGTGAATTAACAATATCCAATAGGGTATAACTTTATCCCCATTTGGTAAAATCTAAGGAACCAAGCTTACTAACCCCTTAGTCAGGTAGGGTGTGATTTTAGGTTTCAGTTTGTTACAACACTCCATCTCTTGAAGAGGATTTCTTCCTTGAAATCCAACCATCCTTATGCTATCAACTAACTACTATCCACCCCTTAAAGAGGTTTAACCTAAAAGTCCAGAGTAAATATTTTTTAAAAGATATTAGGGTTACAAAAGGATAATTTAATTTTGAATATTTTAGGGTTTCATGTTTTTCATAGATTATGCATCCAACTAATAGGTTGTAACCACCTAGGGTTGAATTTTAGGTCCTTTTGTTACTAACCTAAAAATCCTATAGGTTTGCAAGAGCATCATTGAAGTCATAGGGTGCAAAATAGTAGATCAATTAAACCTTTAAATAATGGCACATATTCCTAGTCACCACTCCCATAGACAAAACTAGGGATGATATTTTTATTTTAACCAAATTATAAGGTTTTTCTATCAGGACTTCCCACATCTCTTCATTGTGATTTAGTTCAATAAAATCTCAATAAAATATAGAAAAACTTTTTTATACCCACAGTATTCTAAAGAAGAAAAAACTATGGCAAAATTTGCGATGTAAAACTGAAGTTGACGTCAAAAACGATGTGTAACCAAGTCACAATTTCCATTTCAGATCTGCTTATCCTACTACCTCATCATCGTGATAATCTAACTCCATCATCAAATCAAACCTTATTATATTCAAGTACATGTCATAAGTAACCTACATTATAGTGCATGTGCAACTAGAGTCTCATCACATCAGGTTTTCTGTACATGATTCTTATGTGTACCTCATAATATTCTAAATCTAACTTTCATTCTCTCATGAATGATGTAGGTCAATTCTAGGGTAAACATCTCACTTAGAGAATGACTATGTAAGGTAAGGGTTCTAATTAGGGAGACAAACACGAAATAATCATAATCCAACTACCATGTCTCTGATACCATCTTGTAAGAAGTGGGACTCGAATTAATTTGTGGTGTGACAGGGTTTCCCAAAGGGCTGATGAGGTTTTTTGATGGTTATATGAAGTTGTGATAATGATAGAATGATTTTTCTTGGTCATGGAGGCAAGGGCTTTTTTCCAGTTGGATGTTTCCTCAAATAGGGACTTTAGGGTTCGGGATGGGTATGTATATGTGAAAAATTGAATGACAATTTCAATGGAGAAGAAATCTCCAAAAATTGTTGAAAATAGAGATAGATACAGCTGAGAAGAAATCGGAACTAGGAGCCAATAATTGTAGCATGTGAGAAAGGAAATGGGTTCGAGGAGGAAGAACGTGAATTGGTTGTTGGATTAGAAGGAATAAAATAGAAGAGAGGGGACAGCAGTTGGATAAAGTAACATAAATAAAAATCAAAATAATTGGGTAGAGTGACAGTGATGAAGTCACCAACTATATGGAATCAAATCTGATTAATCAAGAATATGTCATATTAGTGTACTTTTAAGCATTTTTCTTTCCTAAATTAGTTTATGCATCTAGAAGTATCTAATTAGTATGAAATTTGACATCTAGTCTAATTACAACATGAATAATCCATTTCTAGCATTACTTTGATCTTTTAAGGTTGTTTACTATTTTATTTATTATGCTTGCCTTTAAGTTATATTCTCTCTCCTAAGTAAAATTATTGGTATGTATGCCTAGAGAGCCAATCATATGATGATTGGAGTGTGGCATAGATACTTGATTTGATAATAATAAAAGTAATTTTGTCTATTATGTTTGTCTCACTCATGAGAAGACAACACATACATAGTAAATGTTTAAAGAATGATGTTACTCGATGACATATGTCTTCAAGTTCAGGACTGGAGCGATGAGATCATATGTATGGTAAAAGTACATACATTCTTGTTATGTCCCTAATTGGATATTATTGTGGTAGAAAAATAGACAACAATAATACATAAGACTAGAGTGTGTTGATTGATGATAGAGTCTCATTAGTCATGATATATGATGTCAAGTCAAGCACATAGGTATATGTTAGAGAATAGTATATCGGACAGACCCATCATGACAGTGATACATGGATACAATGGAATGGTAGTTAAAATCAATTCTCATAGTAATAGTGGTGATTGTGGTTCTTATACTTGAAGTCACTACATAAGGGTTTCCATAAAGGTGATGCTCAGGTGCATTGTGACACATGGGGATTGAGTGGGAGTGATGTAGATGGGATTTTTCCCTCCTATAGGAGATTCATATCAGATTGAGAAATATATGGCCTCACTCATGTGATTCAATATGTGATATGTGAACTCACATGCATCTCAGATAGTCTGATCTAGTTCAAGGAACCTGGATTGAACGTTGAGGAAGATGATGATTTTGTGCCTTGAATTCAATCCAGATATCAAAGATAAAGGAACTATACGATCATGGTAACATTGATCATGAATTGTAAGTTGAAGTTGTTCTCTGACTCTCCAAACTACTTGGGTAGCAATTATGTGTTTCTAGACATTTCTCATTGCTTGTGTGTCATAAGTTGGTTATGGACATTCACTACCAACTTAATTTGGGAACAATAGGGTCACATGCATAGGATGCACTTGGAATAGGAGTTCATTCATGAATGAAATTTAACTTGATTACTAAAGGTGTTTAGATACTCAATTAAACAACTGAGGTTCAAAGTTGACTGACTAGACTATGAACTATTCGGTTCCAATGTTGAACCAATCAGTTGGAGTGTCATGTCAATCAGAAACACAATTGGATGAATATTTTGCTGAACTGGACATGTGAAACGACCATTATATGATGTGAAATGATTGATTTATTATCTGGAATGTCCAATTCAGTGATCAATTCAACTACATCAAGGATTGATGTTGATGCCATCATTGTGCATTAATTGAATATTAGAAGCCAGTATGTTTCTAAAGAGGAAACCACTGAACCAACCAGTTCATGAGATGAACCAACCAGTTGGTCATGTGAACTGATTAGTTCTCCATCCATAGTTTCTAGAAAGTTTGTGAACTTCATCCTCTCAATTCCCACACAGATAGAGAACCCTTACCCTAGCCTCTCCTATGAATAGAGGGGAACTGGGGGCTTCCCATATACAACAATAATCTTTGACAATTGTTATCCTCTCTAGTTGTGTAACCAATAGAGAGCCTGAGCAAGTCCTACCCAATAAAGGGAGTGATATCAAGGGAGACACAATTATGTGGGAGTGAATATGTGCTAGTACACTAAAATTTAAAGGGACAACTCCTTCCTATTGGTTCTGGTAACACAACATGGAGTTCCTGATGGTCCATGTGGACTACTCTAGAGGTGGGAGGTCATTGCCTACCGCTAGGAGGACAACATCAATTGTTGTCTGTGGTGCCAGACCAAGAGACCATCGTTGACAACTATTCAAGTGTTGCTATTGAAGAATAAACACATTGCTACTTGAAGAAGAATCATGTTACTGCAAGGGTAATGTCACTGAACTTGCTCCAGGACTAGGTATGACCTTCCAAACCTTCCTTCCTAGATATATTGTTGTTTACACACTCTTTCTGATTGAGGAATTAGACTTTAAATTTTTTTGTTCTGTTGCATCATCGGTCGCCCCAATTTCCCAACAGTGGTATCAGAGCCACATCAATTTATCGTGTATCTAGATTTAAATCGATGTGATGGATTTATTTTATTGCATACGATGTGAATATTAAACTAGTTAATGTGCATATATGATTAATTACCACATATGATCCACAAACTAATATATATATATATTCACATGTGTCACCCTAAAAGTTGGTTTCAGCTAGTTATGGCCAATAACACTAGATCTATGTGTGCATGGTTATAGTTGTTTATTCCTATTTATATCTTGGTTTGCATACCAAGCCTCTCCCCTCCTTTCCAAATGTAAATTAATACTCTTCTTCTATTTCCCCTCGAATGTAACTTGAGGTTTATCCTTTTACAATGTAATATGAAATGGGATAGTTTTAATTTATGCTTCATCATGAGAAGACATTTTGCACCAAATGAACCAACCACATCATAAGACTAACTGATCGACTGGAGGACTGAGGAGGCTAGATGATATGAGGATGAACTGATCGACTGGTGGCCCAACTGATCAGCTAGAGGAGTCTGGACATCGATTTAACATTGGACCATATGATCTTTTCAAGAACTCAATCAAATGGAAAGGATGTGAGCCGTTCATTTTAGGCATTGAACTGACCAACCTAGATTGGTTGAGTACGGATCTTCACCTACAACATGTTGTACATATGATGTGGACCTTAGGTGGTAGCTTCCTTGTGGCTCCAAGCAATTGCATTGGATTGGCCATAACCATCGCTCATATATTTTTTATTACATGTTTTGTTGTGGTTATAGTATGTATATGATACATACTATAAGTATGTGGTGATTGGATATGTATATGTATTTATATATATAATCCCTACATAAATTTAAAGTCCAGGATGTTTTCCATAAGTAGAACATATGAAAATTTTGATCGAACAAGCATGGGCACGCCCTAGTGCGTTGTGTTGTCTATCTCATGGAAGTGTGATGGTAGATATGTGGTTCTTCCCTAGAAGGGTGCATATTCTATCGTGTTGGCTTATGGGTTCGGCTTAACTAGATGAACTTAATAGGATTTAGTGCTTGGAAGCATGTAGATGGATTGTGATAAGGAGTTGTGCACACTATCTATCTAAGAGTTCCATGAGATGCAATTGAAAAATATTGTCTACCTTGATAATTGGTCATGAGCGCCAGTGTTGGCTGGGTATTGAGTTAATTATTTTGGTTCTTGGATACTAGAAGGTTGTACGCTCCAATCTCCCAAATTGGCGGTGAGGGCTATCAATCTAAACAAAATAATAGGAGAAATAATTAATTGAAAGCCTAATTAATATTGTCAAATCTATCAAATCAAACCAAATCAAAATGTTTTAAATTTGCCTATGTTTTTGTATATTCTATGCTATGAAACGTAGCCGGTCCCAAGCCTGGGTAAAGGAGGAGGGTTGGTGGTAGGTTGATAGCCAGTCATAACACTCTATCACTCTTTTTATGACATGGATCCTTATAAAAAAATCATTGGAGCATCCCTACCTAGTGATGCACTGCATCCGCACCCGGGTGTAGTGATAAATAGGCAAGAGGTTTCAACGTAGTGGCACATGGTTATGTTGTAAGAAAAGCAAGGGCTCCCATACCTTGGGCGGGTGTGGGTACAGAGGCTAGTCCTACTACATCATCACCCAGATATAGTGAAAATATGCAAGGGCAAACTTTTTGAAGGAGATGGGTAAAAAAGCAATTTCAGCAAAAATGGATCAGAGTGGGATCTTAGAATATTGTTTCTTTGACAGGAAAGTCTTTAGATATAGTTGATAGCACAATTAGAAGAAAAGTTAACATTATTTTCTTATAGGAAACCAAGTGGATAGGTGAATGATGTAGAGAGATTGGAGACACAAGGTATAAAATTTGGTGTACATGTATTGACGAACATAGAAATGACATTGGAATTATTGTTGATAAGATGTTGAAGGATGATGTCATCAAGATCGCATAGGACATAATTATAGTTGTCAAGGTTGTTCATAGGGGAAATATTCTTAATATTATTAGCGCTTATGCCCCTCAAGTTGGCCTTAGTGAGGAGGAAAAGAAGGAGTTCTGGGATAACATGGATGAATTGATGCAAGAAATACTGATAGAGGAGAAGAGCATTATTGGAAGTGACTTAAATGGCCATGTGGGGAGTAGCAATGTTGGATTTGAGAGAGTTCATGAAGGCTTTGGATATGGAAGCAGAAACAGAGAAGGAGAGAGGATTTTGGATTTTTTAGTTGTTTATGATATGAACTTGGTTAATACAAATTTCAAGAAAATGTATCCTCATCTTATTACTTTCAAGAGTGGGCACAATTGTAGCCAAATTGACTACTTCCTTATAAGACAGCTGGATAGAAAAATATGCAAGGACTATAGTGTGATCCCCAGGGAAGAATTCACCACCCAATATAGGCTTTTGGTTTTGGATGTGAATATGAATATCAAAAAAGGTAAGCATAACAAAAGTCAAGATAGAAGATCAAGTTGTGGAATCTTAAAGGAGAAAAGAAATTGACATTTTATGATAAACTCATTAAGGAGAGAACTTGGAACTTGGATTCTGGTGTTAACTCTATGTGGCAAAGTCTAAGTGCCTACACAACAAATATTGCCAGAGATGTTTTGGAAGAGTCCAAAGGGTGTGGGCCTCCACAGAAAGAGACTTGGTGGTGGAATGATGAAGTACAAAAGGCTATTAAACTTGAAAGGGAGATCTATAGTAGCTTGGCCATATCTAGAGATGATGTAACTTTTTAGAGATACAAATGAGAAAAGAAAGGTTCTAAGAAGGTAGTTCAAGAGGCAAGGTGTAGACACTTTGATGAGATATATAAGAAGTTGGACACTAGAGAAGGGGGAAAAGATATTTGCAGAATGGCATGTATAAGAGAAAGGAAAGAAAGAGACTTGAGCCAAGTAAAATGGGTCAAGAATGAAGATGGCAGAGTGTTTTGAAGGATGATGATATAAAGAACCAATGGAGAAACTACTTTCTTAAGTTTTTTGATGGAGATATTGTAAACATTGTATGAGACTCAAGTGACATGAATGCAAGGATATCACTTACACATGACAAGTTTCACTTTCTGAGGATAAAAATGCTTTTAAAAAATATTAAAATGAAAAAGGGATGTGGCCTAGATGGTATTCCCATTGATAAGTGGAAGAGTATGTGGGTCAAGGAGTTGTGTGGTTAACAAATTTCTTTAGAAATATTATGAAGACAAAGAAGATGCCAGATGAATGGACAAATAGTACTACTTTCCTGATCTATAAGAACAAAGGTGATGTTTAGTGTTGCACAAACTACATAGGTATCAAGTTGATGAATCACACTATGAAGCTTTGGGAGAGGATTATTGAGGAAAGGCTAAGACTAATTACATAAATATTAGACAACCAATTTGTTTTTATGCCAGGAAAATCACAAATGATGCTATTTTTCTGATAAGGAGACTTATGGAGAAGTACAAAGAAAATAAAAGAGATCTTCTTATGGTGTTTATTCATCTGGAAAAGGCCCATGATCGAGTACCCAGAGAAGTGTTATGGAGGGTTTTACATTAAAAGAGTGTGCCTATCCAATACATTGACCAATTAAATACATGTATGATGGTTCAACTACAAGTGTTAGGACTCCCGGAGGAGAGACACAAACTTTTCCTATTACCGTTGGGGTACATCAAGGATTGACTCTCAGCATGTGTTTATTTGTTCTTATTATAGACAGGTTGACAAAGTATGTTCAAGATAATATCCCTTGGTGCATGTTATTTATTGATGATATTGTGTTGATTGATGAAAGAAAAGATATATTAAATGATAAAGTTGAACTTTGGAGAAATACATTGGAATCCAATGGATTTATGATTAGTAGAAAAAAACTCAATATTTGCATTGTAATTTTAGCCAATATGGAATTGTTAATGGTGGGTCAAGTTGGATGGAATGGATGTACCAATATGTAATAAGTTTCATTACATGGGATCTATTATTGATAAGGAGGGTGAGGTTCAAGATGATATTTGTCACAAGATCACATGAGGATGGTTGATGTGGAGGAGTGCAACTGGAGTAGTATGTGACTAGAAGATCCCTCTCAGATTAAAAAGTAAGTTCTACATAACACCTATAACCAACCATGCTATATGGGAGTGAATGTTGGGAAGTGAAGAAACAAGGTTTCAACAAGATGAATGTGGTCGAAATGCATATGCTGAGATGGATGTGCGGGAAGACGAGAAAAGATTGCTTGAGGAATGACTATATCATAAACAAAGTGGAGGTAGTGATCATCGAGGACAAGTTGCATGAAGGTTGTCTATGATGGTATGGTCATGTGCAATGCATACCAACAAGTGCACTTATTCATAGCAAGGTTATTGAATCAAGAACAGCTAAAAGAAGCAGAGGTAGACCTAAATTAACTTGTGAATAGCTTATAAAGAAAGATTTTGAATCTTTACATCTTGATTAGAGTATGACCCATAATATAGCTGATTGGAAAAGAAGGATCCATGTAGCCGACCCTAACATGGTTAGGATTGAGGCTTAGTTGATGATAATGATTGAGGTTGAAACCAAATCAAAATGTTATGAAAAAATGCTAAATTTTTTTGTTGAAAAACACAAACACGTTATCATTGTGATTGGTCCTTGAATAGGACAAACTAAATAGGATTTACTTACACATCTGGTTTAGTACTTTGAGAAATGTTATCACCAATGAGAGAAAGTGATATGCCCTAGAAAGACTAGAGCTATAGGAACCCACTCCAAATGTGCCTAAGGCTGAAATGAATGCTTACTTGAAGCATGCCAATGATGTCGTAGACATTGAGTACCTTATTCTATGTTGTATGAACTATGAATTGCATGAGCAGCATGAAAACATGGACATTCTTGAGATGGTAACACATATTAAGAATCATGTTATGCAAGAAAGGTATAATGTCTCAAAGAGTTATATTAGTGCAAATTGACATAGGGACATCCATTAGAGCCTCGTGTACTCAAAATGATTGAGTGGAGAGACTGGGATTTCTTTTCACTCAAGAGTTGTCCATAGATATGATTCTACAGTCGGTGTCTGAATCATATGGTCAGTTTATCTAGTGCTATAACTAGAGTAACTTGGGCAAATTGTTGTCTGAGTTTCCTGGAATATCGATGCCAAAGCACGAATGAATAAGGAAAATTCTATGATAGTGATCAGTGGAAGTGAGTCCAAGGGAAAAGACAAGGCCAAGAAGAGTTATGAGGCTAAGCTAAAGTCCAAGTCTTATGCACTCAAGAAATGGAGAGGGGTAAGTGCAAAAGGAATCTATCATTTTCACTTAAAAGTTAAGGAATGAAGTGCCACCACTATCACTAGTCTAGACATTTGAAAGGAATTGTCCTCTCTATAAAGGTTCTCAAGAAGAAGAAAGAGATATAGATTTCCACTGTTGGGCCTGAGAAGAGGTAGATAGAACTATGTGGGGCAAGATTTTCTACCACTACATTTGGAATTTGTCATTCATGGGGTATGTAACCAAACTAATGAACTGCTATTATGTACATGTCATTGATGAAAACATCATGTAACTTGTATGGAAAAAAATTGATGTTTCATGGAAATGCCCTATGTCTCACAAACTATACTTGATATTGCTAAAGACAAATGTGTATGACACGTATACTAAATGACTCGATGACTCAAACAATAAATACCTATAGCATTGTCATCTAAAGCACATAAATGAGAATTGCATTTCTTGAATCCATAATGATGGTTATCTAGCCACTTTTGGTTATTGAATTGATAGAGACATGCAAAGTCTTATTTATTGGCCAATATGACAAATGCATTCACTAGATATAGTGGGAGAGCGAGTATTCTATTAGGGTTAGTACATACCGATGTACATAGAACTTTTAGAATAAATGTTAAAGGTAGTTACCAGTACCTCATTATATTTGTTGATGTTATTAAAAGATATGGAAGTTTGTATTTAATGAAATACAAGTATGAATCTCTTGAAGTGTTCAAGGAGATTATGAATGAAGTACGCAACTAACTTGGTAAAACTATTAAGATACTTCTATGTGATCGATGTAGAAATATTCTAAACTAAGAGTTTGAGGACCTTTTGGAGAAATCATGATAGTATATCACAATGAACTCCACCTGAAACATAATGATGTATCAAAAAGAAGGAATAACACCATGTTAATTCATGGTGTCATTATTAATAAATATAGATAATCTTCCAATTTCTTTTTTGGCACATGATTTACACTAAAACAATGTATTATCTAAAATGGTTCAAAAAGACACCATATGAGATATGGCATGGGAGGTGTCCTAATATGTTTTTATAAAGATTAGGATTGAAAGCTAGTATAAGAAAATTATTTCTTGAAAAGCTTTATCCACATATCACAAAAATGTTAATTTATTGAATACAACTTTTATATTCTAATCCAACGACAAAGTTGTTTTTGATCAGGATGGTCGTATTCTTGAAAGGGAACTTAGTTCCAAAAGAATCAGTGGGATTAAAAGTAGCACTCAAAAAGTTCAAGATAAATAAGAAAACATTGAACCTAAATAGGTACATTGCAAACAATGAGAATCACAAATTGTTGTGGAATCTCAAGTTCCTTATGTAACACAAAACTCAGAGTTATAGTGAACATGCCTTGAGTTTGAAAGAATATGATATCTTATAACTCAAAATGCAGTGAGTAGATCAAAGATGATGAGCATGCAACCTACTTAGAGGCTGTTAAGGAACTAGAATCTGAGAAATGGCTTGAGGTCATGGGATAAAAGATGGAATCTATGTACACCAACAAGGTATGACCTTAGTGGATCCACCTAAAGGGGTAAAACTCATACAGTGCATTTGGGTCTGTGAGAAAAGACCGAAATGGATAGTAGTATACAAACCTATAAGAGAAGACTGGTTCACCAGTTGCCATGGATAAATCCATCAGGATCATGCTTGAGACTATGAGATTTGTCAAACTGGATGTTAAAACTTCATTCCTTAACGGGAATATTCACGAGGATTTTATATAGGTTGTATAAATCCATAAAATGCAAATAAAGTCTATAAGCTACAAAGGTCAATCTTTGGATTGAAGAAAGAATCTCAGAGATGGAATCTTCAAATGACAAGACAGACAGAGAGTTTGACTTGAATTAGAATGAAGATGAAATATATGATTACAAAATATTTCGTGGAAGCATATTTATATTCCACATAATGATGGGGAATAACATCCTTAAACTAAAAATGTTAAAAACTGGCAAGGAACGTATCTTCTCTGAAGGGCTTAGGCGAAGCATTCTATGTGATAGGAATTCAGATCTATAGAGATAGATTTGGAAAGATTTTTAACCTAAGAAAAGGCACACACATTGGCAATATGGTGAAGGGGTTCAACATATAGGACTCAATCAGAGAAAATATATGAAATTGGTCCCTCAAGAATCTAGTGTCCCAATTATTATGAAGAATGTGAATAACATGAATAAGATACCATATGCATTTACAATTGGATCTACCATGTATGCAATGTACTCATCCTATTATCCTATATGTATTACACATGAGAAATGATATGTACTTATCTAGCAATCTTGTATGTATTGGACATGATGAGAGGGTATCTGTCAAAATCTAGTGAAGTTCACTATAATTCCATAAGAACATCCTTAAGTACTTGAGAAGCACTAAAAGGATTTTCCTTGGTTATGGTAATAAGTAAGATTCGAGTGTAAGGGGTTACACAGATGCAAGCTTCCAAAATGGCAAATAAAATTAATGATTGCAATCTAATTTTTTTACCTTAAAATGAGAACTGTAAGATGGAAAACTTATGAGCTAGAGGCATTTATTTAAATTCTACAATAGAAGTCGAGTATCTTGGTGTTACGAGAACAACATAGGATATTGTCATATCGATGAACTTGTGGGAGGTTCCAAACCATTGATGACACGGTAGAGATATTGTGACAATATTGGAGCTACTAGATAGGCTGGGAATCTTAGATAGCATACTCCAAAACTTCCATCTCATTCGAGAAGTCCTACAACGAGGATATGTGAAACTTACAAAATATACATTTGAAGAAAATGATGCTAGACCGTTATAAAAATGCTTGCATAGAAGAAACATGATGGACATGTTAAGATCACTTGGAATAGGATTAGTTGGTGATTTTCTCTAAGTGCAAGTGGGAGTCTGTTGTGATGTATTCCTAGAGAGCCAATCATATGATGATTGGAGTGCGGCATTAAATACTTGATTTGATAATAATAAAGGTAATTTTGTCTATTAAGTTTGTCTCACTCATGAGATGATGACATATACATAGTAGATATCTAAAGAATGTTGTTACTCAATGACATATGTATTTCGGTTGAGGACATGAATGATGATATCATATGTATGATAAGAGTACATACATTCTCGTTATGTCCCTAGTTGGATATTACTATGGAAGTAGAATAAAAAAATAGTAATACATAAGACTAGAGTGTGTGTTGATTGATGATAGTGTCTCATTAGTCATGATATATGATATCAAGTCAAGCACATAGGTATATGTTAAAGAACAATATATCGAACAGACCCACTATGAGAGTGAAACATGGATACCATGGAATGGTAGTCATAATTAGATCTCATAGTGTTAGTGGTGATTGTGGTTCTTAGACCTGAAGTCACTACACTCATCACATGTCATTCAATGTACTTAGACATCATCCAACATGACCTTGAATAAGGGTTTCCATAAAGGTGATGCTCAGGTGCATTGCGACACATGGGGATTGAGAGTGAGTGATGTAGATGGAATTTGTCCCTCCTACAGGAGATTGATACCCAGTGCCTCTTGATAAGTGATACTGAGAAATTTATGGCCATAGTCATGTGATTCTATATGTGATATGTGAACTCACATGCATCTCCCACAATCTACTCTAGTTCAAGGAACATGGATTGAACATTGAAGAGGATGACAATTCTATGCCTTGTGTTCCATCCGGGTATCCGAAATAAAGGAATTATATGATCATGATAACACTCATCATAAATTTTAGTTTGAAGTTGCTCTCCAACTCTCCAAACTACTTGGGTAGCAATGATGTGATCCTAGACACCGCTCATTACTTGTGATGTCATAAGATGGTTATGGACATTCACTGCCAACGTAATTCGAGACTTATAGAGTCACAAACATAGGATGCACTTGGAATAGGAATTTATTCATGAATGATGTTTAACTTAATTAATAAAGGTGTTTAGGTATTCAATTAAACAACTGAGGTCCAAAGTTGACTGACTGGACCCTGAACATGCCATTTCAAGTGTTGATCCAATAAGTTGGAGTGTCAGGTCAATTGGAAACACATTTGGCCGATATTTGGCTAAACTAGACATGTGAAAAGTCCATTTCACATAAACGACCATTTCACTTGTGAAACGACCATTTCAATAGTGAAAGGAATTTTTCATGATGTGAAACAACTATTTCATGAAGTGAAATGATCGATTCATCTTCTGGAATGTATGGTTCAATGATCAATTCGATTGGATCAAGATTGAATGTCATCATTGTGCATTAATTGAATATTAAAAGACAATATGTTTCTAAAGAGGAAACTACTGAACCGAGCAGTTCATAAGATGAAATGATCAGTTCACCTATGAACTAACTGGTTGGGCATGTGAACCGACCGGTTTGCCGTTCATAGTTTCTAAAAAATTCATGAATTCCGTCCTTTTGACTCCTGCATAGACTGAGAATCATGACCCTAGCCTCTCCTATAAATAGAGGGGTACTAGGGGCTTCTCAGATACAACAAGAAGCTCTGAAAATTTTTATCCTCTCTGGGTTTGGTAGCCAATAGAGAGACCAAGCAAGTCCTACCCAATAATGGGAGGGTTATCAAGGGAGACACAATTGTGGGAGAGTGAATTAGCACTAGTATATTGAGTATGAAGGGACAACTCCTTCACATTGGTTCTGGTAGTGCAATGTGGAGTTCTTGGTGGTCTGCGTGAACTACTATAGAGACGGGAGGTCATTTCCTATCACTAGGAGCACAACATCAACTGTTGTCTATGGTGCCAGACTAGGAGGTTGTTGTTGACTATTATTCGAGTGATGCTACTGAAGAAGAAGCATGTTGCTACTTAAAGAAGAAGCATGCTACTGTAAGGGTAATGTCACTAGACTTTATCCAGGACCAGTCATGACCTAGCAAACCTTCCTCCCTAGATACAATGTTGTTGACACAATCTTGCTGATTGGGGAATCAGGCTTTAAATTTTTCTATTTCTGCTTCCTTATCTGTCGCCCCAATTTCCCAACAAAACTAGGATAGATAAGATTGTTCAATTAATGTGAAAATTCACAGATATATCGATTTTGGTATGTAATATTATTTTGGGATTTGTTTCAATTTTGAAGTCATTCAATAATTTATTTAATATTTTAAGCCATATCTCATATTTTCTTTTCTAAACAAATTAGGACATTTATTATTATCAAATCAAGTGAAACTTGGCACCCAAGCTATTGGGACCCAGGGAACATGATTTTCAAATTACATTTGGGTTTTGAGATTTCATTTTATGAGTTATGGAACCATTAGGATTTTTGGATCATTACCATTATATTTATCAAAATATTATATCTTTATCATCAGTATTCACTTAATTGAGTCATGTTATCTTCAATTCATTTCCAAAAGAGTTTCCTACATTATTATACAAGAAATTCCATATTTTACTTATTTGACCTATTTACTCCGCTAATAAAAAAATATTTAGATAATAGCACATTATTCATGAAAACACCAATTATTATTACAAAGCACATTATACCTTTTATGAAACATATATTAGCCATTATGTGAATATTAGTTAGCAAAGGAAATATATGTCACATACTTAATGGATCTATTTACATGTTATCACATAATTAAGTATTTATATTAATATGAGTGTATTATGATATGTGATGTTGATTATAGAACCCAATGTGATATATTTGTTGATATGCCTAAATATGTAATGGGATACCATTGAGTTATACATGCTATACGCATTAACAATATCCATTAAGGTATAGCGTTATCCTTGTTTGGTCAGATCTAAGGAACCAAGCTTACGAAACCCTTCATCAGGGAATAGGGTATGATGCTAGGTTTTAGTTTGTTACAAGGGACCAATTCCCCATCGATCTTGCTCGCACCAACATAACACATGCTCAAGGAATGCATTAGTCAGAATATTCACAGAGACAACTAGTACCAAAAAGGCAAGTATGCATATTGTGGGTATGCTCGACCCTATAGTATTGTGAGCATCTTATTCGTCTATGAGGGGATCCTCCTCATGACAGTCACAAGTAGCCATCTACATGACAACAACAATGTCAGCATATAATATTAGTTCACAATAGAGCCATCTTGATCAAAAAATAGAACGTGCATCTATGCCCTCTTCAACCTCCAAAGTGTGAAGAACGTGGGGAAGCTAAGAATTGTATTTTTACACTACTGGCCAAAATGGCAAAACCAAAGTGCAAAATTGAAAGAGACGCCTTCCCTGAGACTGATGTATCTGAAACCTACTTGAAAAGGCACCAGAGAGGACCACCAAAAGCTCCTCTACCACTTCTTCACCTCTACAACAAATGTCACCAGAAAGAATGGTGGAATTCCCCAATCCGGAGGCTCTGAGCTGGAAAATCACAGCAATCTGTGAGCTCTCTCTCCTCTCCTCTCGCTGCCATCATCATCCTAGAATGCTCTAAGATGGTCACCATCATTGGTGTTTGTGTGTGAGAGGAAGAAATGGTAAGGGTGCTCGACCCTCCTCCCATTTCCCCTCTTTCAAAGACAAATATTTATGCAAAAATAAAAAATAGGTCCCTGGATGTTTAGTAGATTTTCCGGATACCTATAAAAATCAAGAAAATGTACCAAAAATGGTAAAACAAATCACCAAATGTCAAATCTTGACTTAAAACCAAAAATTCTATATTTTCATAACTGCAATCTAGGTTCTTGGACTACAACCTAAAAATGGACCAAATATGAATCTCTTTTTTTAGATCCAAGGTCCTAGACTACGACCAAAAAGTGGACCAACTCTAAAACTCTTTTTTTCTAATCTAGGGTCCTAGACTATGACATAAAATTAGACCAACTCTAAAACTCTTTTTTCAAATCTAGGTTCGTACACTATGATCTAAAAATGGACCCACTCTAAAACTCTTTTTTCAAATCCAGGGTCCTAGCGTATAACCTAAAACTGGACCAACTCAATCATACCTTTTTCAATCTTCTAGGATCTCAGATCATGGCCTAAAACTAAACTATTTCAAAGCTTCATTTTCAATTTGTTTGGGTCCTGGACCAAGACCTTAAACTAGTCCACGGGCCTTGTCTTGAGCAGACTCATCAACCATTCACTTATTTTTTCCAAATATTTTTGGGGTCCCAACTCATGACCTACAACCGAATTCCAGATTGCATTTCAGTGCAAACCTTTTGACATTCCTGGATTGCAACTAGGGTTTTGGCTTAGCTTTCACGCACATATCTTTTTAACTATCCATGGCCATGAATAAAAAATGAATTGAATTGTCAACCCCACCTCATGACCCTAAATTATGACTCAAACCTCCAATTTCTAAGAATAAGAACTAGAACGTTGAAGATCATCGATGCACTAGAGAACAAAAGACGAACCAATTGGGGAAGATGTCATGAAGACTACCTTTCACTAGATAATAGTTTTAACACCCAGTCTCAATTCAATACCAGATGCCTCAATCAAACGAACAACTAACTGATTCAACAACTAGATAGAAGGTCACCTTAAATCCAACAATCTTGTCTAAAAATCAATCGCCAATCATGACAACCTAAGCCTTATCCTGATAGACAAAATCCTCATATTGTGCCTTTAGGAGTTTTGTCCTAACTCTAAATTGGTCCACTCCCAAAAAACTAAAGATGTGGAGGAAGAGTGATGACAACTCTTTTTCTCCAAGATCTATTTTTCTGATAGAGCAATTGCCACTATTTATCAATGATTATAGACTCTTGATCTTAATGTCTCATTGAAAAACCACCACCTACATTCTCTTTTTCATTCACCTTTTTCTCACTAAGGCATGAGTTAGTGGGATAATCAGACATCCATTGGTTTAAGAACTGAAGCAATGATGAGAGACACTTTTATGGTTGATAAACCTCTTAAGACTCATCAAAAATCAGGGGGATTGAATGATTGGTCAAATATAGGAAACTACCTAAGTGATAGCCAACCCTTACTCTGGAGAAATCGTTTATTCCCAATATTTTTCTCGCTAATTTAGATTTAGAAAGGAAAGGGCATCACACTCTCTTTTCACCCTCCACAAGGTTTGTTAGAATATCCTTTACAAGTCCAACCTTTTTGGTCTTCCATGACCAAAATGGGTATGATACCTGGATCAAGCCAGTAGTTCTCTCAAAATTCTCTCAAACCTTGCATTGATAGGGGCAAACTGTTGACATCCATTTTTTCTCACTTGGTAGAAATCCAAAATTCAAAAAAAATACTCTAGCTGATGATGGAATCTGTTATACATTCCATCCATTTTTCACATATGACTTTTCTACACATTTTTCATATATTTTCGGCTATACAAATCAACCTTTTTGCCAACTTTCACCTAGTTTAGGCCTTCTACAGATAAGCCTTCTTCCAGACCAAAAAGGTAATTTTTCTTACAATTCTATTTAAATAAGTTCTTTTCATAAATTACCTAGCTGATTTGTTTGGAAATAAATATTCCCTTTTCAACTGCCTTCTTTGAGAAAATATGAGAAATAAATCCAACTAATCTTTCTATGCAAGTTTTCTCTGATTTTTGCTAGAATATTCTTGAAATTATCGAGAAAATGAGAAATTGCCTTTTTTCACTTGGGGAAACCCAATAGATCACATTCATCCACAACATGCCACATGGCAAATTGCCTCGATTCACCCACCCTCTAGTGTGGTACATCATGGTGATTCCCCATCTTTTCCAGAAGATTTTGCCCAGAATCTCAAACCCTAAAATCCTCCTAGAAATGGGCCTCCATATCCAACATATTCCAGGCCCGTCTTGTCTATCTTGAATCCAAAGAAATGACTACCTCTCTCTTTATTTTCATATTGCTAGTGATTAGAGGATCCTTACTCAAACATCACCTACTTTTTTAGATCCATAGAACTATAAATTGCTCTAACTGGTTGTGCCTAACTACTACATCTGCTATCTGATTATATCTGATATATAACATCCTCATCTGAACTGATCTACTAATGCATCTGATTTGTTATTTTCTATAACTACTCTACTACTCTTATAGTTTTTGTTTTTTACTATTTCTAAAAAATCAAATCTTGTTCTTCAACTATAAATCTATTAGTCATCCTCTAACATCCTACGCATTTGTCCTAATTGTCGATGATGGATTTCCTCCACAGGAGATCTTGAGGTGATTAGGACCACAACACGCCTAAAAATTAGGACTTTCAAGGTAATGTTAGGAAAAACTCAGATGTCTCCAGTCCTAAAAGCTCACTCATAATAAAACTCACTTATTTTATCCTATTTTTTATGCTTTATAAAATTTTACCATCTTGAATCGTTCATTCTCTCAAAAAAATGATTGTACTTGATACTAATTTATCTGGCAAGATGGGGGTTGTAACTAGATTGTCAGATCTAATCTTTGACTTTTCTCTTTATTTTCTATTTTTCATCCAACGTGGGTAATTGCTCATATTACATCGTGGCTCAATGATTGATATTTTTTCCTCATTTTCATACAAATGTGGTGCTGACTCCAAACCCCTTTTGTGACTGACTTTTCACTACCAGAAAGGGTAGAATGTTATTTCCTGAGTGTCTCTCTTTTTACCCTTTTTGGGGTCGGGTGCAACAGGCATCTGGTGGCAGCTGTTGAGACTAGATTAGCAACCACAACCAATTGACTAGAAGTCACTCAGTTGGCTGTGATCAGCTAGGATGTGTGTCCATATGGAGGTCATTCGGTCGGATAGTGGACCAGTCAGTTGACTGGATGATTTGACTCTCATGTCTAAAGCAAGTCAATCGATCGCTTTGAACTAGCCTAGTCGGTTGGAATATGAAAGAAGTGTCACCTGATTGTGTTGAGTCGATCGACTGGGTGTCAATTGTCAATTTTGGACTTGAGAAATTCTTGCATGTGTTCCAGCCAACTAGGTGTGTCACTTGACCAAATGGAGAGTCTAGGAGGGTGAAATGTGTATTTTAAGCCTCATTAATCTTCTGATCTTTGGGGGCTTTGGGATTTGGAGCGATTGCACCTTTGTCCTGTAATAAAAGGAACAACTCTAATAAAAACTATAATTTAGAGGGCAAAAGAAAAACTAATGCAAATAATTCATAAACTGAGAAACATCTTTTTTTTTTGGTCGGCCAAAACTCCTGTTGCTTTTTTTCATTTTTTTTCATTTGTGTCTGTACAAAACTTAGTTGATTCCAAAGTGGAACCAACTCAAAAAGAAAGAAAAAACTATCTATCCTTACATCAAAAGAAGGGGAGGCTAAAGAGATATCTATCTATCTTTACATCAGAAGAAAGGCTGAGCCTTCGTGAAACCACAGCCAAAAGAATCCAGAACAGCAACCATCCACCATCAAGGACTAAGCATCGAAAGAGAAGCCAACACTCTAGCTAGAACAAGAAGCATAGAAGCAGAAAACACATCAGCAGAAAACACTTCAGTAGCTCCAAACTCACGGCCACAACAGCTCCAAACAGCTCACCAAAACTATTAAGAACTATGGCCACAACAGCTCCAAACAACTCCAAACACTTCAGCAGCGCCAATCTAAACTATTAAAAACTATGGCAAGCAATCTAGTTTCTCAAACGTGTCAGCAGAAAACACTTCAGCAGCTCCAAACTCATGGCCACAGCAACTCCAAGCAGCTCACCAAACTACCAAGAAAGCAGAAGGAATCCTCCAAAACAACACCATAGCAGCCATCCCAAGAAAGATCAACCAACAGCAGGGCAGAACAGCCCACAGCCAACAAGAAGAACTAGTGACAGCTCCAAACAGCTCCAATCACCTCAGCATCGCCAAACTAAACTATTAAGAACTATGACAATCAATCTAGTTTCTCAACGTGTCAGCAGAAAACATTTCAGCAGCTCCAAACTCACGGCCTCAACAGCTCCAAACAGCTCACCAAACTACCAAGAAAGCATAAGGAATCCTCCAAAACAACACCATAGCAGCCATCCCAAGAAAGATCAACCATAGCAGCAGGGCAGAACAGCCCACAACCAACAAGAAGAACTAGTGAGTGGGGAACCTCATCACTCAAAAAGGGAACCATAAGAAGAAAAGCCCATCAGATGAAAAGGCACAGAACAGCCTCGTAGGAAAATAGCCAGCAGAAAATCCAAAAACAACCAACAGAGCAGATGCCACCCAAAGGGAAAGATAATTCAGCAATCTCAACCCCATCAGAAACAGCAACTGCAACTATCCTCAACTCGGGAACAACACATCAGCACCAGAAAGCATCTAGCAATTGTAGCAGGAAACAGAGCAACAGACCCCTCCAAGAAACCCAGCAGAAGGAAGACATCAATGATCAACTGTAGCAGCAGCTCCAAGCCAGCAAACACTCATCAGCGTAGCCCCAACATCAGCAAAGAACCAATTCCTCAAAACCAGGAACATCACAGCAGAAGAAAACCTTCCATCGCAACAGCAACAGCAAGAAAAATGCACTATGGAGAACTCTGCCACTCCCAAAGGATAAGTCCACCCATCCATAGGCACAGAAGCACAGCTCTCAAACACCAGCAAACAAACAGCAACAACCGGCACCTCCAAAGCTCTGCTATCGCAACAGCAAGAAGAGAAGAAGTAGAGAACCAGAAAATACCACCAACAAGAAACAAAGAAGTCTCGCCAACCAGCCTACCTATAGATAGCTCTGCCACTCCCGAGGGATAAGCTCTTCCACTATAGGCAAGCCACAAAGAAAGACTCCAGCAATCTACTAACTCAAAGCAAAAGCAGCCACCACATCAGCAGGAACAAACTGAGAAATAGGGAGAAGGGAGCGTCGACACTCCTCCAAGGAGTGGAGACTCGACCTTCACCCTAAGGAACAGGGAAGCAAGAGGAAAAGACAACCCACCAAAAGCATCAAGCAAAGCACCCCAAACTAACAGCCAGCTAAGAAGAAAGGTAGTTAAAATCCTTCAAGTCCTTGAGAATCAGCTTCCATAACTCAGCACAGGTTCTAGCAATATCATCATGCACCCGAGAATTCCTTTCCCACCATAGATAATACAGGGAACATAAAACTAGAAATCTGAGCTTGCTGCAAGAAATCCTCCTTAGATCAGTCCACGAATCAAAATCAATAGAGACATTCAACTCCAAACCAATATAATTCCAAATCTGTTTCGAGAACGGGCACAGAAAGCAAACATGAATGGAGTCCTCACAATCGCATTTGTAGAGAAAACACATAGAAGGAGTTTGAATACCCAGTCTTCTAGTATAATCTGAGGTTGGAAGCTTATTGTGAGCTGCTTTCCAAGCGTGCACTTTATACCTATTAGGGACTTTGGAGCTCCAAATCCACTTGAAAGTATCAAACTCATTCAGTTTGTCCCTAATAGAATTCCAAATAACTTTCAACTTAGGTCGATCACTATTACAGAACATAATAACATCTCTATCATTTAAGGAGCAGGGGAACTTCTCAAGGAAATCAGCTAGCTTCTTGTTAAACCTTGAGGGAGTAACATGCCAATGTCCATCAGAAATAATAGAGGCAGCGTGGCAATCAATAGGCAGGCCCAACTTGAGGAAAGAGTCAACACCAACACAATCCTTAAGAAAACGGTTACCTGGCACCCAAGGATCAGTCCAAAGCTTAATACACTCTCCATTACCAATGATATAGGAGACATGTTTAACCATAATGTTTCTACTACTAAGAATTCTCAAAAAACTCCAAGACATATTGGTGTTAGCAGCAACAGGCCAAAAGGAAGACTTTAAAAGATATTTTTCATTGATCCATTTGACCCACAAGGAATCCTTCTTATTAGCAATATCCCAACCATTAGCAAGAGTACAAGCCAAAGACACATCTTCAATCTTCCTAATGCTGAGACCACCCTCAGCTTTGGGCCTAGTAACTTTCTCCCATTTGATCAAATGAAGCAACTTTTTGTCATTCTTACTACCCCATAAGAAATCACGTAAAAGTCTATTAATCTCTTCCATAGCAGACTTAGGAATAGGAAAGGAATGACACCAATGGAGATAGATAGAGCTAATCGTGGAGTTAATAAGCTCAAGTCTCCCAGCCATGGACAAACACCTAGCTTTCCAACCCTCAAGCCTAACTTTGATCTTATCAATGAGAGGAGCACAAGCTACTTTGTTAATCTTACCAATAACCAAAGGAACTCCCAAGTACTTAGAAGGTAAAGCAGCAATCTTGAAGTCAAGAATACCCATAATAGTACTGCTGTCAGAAGCTTTACTAAGAATAATTTCACTTTTGCTAGGATTGGTATAAAGACCAGACAAGCTGCCAAAGTACCTCAGAATAGACAGAATATTATTGGCATTATCTTTATTAGCTTCCAAAAAGATCATCAAATCATCAGCAAACACCAGATGAGAGACACTAAGATTCTTAGAAGCTTTAATAGGAGAGACAGTCTTATCCTTGACAGCCTTGTTCATGATAACAGAAAAAGCCTCCATGACAATGACAAAAAGATAAGGGGCCAAAGGATCGCCCTGCCTAATACCATTGGAGGGCTTAAAATGCCTAGTAGGCTCCCCATTGATCAAAACTTGGTAGGAAGTAGAGTTGAAGATCTCTTCAATCCAGCCTATCCAGATGGAAGGGAAACCCATCTTATGCATAACAGAAAAGAGAAACTTCCGATTCACAGAATCATAAGCTTTCGAAATATCAACCTTGAGACACATTTTAGAACCAGAGGAAGCCCTATTGAAATCATGAAGGATCTCATTGGTGAGTAAGATAGAATCCTTTATATTCCTAACTTTCACAAAGGCACTCTGATTGGAGCTAATAATAGAGGGAAGGACATCTTGCAATCTATTAGCCAAGATCTTAGAGATAAGCTTGTAGACCACATTACACAAAGCAATCGGTCTCCAATTTCTGATGTCAGTAGAATTAGAGCCTTTAGGAATCAAAGTAATGAAAGTGTTATTAGCCTCTTTCAACATCTTACCATTAGAGAAGAAATCGCAAATAGCAGAAGAAACATCCTATTTGATAATAGGCCAGAACTTCTTGATGAAGAAAGGGTTAAACCCATCAGGACCAGGAGCCTTATCAGGGTTAAGATTGCTAACCACATCATCAATCTCGGTCTGAGTAACTCTGGAGATAAGACGGATTTTTTGAGAGTTAGAAACAGAAGCACCACTCCAAAGAAAATCACCAAGAATCCCTGCATTAGAATGGTTATTATTGAAAAGCTTATAGTAGAAATCAAAAATATGCTCCTTGATCAAGCTAGGCTCATAGCACAACTCATCCCCAATCATGAGACAATTGATAGAGTTTCTTAATCTTCTAGTCTTCAGAGACGAGTAGAAAAACTTGGAATTCATGCCCCCCTCTTTAAGCCAAGAGATTCTAGACTTTTGTCTAAGAAGAATTTCATCAGCATATTCAGCAACAGTGAGTTCCCTTCTTAATAATTGAGCTTTCTCCACAAGATTTATATCATTAGGATTGCAGTCAGCCATACTTTGAGCATGAAGGGCAGCAGACCTGAGATTCTTGACTTCATCATAGTAATTACCCACATCCTGCTTGT
Source organism: Alisma plantago-aquatica (assembly GCA_963693085.1). Lineage (NCBI taxonomy): Eukaryota > Viridiplantae > Streptophyta > Magnoliopsida > Alismatales > Alismataceae > Alisma > Alisma plantago-aquatica. Next base: position 573,542,668 of record OY856410.1, read on the forward strand.
TCCACTTGGTTAAGTTATTTTTGAGAGTACGAAACTTTCTATAGACTCTGAACATAGCACAACCATCCACCTCAGTACTCCAAGAAGAAGAAATAATATCAGGAAGAGAGGACTTCAAAGCCCAAGCATTAATGAACCTAAACGGAGATTTGACGATTCTAGGTTCACCAATGAAAACATTAAGCTGCCTATGATCACCTATAGTGTTAGAAACAAGCTCACCAGAAACATTGTCAAAATGCGTCAGAAATTTATTATTACCAAGAGCCCTATCAATCTTCGAGGTAATGAACCTATCACCAGGCTGATGGTTATCCCAAGAGAAAAATGGGCCTTTAAGGTCAAGCTCAACGATGCCACAGTTAAGAAGAAAGGAATTGAACTCCTCCATAGACTTTCTGGAAGGAGGACATTTACCTTGTCTCTCAATGTCTTTACAAACAGCATTAAAATCCCCAATCATCGGCCACGGTTTATTACAAACATGAGCAGTGCTTTCAAGAGAGTCCCAAAGACTAGACCAGTCATTATCCTCAATATGACCATAGATAGCGGACAACCATAAGTCTTGATCACCGACTACAATATCAAGAAGAATATGTTGGCCGGTCTCCTTCAGCTTAGTAACATTGCAGAAATTGGGATTCCAAAGGACAATGATTCTACCAAGAACATGAGAATCAATATTAGAAACAAAAGAAAATTCAGGAAAGAACTTCATCATCATCTTATCGATCTTCTTCTTACGGACTTTAGTTTCAATAAGAACAAACACTTGACTGTCAGATTTTCTAACAACCTCCTGGACACCTCTTATCTTGTTAGAGAGGCCCCTGACATTCCAGGAGGTTAACTTGAATGGTATCATTTGGGTACTGTGGCTGTTGAGCTGACAGCCTCAGCAGAGTCTTGAAGAGATGATATGATAGCATCCGTACTTGTAGATGACAAAAGCAATTCCTGGTGAACAGGCGAAAACTGAGTATTCTCCAGTCTTTGATACATACTCACATTAAGTTTTCCCTGACATTTTGGAGGATCTTTAGTATTTTGAATCACAAAACAGGTAGCAGCTGAATTGGACGAGGCTTGAGAACTATTTTCGCTGCTAGGAGATAGTATACTCTTTCCACAATGCGGCAAAGGAGTTGAGGGAACAGAACCAGTAACCTCTATAGCATTCTGAATAAGGTGTTCATTCACTTCCTTCGTTAATCTCAGGTCTTCTACAGCTGGGGTTTTTTCAGAGAGTTTTTCTCTAGCACGGTTAATCTCGCCCTCATCTTCAATCTCTTCAATGATCAGCAAATCATCAGCCTCTTTACCCACAGGCATTTTAACATATAGATTTTCAGCATTGTTCTTCTTCACTACCCAGGATTTTTGAGAAACTTCCACCATACCTGGTCTTCGTTTCAAAGCATCAGAGCTAATGCGACATTCCTCATGAGCAAACAGACCGCACTGGGAGCATTTATACGGAATCTACTCGTACTCAAGACGAACCATGTGTTCTACTCCTTCTTCACTACAAGAGTGTAAGAGTTTTCGAAAACTTGACTCCTTATTAACCAGAACCTGAATTCTTGCCAGATCTAGACGTCGGAAACTATGTGTATCCTCATCCATCTTAATCGGACAGCCAAGGAAGGAACCAATTCTATTGAAAGTTCTGCTATCCCACAATTCCACTGGTAGGTCCAAGATATCCACCCAAATCGGCACATCCAGAAGAGCGACTCTATTTTGCGTTTCACCAGGTTTCCACTTCCTTAGAATCACAGGCTTCCCTCTTACATACATTTCAGCTTTCAAAGCTACTTTGAGATCCATCTGGTTCTCAAACTGGATTAGAAAAAACCCTGAACCTCTATCAAAAACTTCAAATGAACTCCTCATTTTCCAGACGCCGTCAAATTATGCCGTCAGGGTCGGGATGTGAGGCCGGAAGTCTATAACGTAGCCCAATAAGCATTTACTCCACCTATTTGCATTTTCCTCAGCCTCCTTACCAGGATAAACAATCTTACCGTTGTTAAGCGAGACCTCAACTCTTTTCAAATCTAGAGCACTCATAGGGGAACTCGGATGTATCACTGCCCAGCTAGAAGAAACAGCCGTGAGAGGCTGACCAGGACCTTGATCTGGGAACGAGACCGTCGCAAACTTAGGATCGGCATGAGCCACATTGGCATCTACACCCTTGTGCCGGCGAGCTTCTGCAGGAGGCGGACGGCAGGAAGTCGTCGCCTCAGATATCGCCTTGTCGCCCACGCCAGCGAGCGCCATCAAATATCAACACAATGACCTAAATAAATGATCTAAAAGATACAATAAAATGGATGAATATGCATTCATCAATACCCAAGCTATAATAAAATACCAATTGAAACTAAAAAATGAATTGATAGGGTGTGTTAAGACAAAATGTCACAAAATGATCAAAGAACAAAAGTAAGACATATCTCATTTGTATAAAAGATGTGTAAAGTCTTTCATGATAGAAAGATGTAATTAAAACTCAAAAGGATCAACAAATAATCTCTAAACCAACATGTTGATACAGAGAAGCTATTAGAAACTGAAATTACAACAGATAGAAATATGTATCACTAGGTGGAGCTCCCCCTTAATCACATAAACAATATAAATAGGATAAAAGTAAATAAACATGAACCAACAAAAACAAATTCCAACAAGAAATAAAACACACTTGCACCATGTTATATAAATCATTTCAGATTAAAAAATCATGTAAACGTGAAGCAAGAAAGAATTAAAAACCAACTGACAAATATCCAACATAACTGATACTCAACATTTCAGTCAAGTTTTATTTTTATTGAGATATCCCTTAGTCAAATTCTATTTTAAACTTAAGGTAGTCTATTGACAGATCTTGATCCAACAAAAATCCAACCTCATATAAACAAAATAGAGGTATACAAATTGAAAATTACTAACTAAAAGTTACTAATAGAAACAAAAGGCAATAAATCAAGAAGATATCCAATAAAGCTCATGCCAGAATGCCATCAACTATCTTGGGTTTTAAATGCCAAACCATGTTACATGCTACTTTATGAGGGGGAAGAAAAGGCAGAATGACCAAATTAACTACATGCAAAGTATGACAAATGGTTAATACAAGAAGAGCTACTCGCATTAATTTAATAGAAGTAAGTATGATCTCCTTCATATAGTAATCACTAGTGCCAATAACTATTAGAAAATATATTTAAAGATCTCTTAAATTTTTCATTTTATTTAAAAGGCATCAAAGGGTCTCTAATAGTAGAAAACAAGCATTTTCTAGTACTGGAAAGGTTATATTTAAGCATGGAAATTCTATCAATCAAATCAACACTCCCTTAAGAAATAGAATATTATTCATTATGAGAACATAAGATAGGTTGTTTCTCCAAAACACTATGTTTTTACAAAAGAGAAGGCATTTGAGTTTTCAATGAAGTATTATGAGAAGCAAGCTTGTCAATTATTTCTTTTTACTAGCATAATGATCATTGAGATTAATAAGTTTGTCACATAAAAAATAGTAGAAGTCAAATGGGTTTTCCTTTTATTAAAATTGTTAACCTATTCTTAAGTATTAAATAAGTCCAATAAAATTATCATCATCATTTGGAGTTATACTTCATCCCCCTCTTGTTCATCATTTTCATGATGTTTCAATGAGACATTCAATAACATGATAGAAATTATCTTCATCATAATTTGAACCCAATTTAAAGAAGAATCAATAATAAAGTGTGATAAGACATATTACCCTTATATTTCTAAACCTTATTTTTCTCTTGAGTTTTGGTCATTCATCCCTCCAATCACTTTTACCAGCAAACACTAGATAATATTTTTGAATAGTTTCTAATGCTCATCTTATGTTTTGAGTGCTTATCTTCTTCACTACTTGATTCTCAAATTTAATAAAAGGGTGATGACTTTGAAGACGCTTATTTAAGAAACAACAACTTTCTTTTAATATGATTTTCTTCCTCTTCTTCAATCTCTCAGTCTCTAGCCTTTACTTCATAACTTTCTAGTTGTATAAAGTCTCCAAGATGAAAAATGGAATATCTAGTGATTCTTTTAGAGAAGTAAATTTATCTACATACTTAAATATTGGAGAAGCAATATTTTAGTTGCAAAATCATTATGCACAATGTTCTTCCCATGAGATTTTAATATCAACAATCAAAGTAGATTTAGAGTACATTTTTGAAATTGATTCATGTATATATATGCAAAATGACTCTAATTTATGAGAAATCGTATTCACATTAGAATATTTCAATTGCTCCATTTTTAGTGAATAATAGATAATTTATTAAAAATATCATAGGCAGTTTTACAAGAGAACATCCCATTAAATTCTTATCGTGAGAGTAACAAATGTAATTCATATCAACTTATCTTTAAGAGTGTCACTTCAAACTGTATCTACATCCTATGACTAAGATCCATCTTTGAAGACATGTATGGTCAGGTGATCATCTTCTACAACTCAAAGCCAACCCTCTAGAAAAAGTAATGCATTGATATTTCTAGTAAGTGTAATGGGTGATGTTGAATGTATTTGTTTTGTAGACATGTTATCCCTTAAGGAGTGGCTTAGTAGAATTTTCCCCATTCTTTAAGTATCAGTGCATCTTCTTGAATTCTCTCTTTGATACCAATTGAAATCTTTAGAGAGGGGTCAATTGAGATTGAATCAATTTATGCAATTTAAACACAAAGAGGTTAGCTACAACATGATTAAAATAATACTGCAATGGAATGTAAATCAAGCATTCACTGATAAGGCCCACAAAAGACATTATAAGTTGTTGTGGTTACATCTTCAAATGTTGTAGCTCCACTACCTAGTTATTTCCAGTCGAGATTTCTCAACCTGTAATTTGAGTTACTTTTTCTATACCAATAAAATTTAAAACTACCAACATATTTTGTGGATCAATATCAACCTTCTTTGAAATGAAGTGATAGAAGGTGCCTAGTTTGTAGGTAGTTTGAAGACCACCTTTAAAGAAGGTCTCAATATACTTTTTCCATTATACACAAGCTTCTTACATGAAGTAGCTTCAGATATTTAAATAAGAATAAAGAACAAGGATGAAAAAGGAACATAAAACTAATCTCACAAGATTTGCAATTGAATCACTAATGCAAATGTGATGAGAAACTCCAATTGGGTTTATGAAAGGATATATGGAATTAAGTAGGAAACCTAAGCTAAATCAGATTTAGGCTAGTTGGAAGCAACATGGAATGGTAAAGTATGATTCAAATCTAAATTTGGTAACAAGTAGTTGAACTAATCAAGTGTACTTAGGGTGTCCATATGGCACCCCTATATATGAAACACTTTGAATAGTCTTGAAGATTATTGGGAGTTTTTGAGCAAATTTAGTTGTTTTATGATAGTTTGTGGGAAATAAATGGCTAATAGAACACTAAGGAAGCTTCAAACTACAGGTGGGTAAAATTGTAATTTAACCAAGAAGCATCTTAGTCAAAGTACAATTTGACTAAGATACCATCTTGAAATCCATTGGTGTATTGGATAGTCCTAATCAGAATAAATTTTGACTGACATGCTTTCCATTCTAACTGTGATTCAACTCCAAATCAGCATGTCCCATGAATTCCTAACATTTGAAAATTAGATCAATTTATTTTTGCGATTAAACCTATACATCTTAATGGGTGTATATAATTATAAATTTGAGTTTAGGATGATGTTTTTCTACTCCACTGGTTCTTACCTAGTTATTACAAAAAAACCATCAATACAAGTCACAATTATGGGGGAAACTTGATTTTTAAAAACATAAACACACATATTATTGCAAAACAACTTCATGAGATCTTTTCTAAGTTCCTTGGTCAATGAAAGACTCAATAAATATTTTAGTTATATAAATGGGATATATTTACATCATCTAAATTAAAGTGTTTCACATCTTAAAAGCCAACATCGACCTCTCTATTATTCACCCTCACAACTAAAGCTGAGTACCACTTTTTGGATGTCGCTATAGCCAGAAGTCATGAGTTTACACCACATATAAACCAAATTCTCATCACGAAGTATGGGATACCGCAATTTATAGAGTGAAAATATGAAGGTCGTGTGTTTGATCCATGATCACTAAAATGGCAAAAATATGATACAAAAATAGATATTTATTAGGATTTCAGATTTGTGATCATTTGTGGAGGGAGACATGTCAACTATAATTCTTCATAAATGGAAGGGGTCAGACATTCTCTAGAAATGTTGATGTGACATGTGTCAAAAACAAGTAAGTAGTTTTACACTTTGAAAGTACCAACAATATTAAAAATCTAGTTAAACAAAAATAATAGACAAAAATATATAACAAATATACTTACATACACACACTCAACTAGGTTGGGCATGTCAGTGTGTGTACACTAAGTATTTTATTGTGTACTACAGAAACCACACAAGGAATTAACCATAACCTTTCATGTCCCAATTCGCAACAGAAAAGCAACCAATCTATCAATTGAAATGAATTAGAAAATTCAACAATGAAGAAGAACATTGTAGCATTTTTTAGGTGTAAGACAAAGATGGCATCGAGATCTAGAATAAGCTTTACATTTATCAATATGTCGTGGCATATGAATCCAATCTCAATGTTCAGGTCGATTGGGTATGCCAAAATACATTAATATTGTTAGGTTCCATGGTGCAAGCTTATTTGTTTTTCCTTTGCCACATACTAATACATGTTCCCTCAACTGGAAAAAATCCACAATCTTCATTGTACATTGCCAACAATGCATTCATTTAAGAAAAGGCAAAAATAAAAGGATTGTAAAGAAAATAATTATATCTTTTATTGGATTTGTGATGTGGGTTGTGATAACCATCTTGATCATGACATGAAGGAGGGGAAAATGTTTTTGGACAAGGTGCACACTACAAAGACCATCTTGGTAAAGAACCATATGATTGTGACATGAATTAAAAAGCATTTAATGGAATCTTGAACCAAAAAGAATATTCATAATGTAAATGAGCATGCACACAACAAACTAGCTAGACACAACATGTTGCACATGCATGTTTTCTTATTGTGTATAACAAAAAGCATACCAATGAATGAGTTGTATGCCCTAAGTTGGGTCACATGAGCTTTGTGAGATCACTACCACAAAAGGAAACTCCTCACTTCATGAGTGATAATGAGGGATAATTTGACGTATAAGTTTTGTAACACCTTAAAGCAATAGTTACAACAATTAGGCATACAATGTGCAACACATAATCTGTTAACATGAAAAGCATGTAAACGCTAGCCTTTATAACATCTTGTGGGTTACCTATCACATAATATATATATGGAACTCTCAATAATTTATGTGGGAAATGTGTAGCACCCAAATCGTCTCTATATACACATGTCTCCTAACTCTTGGGTGACCAATGTATAAATGTTTTTAACCATAAAGCCATATATAATAGTAACATTTTATAATACATCAACTAAATTTCCATTATCTACAATCCTACTCATTGACATATCTCTCAAAATACATTTGGATTGTAACATAAAAGAAGAAGCAATTCTCACCTCTTGCCTAGTTTGATGAGTCTAAACTAGATGAATAATTGTCTTTAGACTAGGCTTTCATGTTGTCGTACAAATGAAATACTACCAAAATATGAAAGGATAGAAGAATATATATTATTATATGTTTTATAATAGTCCAATGGTTGTGGATAACTTTTCACAATGGGTCTAGACAAACTAGACTGGGGATGACAATAGTGAGATTGTTTCAAAAACTTAAAGTGTGACATGTTCAAGATTAGTAGACAATAAGCATACCATATCTATGGAGGTTTTTGGAACTATAAAGTACATATTTATTAGTGAACAAGTTGTAGTTAAAATCACTATACCACACCATGAAAACATAAGGTTTATGCACATGTTGTGGATAAGTAGTAGCTAACCATATTGTTGGACCATGAAAAATCACAAAATATATTACATGACTGAACTAATAAAGAGATGCCAATTTTTGTGTTCCTAAGCTACAAATATTCTAAATTTACATATATTTGAAATACTCCATATCAAATTACAAACTACAACTATTCATACTTAGATACATATACACTAATTCTAGTAAACTAGAACTATTGTGATGCAACTTTAAACCATAATGTAAGATTCCATATTTGCACTTTGTCATGGTAGTTTTTAGAATCATCAATCATATCTGTATGAAACCACTTGCACAATTATATGGCTGAAAAAGCAATAAATATAGGAGTTATTCTCCACATCAGTAAGAAACCAGAAAGGAAGAATGTAAAAATAGAAACTAAAAGAGAAAACCCAAATCAAGTCAACTAAATGAAAACCTATACAAATATGAAAAGCAGATTAGATTGGAAAAGTATTTTGCATTAGAGCCACCATACAGTTTCACATGTGAAATTAGACAAGAAAGTCAATCATGTCCCTACATTTTTAAGGAAATTCTAAACATGAAAAAAAAATAATGATATTGGAGTTGCCACCACATTTTTAAGGAAATTCTAAACAAATTCAAAGGAAAAATGCGAAAAAAACCAAGATTTCTCAAACATGGATAGATATGAAAATTGTGACCATGAAACCAAGTGAGATTGTCCTATTATGATTAGGTAGGGTGTTAAGAATCCACATGTCATTAAATAAAAATTGGTACTATACATCTAATATTGGGATAAGAATAACTTTTCATACATTTTAGGTTTTAGGATTAAACAAAACTTCTAGTCAAGTGGTTGGATGACGTAGTTGCTTCAGTTGATCGGTTGTGCTTTTAGTCAATCGAATGGGAGCTTATACTACTTGTCTTCATTTATCTTTATCCAGTCAACTCCTTGGCCATCCACTTGATTGACTAAAGGTTTGGTGACTCTGTGGAGTGTATTTTATCATCCTTTTGACATACAAAATGGTTGGTATGATCCCCAAATTTCATGTCATCATTACTAAAGGTGTCAAAAATCCTATATTGGTGTTATTGAAGAGCGACTCCCATCTTTTAATATCTTTTCTAGACTTCCTCATCACTGATCCTGAAATCATATGAACTAAGGCAAACAAGTATTAAAAATAAAACCTAAATATATAACAATGATAAATTATTTGCATATATCATATGCAAAATTGAAGGTATGTAATTGACTATGTAAAGTAGGTAATTCTGACATATTTAATAAGGTTCAGTTTTATTTCTAAATTGAAGAGAGTAAAAGGGGTCCAGCTTTGATGTGTGGTACATGGTATATATAGTTATTTTGGTAGTTAAGGGTTGATGGATGAGGGGTCACATTTTTTGCATTTTGGGAAACATACCAACCTTGATTCCAAGTGTACTTGAAAACTAGAAACTCTATAAACCACGACTTTCCTTAAGCCACTAACAACACTACATGTGGTTAATTTCCTGATAACCATGCGGCCGACATAGAGGGTGAGTTTGACCCACTATAAGCACTTCTTAAGTATGGTATGTCCAATCTCAATATAAGTTCCCTAGTTTGTGTGACTTTTTTCTTTGGCATGGGAGATGGACCATGAGGTGATTGATTTAGACGCCTTGAAAAGATATAAGAATGAGAGAAAGGATATGGTAAATGAAATCTTGGAATCTAGTTTCTCTGCTTGTTCCATCTTGTATAATAAGACATCAAATTTTGAAAAGATGATTATATGTATTGGAAAAAGCAACTAAATCTCCAACTAGGAGTGATTTGAATATATTATCATGCTAGATCTAATTGACTGATTTACTTGTACAAGTCTCAATATGAGTCCACAATGTGTATCTCCTGAGTATGACAGTCCTTGTGACATATAGAGAAATGGATCAATGGATTTTTTTTCATAAGTAGAATTGTATAAAAAAATGAAATCAAAGTAAATCTAACATGTGCCTTGTTTGATCTTGCTTGTTGATCCATGGACTAAAAATTAAGGTGTCAACACTACTAGTAATTGGCCTCCTATGTTGTTGACAATTCTTTTGTTCTCTATCTCTTGAGTCTTTTCCTGGTCCCAATGTTAATCTCTCCTATAAGCATTGTTACCACAATTCAACTTCTCTAGGAATTCGAACCATGGTCTTTCCATTTTCTTGTTTTATTATCTTATTGATAATAATTTTTTTTATTGTTGAATTAAACATATCAGGATTGTAGAAAGGATTTTCACTTGTACTACCCTTCTTAAATATACAAACACAATACACTATCAATATATCCTTTCTATGGGGTGACACTATATATAGGAAGAAAATACACTTTATCAACTGGGAAATGTATGCAAACTAGAAATTCACAGTGGATGGGGCATCATCAACCTCAAAATACATTTACATTTCTTGTACACTAAATCTCAATATCCTTATGTACAAAAACACCCCTACCATTTGGAAAGAATTGATCCTCAATAAATATTATTTCAATAAACCCATCTAACAAATCATCAGAAACACCAATACCTCCCACCTTTGGGTAAAATACCTTAATAAAATCATTTACATCATACCAATGGGTATCAACATTTCTCCTTTCCTATTAAAAACACAAATGTCTAGAAAGACCCCTGGTTAGAAGGCAAAATAATAGTAGATATGAATACCAAAAATCTCATCAACTTAACCACAACAAAAAGAATTTAAATTTTGTCATGATGACATAGCAATAACCTAAAAAGAAATTGTGACCACCTACTTTAAAATTTATATATAGAAAACATCAAAAATTAACTTTTCTTCAACAAATTCTTGATGAAATTTAATTACTTATGGGGCAATTTTTATACCTCTAGATTAGCATACCCTTTCCACACACACCCATCTATCTCAACACACTACGATATTTTTTTCTTCTGAAAAATCAAATATCCACCAAAGATTCACATTCTTATTTGGCTGATTGGACTCAACAAATTCATGAATAAAAAAAAAGGAACTAATGGAGGATTCCATGGACCTTCTATGTGGCTAGTATGTGGACCATACCACAAAAATATGGAACATCTGTTTTTTTCATTGTACACAAATAAAAAACATATAGAAACCACTACTTCCGAACCCACAATGACACCAAGAGATACACAACGAATCCATTCATAGACTAAATTATAAAAAGTCAGCAACCCATATTACAGACTACGTTCGATTCTAGTTTGTAAGATATTTTTAAATATTTAGGTTAAGCGAAACTTGATTCTTTTTTTATAATCATAATATCTCTAACACAACCTTACAAAGAAAACGTAATGGGTTTGAACGATGACATTACTTCGACTCATACTTATATACAAAATATGACCATAAAACCAGAGCAAGAACGGCCACTTCAAGATCAGTAAATGATGAAGGCATCTGTTATGGAAGATATGTGTTGGAATAAATTCTAGAGGACACCAAAGAAAATTGAGTAGACCAACTACCCTAAATCGGCGCTTAGCTAGCATCTAGTTTTATCTCTATCTGGTTTATATATTATGTTAGTTGAGGCTTGTTATAAGGTGCCTCCCTCATCTATTACTAGACTTATTAGATATTAATGATACTTTGTGCTCTTCTACCCCTATATAATCTAATTTTACGGACGTAATCTCAGATTTTATCTTACTAGTGCTGAACTTTTCTATCAAAAAACGTGTACTGCACTTCTCGTCGAACGGAATGAACATGATTTGGCGGGATTGAAGTCCAAAATTCTGCTATCAGTCCAGCTTATAGTCCATGGACTGGAGTCGACTGGAAACTTAAAGGCCCATCTATATATGCAACTTTTCATTGCCCATAACTGTACCTAGATAGAGCCGAAAGAATTCGGTCCGGCCTTTTGATGCAAAACGAGCCAGGCAGCCTGTGCAGATATCTTTCTGCTCCTTCCCTCCACCCCTGACAATCATCCGCTGCCGCGGGTGCACTGCGTCTTGCTGGGCGTTTCGGCCACCTCTCCATTTCGACCATCTCTGTCCAGTTCGCGACAACCGGAGGCTTTGAGCTGCGACTGCGAACGGAGCCAGATGGCGGCGGCGCTGCGATCGGCGGTCTCGCGCGTATTGTTCCAGCGGCGGGCGCTCTCATTCTCCGCCTTCTCTCAACCGCCTCCTGTACCTCCGCCCAAGGCAGAACCGTCAACCCAGCTCTTTGTCTCCGGTACTTGTCTCACCTTCATTCGACATCCCTTCTCGTTTCGTTCTATTAGCTGCATCAAATATCCTCTGCTGTCGGCTGTCCATAAAGATCGGAGCCTCCTCCTTGATATTTTTTTCTTCTGAAAGACGTCTTTACATCTTTATCTATCACCGTGGTGTGCGGCTAAGATATGAATGCATAAAAGCAACCCGTCTGATTCGTTTCTGGCGCCGTGGATTTCACTCTGATCATGATCAGGACCCCGAAACGCGCAACTAGCAGGCGGCTAGCCGTGCCACACCACTCCCAATGATCCGGCGTTGTTGAGGGTTTAGGGTTTAACTCTTAGGATTTCATATTGCCGCGTTTTCTTTTTCGCCTTTGCGTATGCCGCAAGTCGGTAAGGCGCGGCCGCCTGATCTCCTGGTGGAGCAGGATGAGATGAATTAGGAAGAAAATTTGGGAGTGCCTAATTCAGATTCACTCCCTCTCGGAGGTGTAGTTAATCTTCTCCTTACGCGCGCCTGCTAAGCATCCTTCCTCTGATGTCTTCTTCAGCTGCAAAGCGTGACAAAGGGCGTAAGTATTCCACTTCAGTTTCTGCAAGTCGATAATCAACCTTGCTCATCCGATCCTAACACTTAATGTTGCCCAAAGTGATGTCGCACTGATTTCTTGTTGTTTGGCCAGTTTCTTGCCAATAGGGCAGGGACTTGAATTAGACCTTCTGTAAGTGCGGTGCCAGTCAGCCTGTAGCTTAGAAAATATCGAAAGTGTCCAACCTGAGCGGAATATGGGCAAGTGTTCTACCTGTATCCACCCAAGTTAAAAGCCATTTCTGGGGTTGGCGTTGTAGAAACACCTCAAATATCTTCAAGCATCGACCCCTGTTATCCATCACATTGCACGTGTATGTGCAGTTCTACCATAGCTTGCTCCCTTTGCAGTCAGAGTAGCTTCTATTATCAACAATTAAGAAGACCACATCCCCATGTGAGATCTTCTTCTTCTACATACCATGAAGCTCTTTCACTCTTATGTGCATAGTTGGGTGAAAAAAGGCTACCAGATAAGGGTTACCAGTAGGGATGAGTCAGATACTTAGTCGATTGACCGCCACTGGGATATCCAACGTCCCCTGGACCAAGACAATACGTTTATGAGGTGTATTGCAATTTCTTCGCGTACTGCATTAGGTATTAGTAATGTCAGTAACAGCCTCACGGAAGCCTTCTACTCATTTTTATGCCAGTGGGGCATGTTTTTCTACAGCAGATAAAATCCTATTTGGTGGTATGTGCAGAGGTTCAACTTCAATAAGATGCACCTACTAGTTCATCTGGCGACTTATCGACTATCCGTACTAGAAACCAATCAGATAATGTCTATGGGTTCATGCTCGGTAGTTGATACTATGGAAATCATGAGGAAAAATTGCTAATGTTGATGTAAAACAGGTCTTTCTTCTCATCTCTCACGTACTGCTCTATTTCATCTTTCTGAAACCTGACATAACTGCAGGGAGGTACAGACACCGGTTGGGACTCAGTCTTCACAATTATGTATTATCTGTTGTGAATTCACTTGGGAGGGAGTTTCAGTGGGGCTCATGAAATACTTATATGAATTCTTCTAGAAGACGCTCAGTTCTGAGTTGTTTCAGTGGGGCTCATGAAATACTTATATGAATTCTTCTAAAAGACGCTCAGTTGTGAGTTAAGTAACACTTTCCCACTAATGTAAAAATGACTAGCAAGACAATGGACTAGTAAGCTTTGCATAATTTATGTCAAGCTGTTCCGTTGAATTCAGGTCAGGTGTCAAAAAACTTCATGCCACTACACACCATGACTATCTTTTGGTCTGTGGTGTCCGTTTGATGTATATCAATGACCAATTTTTGGCTCTATAGAATAATTGGACAAGCATGGACATATCCTTTAGTGAGAATATGCTCTCTTTTGCTGACCAGGATGCATAATATGATTAACTTGTCCACCTTCTTGCCCTTGCTCCAATCATCTGTGTGTCAGAAAAATTGTGCATCACCTTTCAGGTCAATATAAAATAGTGTTTTCCTGCATTGAGCCACCTCAGACATTAATTATCCACAATGTGCCCCCGCACACCAGAGATTTCTAAGAAATTGTTAATGATTCATCATGTGCTGCTTAAGTGATGGACGACTTTGATATTAGGTTGTTATTAACCACCGTGCTACCTCTAATGTTACAAGCACAAAAGCTCTATACCACACACGTATATCCAGTAAAGTACCTCTCATTGCATCAAAATGTGTGCATGTAGTCTTCCCTGTATTTGGAAGCTCAGTGCCCTTCTAACTATGGAGTTTTGCTTTTGCTCAAGATCCTTACTAATAGAATTTCAAACTGAGGCACCGGTTTTATACTCCACAGCCAGTCTAGGAAGAAGGAACACTTGTCCACCATATGAATCCTCGGAAGAGATTTGCCAACTTGGTTTTTAAGCTTGGCACAGATCTTTGAGTCGAGTCCAAGGTAAGTTGGAACTAAAGTCTCCTCAGGAAGAGGAAAACAACAATTCAAAAGCACTGTCAGCATTTGATAGGTAGGATATGTTCACCAGTGATCAGTCAACAAAGCTTCCAACCACAGACCCTCTTTACGTTCTTTATAAGTTAATTGTCATTCTGCGACTAATTATGAAGGCTACCACTCTTGCACCTTCCCTGAAGGTAACATGTTGGCAGTTTGAGCTTTATCTCATTTTCTACCCTGCCACAACACATGCATGAGCTGAACCTAGGAAGCACACACCTTGGACACGTCTCCGGCGTGTCCACCTTGAGTTTTTTTCAATTGCAATGCTGGACACGTCTTGGACACTCCGTGGACACATCCTAGACGCGCCCATCCCAACCCACTTAAGCCTAAGTGTATGAAAAAAACCAAGTCTTCTCCAAATCCCCACCTCATGTCCTCTACTACTCCTTGCACTACTAACAACAGGTGGTTAGGCTTCAGCTGCTACAGGCAAGCCGTCAACACCCTTCTTTAACAACTAGAACAACCATCATCAGTTGTATCATCTCCACCAACTATAGCAACATTCAGGGATCTACCACATCAACTTGAGGGAGGCAGTTGCATTTTTACTACCTTCTCTTCCAGTTCCATGTAACTCTTCCCCCTTTGCTTCTCTCCCCTCCTCTTCCTACTTCTTCTTGTCCCCCTCTTCTTTATCCTACTCTAGAGCCGCAGTAGCTGCAAAAATGTACCTTCAGCTCCTCTTTTTACTACTGCTCTGAGTTGGCTTTTCCCTCATCTACTTTTCCTCCTCCCCCTCTTATTCCTCTTCTCATTCCTCTTTTTCAATTTGAATGTGGCAGCAGTTGGAACATTACTCCCCATCCCCCTCCTCTTATTTCACGTTGGTCCTCCATGTCTTGTTCTACCTTCTCTTGCCACTCCTTCCCCTACTCTTCTTCTTGCTCCTCCTCTGGGAAAAAGTAGTATTGTCCTCCCCACGCCTACTCTTTTGCTTGCTTCTCCAATCCCCATCTCTCCTCCTCTTCTCTTGCCCCTCCATCTAAGTAGCTCTCAAACGTATCCCCTTTCCTTCTCTTCCCTCTCAACCTGCAAGCCACCTTCATTTTCCATCTCCTCTAGCACCAGCAACAACATATTTCCTCATCCCCTCACCTTCTTCCTCTTGATACATGTTGTTCACCATTACTTCCACCAAAAATAAAAAAGCCATTGTCCCCAAAATTCTATGACACTTAAGTTTTACAATTCCATATATATGTTTGCAACAATTTTATAATCAAGCATCTTACATATTGTACTTAATCCTCCATATCGTGACTTGTGGATATGATGATATATGTTGACTGCTTGTTGGATTTCATGGTGATTGCTCCTGTACATAATCTATTTAGATCATTTTGTGTGTTTATACATATAGCATATTATATTTCAATATATATATATATATATATATATATATATATATATATATATATATATAGTGTCGACAAGGAGTGGCTCAAGTGGTCAAGCACGGTGTCCCCTAACAAAGGGACTCGGGTTCGAATCTCAGTTGCCGCCTTGATTTACCACCCTCTCGGGCGTTCGGCCTCCTCCACGGGCGTGGGAGAGGGGGAGAAAAGGACAAAAAATTAAAATAGCACAGTTTTATAAAAATATGTAATGAAGTAGCACCAAAACCATCTTAATTCCCGAAATAGCCTACTTTCTGAGGAAAGCGTCAAAATTTTGGCGTTTTAGTGTTTTCGGAATCAAAGGCGCCAGAATAGTTGGCGTTTTTCAGTGAAAGCGCCAAGTTTTTAGCGTTTTAAGCTAAAAGCATCAGAAATTTAGGCATTTTTGTGAAAGCGCCAAGATTTAGGCGTTTTCAGGGTAAAAGCGCCAACCACTTTGCGTTTTTAAGTAAAAGCGCCACAAAGTTGGCGTTTTTAGGTGAGAGGGAGTGGGGATCTTCTTCCGCATGCAGGAGCTAGTAGAGTGGACACATCAGTTGATGGTCGGGTCCACTGGGTCCATTCTCTCAAGAATGAACAAGCTGGTTATCTGACAGTATGAAACCCTTATTGACGCCTTGAATCCGGAAGCGACAAAGAAATTAACGATCCCCCCACCCACCTCTCCTGTCGGGGTCTCGCTCTTCGTCTCCCACCTTCACTCTCGGTCACTGCTATCTCGTCTTGCTCCCGACAACTCTCCCACCTCTACTCCACCTCCAACCACTCCCACTGCTCCGCCTCCTAGCCCACAGAGCGGCTAGAGGAGAGAGCAAGAGCAGCCAAGCCTGAAACTAAACAATACTTGGTACGGACATCTATATAGCCCATGGTTATCAGAACCGAACCGAACCGGCCGGTTCAACCGGTTGAATCGGAAACCGGTTAGTTCAGCGGTTCGGTCCTTGCTCAGACCCATAATTGAAGTTTAACCGGCCAATAACCGGCAACTCGGCAGGTTGGACCGGTGAACCGGCGAACCGGTTGAGTTTTATCCAACCGGCCGGTCCGTTTTCATCCACTTATCCGCTCCCGCTTCCACTGATCCGTGCAAAAAACCAATTTTCACGCAGCCAGACTCCCGACTCCCGACTCCGATAGCAGCGGCGTCTCAGCCCTAGCTGTGAAGGAGCACCAGGAGGCGACGCCGGCCTTCACTGCACCAGCTGCCGCCACTGACCTCCGCTGCACCTGATGCTGCCGCTGACCTCCGTCGCACCTAATGCCTCCGACGGCCTCCACTGGTCATTGCTGCTCTTCTCTACAGCCGTCGGGTAGCTGCTTGCCGCCGTCCTTGGTAAGTCTTCTGATTCTTCCTCCTCTCCTTCTACTCTTCTCCTCCTTCCTCAAATAGCTCGTCCTCCACTGGCTCATGCCTCTACTCCTCCCTATTTCCCTGTATTTGTTGTTTCTTCTTCTATTTCTCTCCAAGTCCTAGGTACTTCGTTTCGGTTTTGCTCTGCTACTTGCTCTCCGCTTCTTCCTGTAGTAATTCCCTTCCTTTACTTGTCGTCCCCTTCTTCCTATAAGGACCTTCTACCCTT
The DNA here is from genome assembly GCA_963693085.1 of Alisma plantago-aquatica. Lineage (NCBI taxonomy): Eukaryota > Viridiplantae > Streptophyta > Magnoliopsida > Alismatales > Alismataceae > Alisma > Alisma plantago-aquatica. The sequence continues at coordinate 573,560,449 of OY856410.1, forward strand.
ACTCATCTTATTATTCCTATCATCTTCTTCATTCATCCTTTTTGTTCATGTTCTTCAATTAATTTACTCTTCTTCTTGAATGTTACCCTGTCACCCCTCTTGCTCGCATGGCTGTCTGTGCTGAAGGATAGCACCACATGGTGCTGCAACTGGCTTTTGAATTAACCGCTGCTGCTGATTTTTTACTGATTTGCCAGCTGCTTCAATTGCAATATATTTTCTACCACTTCACTATCCACATTCTAGAACTTATTAAATTGATTGCTAAGGTTGATTTCACTATGTATTATAGGCAGCATGTTAGTGTCTCCAATTTCGTGGTTACATATTATGACATTAGAGATTTTTTACTCAGTTAAGTTGATTGTGGTTAATGTGGTATTGTAGTGGGTTGTATTTTTAATGAATTAGTCAATTCATCTTGAATACTATATAATTTGGTTAGCACATGTCCATATGTCAAATAATGCTTATTACTTGGTTTGTTTTTGAAATTATCTTGAACAATTGTATTATTATTCATGTTTCATTATTAAATTTACCATGATTTTCATATATCTTTAGAGTTTGTAATTTATATGTGACGCCATGCTGATGTCACCGGTTGAACTGGTCCGACCACCGGTTGAACCAGTGAACCGAGAATCGGAGGCCTCAACGGTTCGCTTACCGGTTCGATTATGAAAACTATGATATAGCCATGTTCGCCACTCAAAAACCACGGCAAGAATTGATTCTCTTCCACACTCACACCACAAACCACGCTACAAACTCCACCGGCCACTGACTACCGCCCGAACCGTCCAAAACCCCGCTTTCCTCTTACCCTCATCTTCGATATTCCTCTCCTCTTTTCCACGCCACTTGTTGCTCGCCACTGACCTGTACCCACCGACAACCGGTGAGTTAAAACCCCAATTTGAGCAAAGAGAAAAGGGTGGTAAGAAGGAAGGCGATGACGGCGGCCGCAATGGACCGGGACGCGTTGGATGGGCTCATATCGAAGCTACTGGAGCCGAAGAAAGGGAGAGGCGTCAAGCAGGTGGCGCTACGTGAGGATGAGATCAGGAACTTGTGTGTTGCAGCTAGGGATGTGTTTTTGTCGCAGCCCACACTGTTGGAGATCGGCGCCAATCAAAATATGCAATAAGGGTTATCTGCGTGAGGGTCAACTGATGTGTCCACTCTACTAGCTCCCGCCTGCGGAAGAAATCCCCACTCCCTCTCACCTAAAAACGCCAAATTTGTGGCGCTTTTACTTGGCTGGGGCTTTTACCCTGAAAACGCCTAAATCTCGGCGCTTTCACAAAAACAAAAACGCCTAAATTTCTGGCGTTTTTAGCTTAAAACGCCACAAACTTGGCGCTTTCACTGAAAAACGCCAACTATTCTGGCGCCTTTGATTCCGAAAACACTAAAACGCCAAAATATTGGCGCTTTCCCCAGAAAGTAGGCTATTTCGGGAATTAAGATAGTTTTGGTGCTACTTCAGTACATATTTTTATAAAACTGTGCTATTTTGGTTTTTTATCCGGGAGAAAATGCCTCTCTTAATCCCATATATATATATATATATATATATATATATATATATATATATAGAGAGAGAGAGAGAGAGAGAGAGAGTCAGGCTAGAATACACTCGAGTGTATTCGGAGCAGAATACACTCAAGCAGTTTTTCATGATGCAATTTTTTTTCAAAAATCTAATCCGTTGATCTTCTTAAACATCTTGTGAACAACTCATACGCAAAATTTGAGCACATTTAGACATTTATAGGTCATGTTATAAAGACCGCAAAAATTATGCATTTCAAATTAGTTTCCCGCGTCAATTTTGTTGCCCTTGAATGAGTGACTTGCACTCATCCAAATGGGCTCAAAATTTGTATGTAGCCTAGTTATAGTATGACGGTGAAGATCAATGGTTTACGTTTTACAAAAAATAGTCTTGATATGCAAACCCACTAGAGTGTATTCGTGCGATATGTACACTCGAGTGTATTCTAGCCTCTCTCTCTCTCTCTCTCTCTCTCTCTCTCTATATATATATATATATATATATATATATATATATATATATATGCCGTGTCCAGTGCCGTGTCCGTGTCTCTGTCCGTGCTTCCTAGCTTGTGACCTATGTTCAGAACAATACCAACGATGGCCAATGGAAGAGAGGAATTAGGGCAATAAATGGAAAACGGCCAGGGTCTGTTCTAGATACAGATACATTCTTTCTAGGTCTTTGTATAACTGTAGAAAAACACTCTCCTTGATGATAATAGTATGATTCTTCCTTGCTTGCCTGCCCCCCTTAGTTATTTTTATTTGAATTCATAAGCTGGAGCGTCGCTGCCAACTGTGTAATTACATTCGACTCGAGGCCCTACTCCTCTCAGCTCCCCCACCTCTTATAGTCTACTGAGCTGAGCCTGTTAGAACATGTTGATATGAGCTAATTTCAAGCTTTATGTAAACTTGATCTATGTCCGAGACACTTGTGGTTGGTACTTGGTAAACTTTGTTTAGACTATCTGATGCTACATATGACCAACTGGCTGTAAAGTATACACATTTTTTTTTCCTAAATGCTTGCTAGTTGCTGACAGGATCTCAATTATACACTAGACACAATTTTATGTTTCATATTCAGTAGAGCTCTTACAATGATTGTTATACCTAGCTTTTCTACTTTCTGGGCCCTATGCATTTCGGTAATACTATATTGCACCTATCTAGCAAGCAAGTTTTCTTCCTTTCTATCTCCAGGTTCCATCTCAGTGAGATTGACTGCAGCTTTTTTCAATGTGGCAACAGGGCTCAACAAGCGCACCACCACAGAAAAGCTGAGAGAAACCTTTGCCAAATTTGGACAACTGGTAGAGGGTACGTACTCCTGTTTTCCATACTGTGTAGAGCCTCTTCTTCGTTTTCTGGGACTTGATATTGCTTGACGATGAACTGAAGGGACTTAAATAATAACAAACTCTCCCGTCCCCCCAACTTCCTACTTGCAGCTCGAGTGGTGACGGATCGTGTTTCTGGTTTTTCCAAAGGCTTTGGGTTTGTTAAGTACGGCACCGTACAAGAGGCAGAGGAAGCAATAAAGGGCATGGATGGCCAGGTGAGACTTCCCATTCCCCTTGTATGTTCTTGGAATTGCACTTTTATCTCTACTATGAATGGTTGCTGCCTGTTTACCAATATAAAAAAACTCCTTCCTCTCTGTTTTTGTAAATAATTGGTACTTCTAGCCTGATTAGTTCTATGTACGGGTTGAAACTTTGTCCTCCCTGTGCAGTTCTTGGAAGGTTGGATTATCTTTGTTGAGTATGCCCGACCAAGGGCTCCTCGACCTGCACCAAGTCAACAAGCACCATTGCCTTCTGCCATCTATGCTGACCATCAGTACAACAGGAACTGATGTTTCGAGGAGCTTAAAAGATTTAGCACAGAGCATATTATTGAGGCAGCTTTGTTGTATTGGTGTGTATGCACAGAGCGTATCATTAAGGCAGCTTTGCTGCATTTGTGTGCATGCATCACGGTCACATTTATATGTTGTATGGTGGCTTCACTGATTATAATGATGATCATGAAACACAAGCCGGCCCGCTGTACAACATGCCGGTTCTTGTTGCTTCTTGTTTTTCTCAATGCTGAGTGTTTATGAAGAGATTTATGGACAGCAAGTGGTGAAACCCATTTCTGATATACAATTAGGTGATTCCTTGCATGCGTGTGGAGTTTGTTCAAACTCCTAGCCAGTTACAATTGACACGCTGAAAGAAGTGCATCGTTTCAGATCCATGGTGTTACCCAGTCCGGCCTTTGCTCAAATCAGCAAAGTTTTGGTTTCAGACGGGTGATCAACGAATCAACCTGACATCACGGTGTGCTCTTGTGGTGTGCACGCGCATCATAATGATGTGTACATAGATTCATTTAATTTGTTTGGTGTGTTTTTCAAAGAGATCTGCTATACAAAGTCGTTCTCAGACAGACATTGGGACGAACTTTGGCATTTAGTCTGCTAGATAACAAAGTAGAGGAGGGAAGCAAGCTTCCCTCCTCTACTTTGTTATCTAGCAGGTTAAATGCCAAAGTTCGTCCCAATGTGTGTCTGGGTTTGCCTCTCCATAGCATTTTTCTTTTGTAAAATCTAAACTGCCGTGGTGCACAGCCCAAAAGATTCAACTTATCTCGGAAAGAGTGTAACTTAGGTTTTCTTTTCATGTTAGGTATTACTAGACATCTCATTCAAGTTTGAGAATATTAGATTTCAGTAAGTTTTAAGGGAAAAAAGAATAGAGTTAATGGACAAGTATGTTGTGAGTGAAGTATGTTGAAAGGAAAAGATAAATGTCGAATTTATTTTGCTTAATATCTTATCATATTGTGTTGAAGAAAAAGAACAGACCACTAAAAGGAAAAGAGACGGATAATAATAATAGTGGAGCAATGTCAATCTAGTGAATCTTTTTGGTGTTATTTGAAGAGCAATGTCATCCTCTGCTTCCTTTGATCTTGGTTGTATCATACTTATGACCCTAGCAACTTCATAAAGATGAAGTGGGGCATTGATAAGAGTTGGCTCTCATAGGGCCAATATATACAAGCCTTTTTAGAATACACAATGTCCACTAACAAAAGAAAGTTAATTATAAACATTGCAAGCAACCTTTCCTATGACACTTCCCAATAGAAAGACAAGTGTCAGTTTGTAATTTCTAAGCCTCAATCCCAACCATGTTGGAGTTGATTACAGTTCTGTTATGGGTCATATTGCAATCAAGATGTAGAAAGATAAGCTTTTTCTAAGAATTGAACATGTTTTGTCAATTTAGGCATAATGTGAACAAATGAATATGAACTTAGTGTTGGTCATTAATATACCCTAATTGTGATAATTTGAAAATTAGAGATATTACATTCAACTCTTCCAATGGCATTTTATACAATCGGAATAGTATACACAAAGCTAATCTATAATTTAGAAGAAAAAAAATCCAGATCCTCGTATGCTCTTGGATGGTTGCCTTATTAGAAGAAGTAACCAATTTGTTACTAAAAATAGAAATCCATATAAATATGATACTTTGCATAGTCTTTTAAATAAAATATAGATTTAGAGTATAAGAGTTGTTATATAATTTTGAAATTATAAGAAAAAGTTAAAGAAAAAATCTTTCACGACCTTTGATATATAGTATAGATACATAATAAGACAAGATTTAATCTATATTTTGGGAAATTATAGGTAAACATTGCATTATCCTATGACGTTTCATGTCAGAATATACAAAAACAATTTATAATTTAAAAAATTAAAAGTAAAATTGCATCCAAATTCTTATGTAGTCTCGCATGACTTGTTTATAGACTAAAAAACTAATTTGTAACTGCAAATAAAAATCACATACTTTACCTTCCACAATCTTTCTTATATCTGTATAATTCAGAATAACAATATTAATTTTTGATTCAAGAAAGTAGAAAGAAAAATTGCACAAAAATGATCCAACAACTGTCTTATATACTATGTGTACATGTGCATTGAACGGATTTGATAATAATAAATTACTCTGAAGATCATTATCGCGATGTTACATCACTCTGTCTAGCTACTAATGGAAGTATTAATCTTAATACATAATTTTTTGTAAGGTAAATTAGAAGGAAAAGACATGTCGAAACCTTCTTCAACTCATGTTGTCTCAGACGTAGTGATGAGGGATAAGATCAAAAAAAGGACAGGTTAAGAATAAAAGTAATAATAGCAACTTTTTGAATTGGGACAAAAAAATTTGCTTTCTAGATGTCACATAGAGGATCCTTTTGGTGCCACATCATAGTGATAGCATCCTCCACCTCCTCTTACAGTAGTCACACCACACTTTCAACCCTAGCAACTAAAAAAATATGACACAAGTGTGAAGACTAGTAGGTGTCCTTTCCCAATACAAGGGTGCATACATCCTTATATGGATACACAAAGTACAATTAGCAATTCAAAAAACTAAAGACAAGAATTCATGACTTCCCATATATAGTGAGGCAAGGACCAATTTTAGTTTAAAAATGCAAAGAATACATTCAACTCCTCCTATGACCTTTCACATAGTCAATATAAAAAAATTAAAATTCAGATAATGAAAAATGTATATAATTGTTCTCGTGCATTCTTTATAGTAAGACAAGGGCCAGTTTGTACATTGATAACTATGAGTAAAAATTACATTAGATCCCTCCTACGACATTTCATATATCTTATTAAAATACACAAGACGAAATTTCATTTAAAAAACTAAAAAACAATAACATCTAAATTTTTCTATACTCTTTGGGGGAAAAACCTAGAGCATGAGAGGCGGAAGACAAGTGGGAGTTTGTGACGCTCACGGTGGATTTGACCATGCCCAACCCCCGGAAGAAGGACTGATGATGATCAAATGATCGATGATATTGGCGAAGGAGAGAAGGATGCTTCTAACATCGATGAGAATGTTGAGAGGGACAGAGATGTGCCAATCCCTACGACAAATGTTGTCAACTCAGAATTGTCTGGATAGTGGAAGTCTTATAGGGATTCTATAGACGGTGTCATGAACCTTCAAGGAAAACACATCATATCACCAAACATCCTCAAACAGTTAGATATCATCATCGATTGCAGCAGAAACATACCATCCATCGTCGTGAGAGGGAGGTTTATGCTCCCCTCTTGGAACCTTGGAAGTACGTGGTGGTAATCAAGGTGAATGAAATTAACATTGGCTTCCAGATATTGGTGAACAGACTCCCCATCCTTTGGGGAATATATGAGTAGTTTTGGATCATTGACCTCAACAACGGCTACTATGTACTTCAATTATTCAATAACGATGACTATGTTAAGGTGATGATGGGGGACCATCGACGCTCTTTGGGAATTACCTATCTGTTCAATCGTGGTCTCCTCACTTTCACCCATCTGATCCAATCTCTCACAAGTTGGTCCGCTGGATCAGGGTGCCTGATTTTCCGATTCACTTGTATTAGAATCATCTCCTTGAAGGGATCAACAACTTAGTAGGCAAAACAATCAAAATTGAAGCAACTACTGTTGGGTTTTACGTGGTCGGAGTAGGCAGCGGAAACAAAAAAAAATTACTTGACCATAAACCCATAACCAGTAGATCGCATCAATATCTATGTAATGGGAAGGATGGTTTTAGCGAGTCATACCTGGTCCTGAGACTTGCTCAGCGACAATGTCTCGCAACAAGTGCGGTCTTCAACCATCTGTCTTCGACGACGTCTGTGCAGCTCCTAGTCTTGACCTAGACTGCGGTTGAGTGTCGTCCTCTTGAGTGGCAGAAGTCTCACACCTCTATAGATAGTCCACACGGACTATCGAGAACTCTAGTCGTCCTAAACAACGGACTAGAAGGAGTTGTCCCCTTCTGTCGACGTACTAGTCACTGACATACTCTCCCACCGTCAGTTGCTACTATGTAGTTGTCTTTCCCTCGTTGTTCCTCCCTGAATGGGTAGAACTTTCTTGGGCTCTCTCGGTTACCCCAACCAGAGAGGACAACAACTTTGCAGAGCAACTGATGTTCTGAGTTGTGTCTCTGGAGAAGCCCCTTGTACCCCTCTATTTATAGTAGAGGGCAGGGTCAGGATTCCCAGTCTGTGTGGGAGTAGAAGGATCCAGAATTTCCATGAACAATTTACACTACGGCAGGGGAACCCGTCGTTTCATAAATGAAACAGTCATTTGGCAAGGTGAACTGGTCAGTTGGGAGTGTTAACAGGTCGGTTCACTTATTGAATCGGTTGTTTCACTTCCCATACTTGCCTCTAATTGACATTCCTTATTCATTTCTAATTAACACAAATATTAATTCTTGCCCAAATTGAATTGAACAAGTGAAATAAAAAACTTTTTCTCACAAATAGGGACAACCCAACACTGCTCATTTGGACCAATTGAATAGATCAGTTCACCAGAGTGAACCGGTCGTCTCACTGATCATGAGTCGATCATCGGTCAGTTGGTGATCCAGATTGTACAGAATATAATCAATTCAGTTCTCAATCAATCTGACACTCAAATCAGTTGGTTCAATATTTGAACTTGATGATTCTGAGTCAAATTTATTGATTGAATGTTTGATTGAGTACCTAAACACTTAAGTAATCAATCCAAACATCATTCATGGTTAAACTCCTCTTTTAGGTTAATCCTTTGTGTGTGACCTTATAGGTCCCATTTCATGTTGGCAGTGAACGTCCATAATTAGCTTATGACATCACAAGCAAAGAGTGGTGCATAGTCGCACATCAATGCTACCCAAATGAAAAGGAAAGTTGGAGAAAAACTTTCAATCCTACAGTCTGTGATTGGTCTTCCAGTGAATGTATAATTCCTTTGTCTCTGATATCCTGAATGAACTCAAGGCATAAAGTTGTCATCCTTTCAACGTTCATTCATGTTTCTTGAACTAGAGCAGACTATCTGAGATATATGTGACATCAATATCATATATTGATTCACATGTGCATTCGCATGCCTTTCTCAGTATCGCTTATTAAGTGGCCAGGACATCATACTCCCTTAAGAGGGACAAATCCCATATCTAACACTCACAATCTATCTCATGCGTCAAAGCCACCCATATCATCACCGTTATAACAACCCATGTTTCAAGACTGTGTTTGATGATGTCAAAAAGTATCCAATTACATTTGACGAGTGTAGTGACTTCAGGTCTAAGAATCACAATCACCACCATCACTATGAGAGATGACTCTGACTACCATGTCATGGTTTCATGTGTCACTCTCATGGTGGGTCTGTCCGATACACTGTTCTCCAACATGTATATGTGTGCTTGGTTTGATATCATAAATCATGACTAATGAGACATTGTCATCAACCAACACACACTCTAGTCTTGATGTGTCACTGTTGTCGATCAACCTTCCACAATGACATACGACTAGGGACATAACAAGAATGTATATACTCTTAGCATCCGTATGATCTCATTGTTCAGATCCTCAACCTGAAGACATATGTCATTGAGTATTGTCATTCTTTAGACATTCATTCTACTCCATCATGTATCTTATAATCGATTGAGCTAGAATAAATTGGAAGCTTGCCTTTGATATTTATCAAATCAATCAGAACATATGCTAATCCAATCATCATATGATTGGCTCTCAGGTCATACATACCAACAGACTCCCACTTGCACTTAGATCCAATCACCTTTGAATCATATTCTCAGTGATCTCTAAACATGTCCCACATGTTTCTGCTGCGCTAGTGCTAATCTAGTGAGTTAGCAACATTTTGCTTTAGTTGGTATATTGCATGTTTCATATCTTTTCACTGTACGAAATTTTGTATGAGACGGAGTTGTCGTAATATGCTATCTGATATTCCTTTCCGAACAATTAGCTCCATTATTTGACTTAGTATTTCTATTTTATCGTCAATGGTTGGAAAATCTATAAGTTCATCTGTATGAACTTCTAGATCCATATAGTATCCTTTATTGTTCATAACCCAAGGACTACTCGGCATTCCCTTTTAGAATTGAATGGCCTTTTAATTTTACTCGGAACATTTCCTTTTAACAACTCTTGTTCACATTATAATTGAATATAAATTTTATATTTAGCATTTTGTGAGCATGTTTTGTCATTTTGGAAGCTTGCATCAGTGTAACTAATTTACACTCAACTCTTCCTTTTATTACCATAGAACTAATCTTTTAATACGTCACAAGTACTTAAATAAGTTCTTTATTGTATTCCAGTGACTCTCACTAGAAGTAGACAGACATCCACTCATCATGTCCATTACATATGAGATAATTGGATGAGCATATCATATTGTCATGTCCAATACATATAAGATGATGAATGCATATATATATATATATATATATATATTTTATTATCATGTTTGATACATACAAGATAATGGGATAATTCCATACATGTTAGATCCAATTGCGGACGCATAAGACATCTATCTATGTGTTCCTATTCTTCACAAGAATTTGGGACACTTGGCATTTGAGAGACTAACTCCATGTAACATGGACAAGTTTTTTTCCACTGAATCTTTGCATATTGAACCCTTCAGCATAAATTGCCAATGTATGCTCTCTCTTTATCAGGTCAAGAAACTTTCGAGAACTATCTCTATAGATCTCTATTCCTATCACATAGGAAATTTCTCTTTATTCCTTAAAGAATGTATGTCCACACCAGTTTTGTTTTATTCCTCATTATCATGTGGAATATGAATATGCTCCCACTAAATCTTTGTAATAAAAAATCCCTTCTTTATTTCAATATATCAGTCAAATCTTTTGACTATATAATCAAAGTAAAGACTCCAATTCTGAGATGCTTGTGTTTAATCAATCATATTGATTAATCTCTTGTAACTTATAGACTGCATTTGCATTAACAGAATTATAAAACCCTTCAGGTTGTGTCACGTACATAGCCTCATGTTATTCTTACTAGGAATGCGGTTTTAATATCTAGATGCCATGTTTCATAGTGTTCAAGTTCCAATAGCAAGCATGATCCTTTATGGCCTATAACCACTACAATTGGTTAAATAAAATCATCAGGTTCAACACCTTGAGCTCACTTGAATTTATCTCAACCAATCAGCTCTTCAAATGTCATCCATGTCAGTCTTAACTCTTAAGACCCAATTGCACTTATGGGTTTTATCCTTATAAGTGCTGCCATTAAGGTCATACCTTATTTGGTTCACATGGAAGTCAACATCATCTAGATAGATTATTGGCTCATCATCATATGACCAATTAATCACCTTTGAGTTTGTAGGATATCATTACCCATCAAGCTCAAGGTGTTTTCTACTAGATATATGAGGTGTGTCTATTACATAAGGAATTTGAGGTTCCACAACTTGTGATTCTTAATCTCCGTTTGTACGTTTATTTAGTGTAAAACATGTTCTTTAGAATAATTCTAGAAGATTAGTTATTTGTTTGATGATCATGCTCTTACTATTTAGAGTATGATTCCTTCTTTGATTTAGACATCATTATGCCTTAATTATGAGTTCTCTATGATACACTATCACAGTTACTCGCAAGGTCCTCAAACATTTTGTTTAAGTATCTCGTTCATTGATCATATCAAAGAACTAATACTTTTACCAAGTTTGTTCTTCATTTATGACATTATTGAACACTTCAAGATATTCATATTGGTATTTCATTAAACATCATATATGAAGTATTAGCATTTATTCCAATAGGTATGCATATTACATCAATATGTATTATACCTAATAGAATAGTCATTCTCCCACTACAACTAGTGAAGATTGACTTGTCATCATGCCCAATAAACAAGACATTCATATCTCTTATGGTTCATTGACCAAGTGAGTCTAGTTTATCCATAAACATGGAACTTGGAGATGAATTTCACATTTATTTGTTTAGATGATAATGCTAATTTATAGTTTGATTCATCAATAATTTTTAGGTATTGTTTATTTTGTCTCATTCATATCAAGTACCACAAGATAAATAAGGCATTGCCATAAAAGATCATATTTAGATAGACATCCTTGTCATTACAACTATTTATTGGCAAAATGAAATAGCAGTTCATAACTCTATTACATGCCCTTTGGGCTGAAATAAACTAAAAGGTACTACTATCTATGGCAGCAACACTTACTCCAATGTTGATGAGTGTTCCTTCTTGGTCCTTTCATAAAGGTCGTCCTTCTTTTCAGATCATGCACATCATATATTTCAGATATATATCTTGGTATCATATACCTAAAATAAAGAAGAATTTTAAGTTTATTTCATAATACCTGAGGTGGAGACTTCCATCCCCTCCTTTAGTTCATCTATCTAGAGAGGGCAATTTCTCTCCCAATGTCCTGGCTCATGACAATGGTGATATTTGCCTCCCTTGTTCACCCCTCCCTTGGCTTTGAGAGTTGAAGATGACTTGGGATGCTGGCTAGCATCAAAACCTTTCTTTACTTTGCCCTTGCCCTTAGACTTTCCCTTCTTTCTGTTGATCATCATCACATATTTGGGTTTGTATTTCTTCATTTGTGCCTCAGTTGTCCTCAACATGCCCAACAACTCGTGTCAGTGGCCTGTCAAAGTTGTTCATGTTGTAGTTCATTACAAACTGACTGTAGGATTCTAGCACTGATTGCAGTATCACATCAGTTTCCAACTCTTGGCTCAGAGGGAATCCTAGTCGAGTTAGGTTCTCCACATACCCAATCATCTTGAGTGTGTGAGGACCTATTGGATCTACTTCTGTCATGACGCACTTGAACAAAGCCTTGGAGACATCATATCTCTCTTATCGTGCTTGGTCTTGATACATGTTCTTGAGATGTTGAACCCTCTCAATGACGTCCATGTTCTTATGTTGTCTCTGCAACTCATAGTTCATTGAGCACAACATCAAGCACTTCACATCAATAGCATCCTCAGTATGCTTCTTGTAAGCATCCCTTTCAGCCTTTGGTGTTGTGGGAGTGGGTTCATCTGGTTCTGGTGTATCTAGGACATAGAGCTTTTGCTCTTGAGTGAGAACGATTCTCAACGCCCTAAACTAGTTGTGGAAGTTGTTCCCATTTAGTTTGTCCTTCTCAAGGACCGATCGCAACGAAAAGTGATTGTTGTTGGTAGTCATTTATTCTACAAAAAAGAAATTTAAAATTTTAGTCCAATTTTTTTTTGATTTGTTTTGAAAATTGACGATTTTAATTAGGTCTTTAATTAATTATCGCTCCCACTATTTTGATCAAATTGATAACCCTCAAGTATCAATTCGGAATATTGCAGCGTACAACCTTCTAGTGAGCAAGATCATGACTTCCTCTAAGTTATGGACCAGCAAGGGTTATCACCCACAACTAGATTCTTTCAGGTAGGCAACTTTTGCCAATTGCATCATATGCAACTCTTGATAGATGTTATGCACAACTCTTTGTCATGAACATTTGCATGCCTCAAGGTGCTTAATCCTATTAAGATCACCTTGTTAAGTCAGACCCAAAAGCCAACACAATGAATATGCACCCTACGAAGGAAGACCTACATATTCACCATCACACTTACATGAGATAGACGGTGCACCACGTGAAGGCGTGCCCACACTTAGTCGATCAAGTTTTTCATGTGTGTTGCTTTTAGAAGGCATCTTAAACTTAATATTTGTATTTGAGGGGTTTTAATATGCTTATATATGCATATAAGTATCCAATCACTACATATATAATACATATCATATACATGCTATATCCCACAAATAAAAACATGCAATAACAATAAAGCAATAATTATGGCCATCCTATTGTAGTTCCTTGGAGCCACAAGGAACTACGGTCATCTAAGGTCTACATCACATGCAACCTATTGTTGATGAAGATTTGTTCTTAGGTTGTTCCAGGTTGATCTACTCATCCTATGACTAATCGGCTCGCCTCTTGGCTGGTCGGTTGGTTGTCACCAACCTATCGTCTGGCTCCTCCAGACGGTCAGTTTGCCAAGTCGTCAGGCTCCCTGTTAGGCCACCAACTACTTGTTAGTCAGTCATCTCGGTCCATCAAGCAGTCATCTTTAGTCTTTGTGATAAGAAGAGATAAAATTGTCCTACTTTTACATAATCTTTGTGAAACCTCGAGTTACATTCGACGGGAGAAAAGGTAGAAGAGAATCTCAAGTTATCTCAAGTTACATTTAGAATAGAAGAAGAGGGCTTGGTGCACAGACTAAGATGCAAGCAACCATAACCAACCACACACATGCACATAGGGTTTATAGGCCATAACCAAGCTACACATCCACCATCAAAACCGTTTAGGGTGACGTGTATCGATTGCATATATACCATATCATATATGTATATATTAGTTTGGGATCATGTGGTATTAATTGGATATTCTCATTAGTCATTTAAATATTCACATTGTATGCAATAAATAAAAGATGGTAAAACCAAAGTCTGATTGTATCGGTTATCTCAAAACATAGAGTATTGACGTGACTCTGATACCATTGTTGGGTTTTATGTGGTCAAAGTAGGCAGAGGAAACAAAAATTTACTTGACCATAAAACCACAACTAGCAGACCGCATCAATATCTATGTAATTGGAAGGATGGTTTTAGCGAGTCATACATGGTCCTGAGGCTTGCTCAGAGACAATCTCTCACAATAAGTGTCAACCACCTGTCTTCGACGGCGTCTATGCATCTCCTGGTCTTGACACAAACTATGGTTGATTGTCGTCCTCCTGAGCGGCAGAAGTCTCCTACCTCTATAGATAGTCCACACAGACTACCAGGAACTCTAGTCGTCCTGAAGAATAGACTAGAAGGAGTTATCCCCTTCTGTCGGTGTACTAGTCACCGACACACTCTCCCACCACCAGTTGCTATTCTGTAGTTGTCTTTCCCTCGTTGTTCCTCCCTGGACGGGTAGAACTTGCTGGGGCTCTCTCGGTTACCACAACCAGAGAGGACAACAACTTTGCAGAGAAACTGATGTTCTGAGTTGTATCTCTAGAGAAGCCCCCTATACCCCTCTATTTATAGTAGAGGGCAAGTTCAGGGTTCCCAGTCTATGCTGGAGTAGAAGGGTCCAGAATTTCCATGAACAATTTGCACTACGGTAGGTGAACCATTCGTTTCATAAATGATACAGTCGTTTGGCAAGGTGAACCGATCAGTTCACTAGTGAACCGATCAGTTGGGAGTGTGAACCGATCGGTTCACTTAGTGAAATGGTCGTTTCACTTTCCAAACTTGCCTCCAATTGACTTTTCTTATTCGTTTCTAATTAACACAAATATTAATTTTTGTCCCAATCGAATTGAACAAGTGAAACAAAAATTTTTTCTCACAAATTGGGACAACCCAGCACTGCTCGTTTGGATCAGTTGAACTGATCGGTTCACCAGGGTGAATTGGTTGTCTCACTAACCATGGATCGATCGGTTCACCTAGTGAACTGGTTGGTTGTTGGTCCAGATTGTGTAGAACATAGTTAATTCAGTTCTCAATCAATCTGACACTCAAATCAGTTGGTTCAACACTTGAACTTGATTCTGAGTCAAGTCTATTGATTGAATGTTTGATTGAGTGCCTAAACACTTTAATGATCAATCCAAACATCATTCATGGATAAACTCCTCCTCCAGGTTAATCCTTTGTGTGTGGCCCTATAGGTCCCATTTTATGTTGACAGTGAACGACCATAACTAGCTTATGACATCACAAGAAAAGAGTGGTGCCTAGTCGCACATCAATGCTACCCAAGTGAAAAGGAAAGTTGGAGAACAACTTTCAATCCTACAGTTTGTGATTGGTATTCCAGTGAATGTATAGTTCCTTTGTCTCTGATATCCCGAATGAACTCAAGGCATGGATTTGTCATCCTTTCTTGAACTAGAGTAGATTGTCTGAGATATGTGTGACATCAATATCATATATTGATTCACATGTGCATGCACACGACTTTCTTAGTCTCTCTTATCAAGTAGCCTGGGCATCATACTCCCTTAGGAGGGACAAATCCCATATCTATCACTCACAGTCTATCTCATGCGTCAAAGCCACCCAATCATCACTGTTATAACAAACCATGTTTCAAGATTGCGTTTGATGATGTCAAAGTGTACCCAATCACATTTGACAAGTGCAGTGACTTTAGGTCTAAGAATCACAATCACCACCATCACTGTGAGAGATGACTCTGACTACCATGTCATGGTTCCATGTGTCACTCTCATGGTGGGTCAGTCTGATACACTATTCTCCAACATGTATATGTGTGCTTGGTTTGATATCATATATCATGACTAATGAGACATTGTCATCAACTAACACACACTCTAGTCTTGATGTGTCATTGTTGTCTATCAACCTTCCACAATGACATTCAACTAGGGACATAACAAGAATGTACATACTCTTAGCATCTGTATGATCTCACTGTTCAGATCCTCAACCTGAAGACATACGTCATTGAGTATTGTCATTCTTTATACATTCATTCTGCTCCATCATTTATCTCATAATCGATTGAGCTAGAATAAATTAGAAGCTTGCCTTTGATATTTATCAAATCAATCAGAACATATGTCAATCCAATCACCATATGATTGGCTCTCAGGGCATACATACCAACAACTACTACTCAAGGCAATAGAGGCAAGTCCACCAGAATTGCCTTAGAGATTGGCACACGCAATCCCCTTCTCCCTATAATATACATAAATGGTGACATTTTCAAGATCGAGTATGAGAGTCTCCCGACCTTATGTGACCGTTGTGGTGGAATAGGCCGTGATGAAATGAAATGCACCCATGTTCTTACCTCTTCATCTTCTGCAAGTCTGCAACTAATCCATCAGAAGCTCCATTTCAGATCTCGTTCTCGCTGGCCATGCATGTAAAAAAACCAAAGTGATGACCAATTAAACAATCTAATGAAGGACAAGACACTAGAATGATAGACAGGGATACAGTTGGTAGGGAAAGAGGATGTTCCCTCAAACCCCAATGAGGACGCCTTAGGTAATGGAAAATGGTAGTCTGTTCAAAACAAAAGGAATCACAAGAAGTCTCCTAGTAACATCCCTGCCTAGGCAGGTAAACAAGGTACTATGAGCCATGGAGGAGGCTTACCTAAGACCATGCCTCTAGCCAACACATATGTGGTTCTCTCTAGTGATGATACTTCCACTGGGACTTTTCCTATAACTTTGGCTCTTCCACCACCAATGTAGGGTGTGTAGGAGCAGTAGGTGGTGGTGTGATCCTGAGAAATAGAGGTGTCATATACCAAATGGTCCCTTGTAGCCCAAATAGGAGGAAGAAGGGGAAATCCCAGGAGGCTCTAGATAGTGCTAAAGTGAGAGGAGCACATCGTCTATTTAGGCAACCAAATTTACCATCAGAAGCCCCACTATAGATCTCGTTCTCGTTAGCCATGCATGTCAAAAAAACCAGAGAGACGACTAACCAAACAATCTAATGAAGGACAAATCACTAGTAAGATAGACAAGGATGCAGTGGCAGGCAAAGAGGATGTTCCCTCAAACTCCAATGAGGATGCCTCTCCTAGTAACATTCCTACCCAGGTAGGTAAAGAAGGTACTATGAGCCATGGAGGAGGCTCACCTAAGAGCATGCCTCTAGACAACACATATCTAGTTCTCTCTAGTGATGATACTTCCACTGGGAGAGATGCAACATAGGAGAAAGAATCACCCTTCCTATTTTCCTATAACTTTGGCCCTTCCACCACCAATGCACGGTGTGCAGGAGCAGTAGGTGGTGGTGTGATCATGAGAAATAGATGTGTCATATACCAAATGGTCCCTTATAGCCTAGATAGAAGGAGTAAGAAGGGGAAATCCTAGGAGGCTCCATATAGTGCTAAAGTGAGCGAAGCACATCGTCTGTTTATCCAACCAAATTTACCATGACGGAAGAGGAAGTACAAAACATTGAAGAATATGACCCTGACCCTGGTCATGTGGTCAGTCTGCAGATGCTTATTTGATCATCTATTCTATTAACTCTACATATTTATAAAATGAATTACATATGTTGTAATATACAAGGCATCTTCTCTGGAAAAAAAAATCAAATACATTTGTCATCTAAAAAGAATCCATAAAATTAGTCTCACGGCCATAGTCGAGCCTTGTTGTAGTGGCAGTAGAGCAAATCAAATTATTAACAAGATGGGGTTTGGTGTCTCCCATCACGTTGACGCTATTGGGTTCTTAAGGAGGCATTTGAATGCTCTGGGATACCCATCGTTGCGATGTGGACATTCTATTAAACCACATGCACTTATTCACTACCGCATCAACCATAAATCCTTAATCACCTTTATTTATGGAAGTCCAAGCCCGTCTGTCGGTGCATGCAGAAGGTCTCACTAAAATTGTAATTAGTGCCCAGAGGATTAGTTTGTCATAGGCAATTTTAATACAATGTTATCATCATCTGAGAAGGAGGGCAACACTTATGATCATAACTCTAGAACTACCTTTAGTGACGTTCTCCTTTCCACAGGACTGGCTGACATCAAGGTAGTAGGGCAATGGTTCACCTTTCATAGAGGAAGATTGTTTGAATGCATGGATCGCTTTCTTGCTAATGAGAAGTGGTTGGGATGTAATCAATCAACCACCATTTTTTTCTACCTCACCTTTATTTTGATCACAATGAGCTCCTTGTGTCCAAGCAATCTTCTACCAACTAGCATGATCTAGTGTTTAAAACAAGGTCTAGTTTAAAGTTGGACTTCCCACAACAAATGTCTAACCACTGGAATATGAGTCTAACCTTCCAAAAGGCTATGAGGCACTTTAAACCTATTATGTCTTGGGATAGACTCTCCATGAAGCTACATCACTAATAAAAGATTGATATTACTCGAAAAATTTAAAGTTGCAGGCATTACTTCCATATTCATACTCTACTGATAATGAAATGAGATGTATTGACCTCCAATAACAACTCCAACCCATCTTGTTTCGAAGGAGGCAGATTGGAGATAGAAAGCCCATATTGATTGGCTTCATCTTGGAGATGGAAATATAATTTTTTTCCACTCCTATGTTCACACTCAATGCCAACGCAATCGTATCTCTAGGCTGAAGGAACATGATGGGTCCTATATACATGAGGATGGTCCCCTACAACAGCTTGTATGGGAGCATTTTCATCAATTGTTAGCTCAACTGACATAAAATTGTCAAGAATCCATTGTCTACTTTGGAATATTTCTTGGCCTCACTGAGGATCAATGGTTCAAGCTCCACATTTGAGGAAGTCAGAGCAACATTGTTCAAGATGAAACCATCTAAGGCCCCTTGCCCAGATGGGGTACATAATGAATTTCTCTAGGACAGTTGGAAGATCATGGGGGAACTTAGTGGTAACGACTGTCCAAACAGCCTTTGCCACAACATCAACTGAGACTTACATGGCTAGATTCTTTATGAACTTCATTCCCAAATCTAATAACGTTGAAAGCTGCAACAACCTGTGTCCTATCTTTCTAAATAACGCTTGCTTTAAATTGATCTTCAAGAATCTAGTTGATAGAATTAAACCTTTTCTAAATGACTGTATATCCCCAACTCAGTCCAATTTCATCCTCGGTAGACAAATCACAGATAACATTTTGCTAGTGCAAGAAGCAATTGACTCAATGTGTTTCTGGAAAAGGAAGAAGAAATGGATGGTTGTGAAACTCGACCTATCGAAAGTCTTTGATAGGATGAATTGACCCTTTATTCGGGGCCCACTCACAAAGTTGGGATCCATTGCATTACTATTGAAATAATCATGCTAATCATATCATCTATATCATCCTCTATCTTATGGAATTGATCTCCTCTGCCACCTATTCAAGCCAAGCAAGAGGTCATACAAGGAGACTCGATAAGCCCCTATATGTTTGTGTTATGCATGGAAGGACTCGACCAAGCAATATATTTTTCAGGTGCAAATGGGACCTAGAAATCATTGGTTCTAGCAAAGAACAGACCCCAGTTATCATATGTCATTTTCATTGATGATATCATCCTCCTTGCAGAAGCATCCTGCCAGTAAGCAAGTTGTATGAGAAATCTTCTCAACAAATTCTCTGTTGTCTCGGGTCCAATGATATCAGCTGAGAAGTCATGTTGCTTCTTCTCCACCAAAACTTCTAAGGCTGAAAAAAGAGGAGCATCAGTAGGCTTTTGGGGATATATGTTACTGAGGATCTCGGGTAGTACCTTGAGTGCCTATAATTCATCAGAGAATTAATCACAATACACATGTTGCAATCATAGAGTCGATCAAAACTAGAAAGAATGGGTGTACACTCTATCACCTCTTCTTAGTTGGTCAAGTTACATTTTCCAAAGACACACTTCACGCAATCCCCTCATACATCATGCAATTTGTGTGCATATCCCCAACAGTTTGCGACGACATCAACAAGCATGTTAGAAGATTTATTTGGCATGGAGCTAGGGACCAAAAGAAAGCTTCTCTAGTGTCATGGAAGAAAGTCTCGTCTAGTAAAGATACTGGAGGACTTGGTCTTAGGGATGTTAGAGACTAGAAGCCTTAATGTTGAAGAATGCCTAGACTTTCTTGAACTATCCATTAAAGATTTGGGTTAAAGTCATGAGGATTAAATATTGTAAAGGCAATAACATCAAGAAATGTAATTGTTCTGCGTCATGGTCCTACGTCAAAAGATCTCTAACAGTGGTGAAGGAGTTTAGCAGGTTTATTGTAAATAATGGGCAGGATACTAATGCTTGGTTTGATCCTTGGTTTGATAACTTCAATATGATTCCTCACATTCTGATGGGCATGGATGATCTCAAGATAGCATCTATGATCATAAACTCAGGTGAAAGGGACTAAAATTTCATTCACAAGTACTTCCTTGTAAATACTTGGAGTTATATTAGTTGTATACCACCACTAGATAAGCAAGCAGGGCTTGATGAATGGGCATGGAATGGGGATATTGATGGTTCCTTCACCTCAAAATCTACACATAGATGTTTGCGAAGAAAAAAAGAAGTACAGTGTGAGGGTGACTGAATTATCCTTTGGAAGCTCAAGATCCTAGAAAGAGTCAAGATCTTCCTTTGGATATGGCACATAAAGCTTTGCTTACAAATTAAGAGAAAGTTAGAAGGCACATAGATTCCTCAGCAACCTGTCCATAGCGCAACAACGCCAATGAATCTTTTTCCACTGCCTCCTAGACTTCCCCAGAAGTAAAGAAGTGTGGATTAACTGGGTTTACACACAATTCTCTCAAATTACATCTGATTCTTGGTGCTCTGACATAATAAAAAAACTCTATTAATGACCATATGCCTATTGTTGCATGTTGGCATTTATGGATAGCTAGAAATGAGTTAGTTCATAAGTTGGAGAGGAAGCTTGCAAGCGTCCTCTCAAGGTTCATTACTAAATGAACTAGAATGATCAAGGAAACTCATGTGCAACAAACTGCTATGAACAAGAAGGTTAGGGAACCTACCTCTTTTGATAATAAGAACCTATTCATCTTCATTGATGCAGCCTTCAATTACGAGTCCAATTCTTGTGCTTATGGACTCTATATTGCCACTAAGGTAGGAGACTTGGTGCGAGATTGTGGCAGGGTAGGCCACGCCACTAATACTCTAGAAGCCAAGATCTAGGCTCTTCTCTATGCTACCAATGTGTGTGTCTCGTTGCACCTATCAAGTACTTTGATTTTTCTTATTCCAAGCAAGGCACAAACATATGTAACACAGTTACAGAATTGACTACCAGATTCAAACCACTCCTAAGATCATTAAGAAGCAATATGGACAATTTGACCCTTGCCTCCATGGTCCTTGTCCCAAGAACTTTATTGTTGTTGTCGTTAGTGTTGCTAAACATGTGATGCACATTGCAATGGAGGTTGATTTTACTTTCAAACCTCATTGGCTTCTACAAGAGGTTGATTTGTGTGGCTTATTGAATCTTAAATTAATATTGTGTGGGTTGTTGAAAAAAAAATTCTATAATTTCACACAATTGTTTTGTTACAATAAAAACTAATTTATAATTAAGAAAAAAATATTTATAGAATACCCCTACACTCTTTCCTACATAGTATAAAATTATATACAAAAGAATTTTTGCAAGTAGAAGAAAAGTGGTGCATAAAATTCCTCACAAACTTTCTATATATAAGATAGATTATAAAGACTACTTTGTAAATTTGAAAAGAAAAAGAAAAACACAATTACTGAGAGAATCCAGTGTGAACGTGTATATATTATAGTACAGAGGTCACAAATTTTACAAGTAATGACGATCTCTTGGTATTCCAATCCCATGGATTGGATGAAAAGTGGTCCTCAATAGGTAAAGGTGATGCTCAAACTTGTTGTGTTCACCCATGTTGATGATTCAAGCAATTGAGTTGCTGCAAACAACACCACTTGTTATATGTATAATAAAGCACTTTTCAGTGATATTCTTGGGAAGGACTTATAGGGAAATTAATTTTTATTTGTATTGTTGTTGATCATCAGGATAGACAATGAAACATCTTGCTAATTAGGACTTACAATTGGATTCAAAAATATGCATACTTAGGTTATGTTTGGTACATGATGAAGAAATTGATGGTGATGCGGAAGGGGACGGTGACAAGAAAGGGGATGGTGATGTATATGGAGAAATTATTAAAATGTATTGTTCGATAACATGTATATGGTGGGGGATAAGAATGGAAATCAAGTAAAAGGATAGTGTTCGTTACAAAGGTACATGGAGGGGAAGGGAAATTCTTTATAAAAAATACTCTATACTAGTAATATTCATATTTATTAGAGAGTTTTTTGCATGTGTCTGAATAAATAGTGGAATTTTGAAAGAAAGCAATTTTTTACCATCATTCACCATGCTTTTCTATGGAGACAAAAACATATCAATCTCCATGGATTTACCATAGAACAGTTCCCCTTTTATATAAGCATGATAAACAAATAACATTTTTATTTTTCCATCATACCCCTCCTCATGAGTCACCATGTAATAAATGCAACCTTATTAATCATCTCCTAGAATTATTAATGTTGCTAGTAACTAATTGAGGTTGTGAGATATTAAATCTCATAATCTCTACTTTGACTATAGAAATGGAGTCTAAAGTGATCAAATTGGTTAAGACAAACAATGTCTCAATCTTTTTCTTTTTATCTTTGCAACTTGAATGAAATTTTTTCAGATATACATTCAACTAATAAGTAATGGAGCAATGAGAACTGTTCTTATTAAGCACTTGATTTTTCAACAAATTCAAATACATGATACATATGTTTAAAACCTATACTGTAAGAAGAGAATTTATATTTCTTTATCATTAGACTAATACAATACCTTCTTTACATATTGTAGGATCAAGAGTAGGCAAAGACCGAACTAATTAATTATACATTAAATATTTCTAACAACCATCAGTGATAGGATTCTTCTAAATTTGTTGATACTCCATAATCAGTAGAGTTACTTCAAAATTGTTTAGTATAGTGTGTGAGATATTGACTTAGTGAATTGAAATTTACCAAATCGACAAGATAAAATATATATTGTTTATAAGTACTAAAACATGTAAAAATAAGAAAATAATAAAATATTGAAATAAATAATAAGTACTACGAAGTATATCAACATCTTAAACTACATAGAATAACATAAAAATAAACTCATGAATAAGATTACATAATATTTTAATCACTATATAAATATCTTGGCCTACATGTAGTGTATCACAACTTGTGAAAGAATTATAGTAAGGCGTACAAGACTTTATAGTTGACCTAGAATCCTTACTCTTCTAACAAGATACCATTATGCATCAATCCACATCACGTTTGGCATCGATGACTATATCAGATGGTCATATAAAGTAGACTCCTCATTAAAATTTGGGACACATGTGTAGGTTTAAAGTACTTCGATTAAACTGCCTACATTAGTGTTCCACAATAATTGAATCAAATAGTAGTAGATAAATAGGTATCTTGGGGATTTTCAATTAATTTTGGGTAGGTACTATATTATGCAGAAACACTATATCACCAGAAACTACAATTAATATTGAGTACCATCGGGTATTACTAAATTCTCAGATTTATGTTGGACACCCATGATATTATTTAATAGTTTGTCCATAGTAGTATTACTCCTCACACCCCACTGGCGTGCTCTAGCCTCATTTCATGGATGATGTGAAAAGTAAGCTATTTTTGTATTGTGGCATAGACCACAACAAGGAATCTACTATGTTCATGACATCTAATATCTAATAAATTCTTTAGTTTCATTGTACTATGATCTTCTAAATTATTCTTAACCTTAGTTTGTAATTTGATCATGTCTTTGTGCTTAATCATGTATCTATAATACTAACAATCATTGTGAAACAAATATCAATATTTTTGATACTCCAAAAAGAAATATGATTGAACAACTAACTTTCATCATTGTAGTTCACTTGACCTTATAATTTGAGCATATTTGAATAAATTATAATGATCTATGCTATAACAATATTGTTGACTTCATACTAAGGACATGTTTTCTATTATGTTGTCGAGTGTAGTTTGATGAGTGAGAAAACCAACCAAAGATAATCTCACTTCTAGTATTTTTTTTAAATTTGTTCAGTATATTGCAATATGAGATATTTTTTCTTTTTACTTCTATTCTTTGTATACAAAAGGAATTATAGAAGCAATATATCATCTTCTATCTAGTAATGGAGGGGAGAAATGGTCCAGGTTGAAAGAAATCACAATACACAGTGGTCCCAATTGTTGATATATAGTGGTTGTATGTTTAAGGCATTGCAAGAATGAGAGAACTAGAGACACGAGGCTTTTGCATCTGACCATGCCCAAATCAAGTGTGGTACAGACTTTCTGAATTTGAAGATGAACATTAGGGTGGAAATAAGATAAAATCACTCAAGTGCACCCTAGTTCACCCAAATAGAAAATGTAAAGCTCAAAAGCAAGCATTTACATGTAAGGAAGTTCTATTCAACCATGCCAAATAGGCCCTAAATGCCACTTATACGGATCCAAAAAAATTATTCTAAATTTCTAATGTATTAAACTGTATATAGATTAGACTAACTAAAGAGAGCAACAATAAATAGCATTGGAAAGAACTAAACATTTATCATCTAAAAAACATATCCGGAAGAGTCAAACTTACTAGTAATTTAGTATTGTCAATGGTTTAGAACAAACTAGAGTGTACTGATATTGTGTCTAAAACTCATAGAAATTTATATATAAGAACTCTAGTACTAAAATCATGTAGATATATCAATTTTCTAGATATTTTGATCATTAAAACATTAGGAATCTGAATTAATAGTAAACAATTAAAATGTATTATTCATATTTTTGTCTTAGATTCTGTCAACAAACTACTTAAAGATGAATTTCCATTCATATTAACTATTATTGCAGTTGTTTATCACAATTCTAGTCTTTCTCTAATTGTATCTCTCTACTTATTACAACGTGGATTAGGGTCAAAAGTGTTAAGAATACACCCTCTACAAGTTTCTACCTGCTCCTCATGCCCATAGGAGATTACTAGAAGAGAAAGGATAAGGGAAGGAGAAGATAAATGGTTCAAATTAGCCTTACCATTAGCATCTACTAGTGAAAAGGATTGGGGAAATATTGATCTAAGCTTATGTCGATCGATTTAAGAAGGGTTTCTCACGTTCTTCCCCATTCTTCACCTTCTTCCCCAAATGTCCTAAGCATTTTTCTTCTGATCACCTCTGCAGAATTTTAGGGTTTTGGCTGGATTGCAAATTAAATTGTAAATTTGGATAAATGTATTTCTTGAATTATGCTAAGTATATAAAAATTGATGTTCGTTTTAGTGATTGGTTGTGTAGGGTGGATGAGCTATAGTGAATGGAAAACACATCAATCTGCTCATGCATCAAAAGATGCATCATGTACATGCTTGGGGGTTGCATGTGGATCAATGGGGTAGCATAACTATCACCATTGACGTATTAACCAAATGCTCCCTTGGTTGATCTGATCTTGTTGTAGTTGGTCAACACTTAGCAACTAAAAATACAATATCTTTCTCATTTGAACTCTATTTGCACCCATTCTTCTTACAATGGATTCATAATTAAATTATATAAAAATAAATAAAATTTTGATATAATTACTCATTAAATTTCTTGATTAGTTAAGTAATTAGCACCTTAATTCATGAAGGCTTTCTAACATACACATGTATGCTATTATATACAATTTTTACCTCATTTAAGGCTTCAATCTCAATGTATGCACAATACATATTCTTGAATTAACCAAGTAAAGTTTAATCTAAAGAAAATCATTAAATTAACACATATTATGGATAAAAACTAATAGTCATATTGTTACATCCTAGTATTTGATACCTCAAATAAAATGGTATTAAAAGGAATGATCGAACTACCCATATCACCAAGGTACACCTCTTTTTAGCGAGTCCATCACTAAGAACTTTGTGGTTAAGTGTACTCATCCCAAAGTAGTACTAGGATGGGTGACTAAGTTGGGAAGTTGATCTTGGCTTGCATGTGAGTGGGGATAAAGTATGTAGTTAAGCCCAGTGGTGGTTTGTGGGGCTGATCTTCATTCCTTAAACTCTAGTAGAGCCTTGGGGAGTAGACCTAGGCACTACAAATGGTATTAGAGTCAAACCCCTTCCAGTAGATGGGGCCCACATAGGCATGTGACAAGCACTGATCATGAGTTTGGAAGAGTTTGAAGTTTGTTGGATGGTTATATTATGTTAATGAGCCTTCATCTATGTCTTTTTGATATAATTAATTGATAGATTAAATAGTTAAGTTTTGACACCACTTTTGAGTAAAATGTAGTTTAAGTTGTTATAAAGCTATGGTTAAATTTTGGTGGTTGTTGGAAGATCCTAGTAGAATTTATTTAGGCTTGAAATTTGGGAAATATGTGCTTTATTGATGATTTATAGACCTAACTTATGTTTTATCAGATGTCTTGTGCCCCTTTAGTTTAGGCAGGCTGTGTGGATTGATCAACAACCATACATATCTAATCCAGTGGTCGTAATGTTTGGCTTAAGTGAGCTGCGGATTGGGCACTTGTGTCAGATAATTACAGCCCTTGGATGTGAGATCAAAGGTAGAGGAGCTTGTCACCCACCATGCGGTTACAGTCATACTGTCATGGCAACCACGCATGTCGTGGTACTCTTTGGTCATGGCTCGAGACCAAGAAAGAGATTAGTAGTTGTCTTTGTCTTAGCTAGAGGAGTTGAAAGACCTCTCATTTGGATTAGTTGGAGTAGATACAAGGAAGATCCACCTTCCCGTCTATAATGATTCTCCTTCATGTGAAGAAGGTGATGCGAGGAGGAGCAATATAGAATTAGAGACGATATCAAAGAATGAGAGGTGGGGGAAAATCCTCCATGTAGTGAGATGAGCCCAGAGACCTACCTAGATTGCCTCTAGCTTTGACCTCCATCGGAGACAAAGTTATAATGATGAAGAAGGTTGTGAAGTCCGTTAGGGTAGAAGGAGGTTCTCTCATAGGTAATTAAGAAGTGCTACAAGTTTGTGAAAGCATTGAGAAGCTTTCAGAAGCTTCATATCAGTGCAAGGATAAGCAGATGTAGGTCGCCTCTTTTCTCTACCACATCTAGACCTAGGTGAGGGAGACCTCGCAGAGCATGAGAATCGTAGATGAAACCCACATACCGTGCAACCATGGAGGTTTGGACAACTTCGGTGAAGATGATGCTGGCGTTTGGACTTGACGAGGAGCCTCAGAACTACTAGGATTGCTTACTGGAGCATCCCACAGTGGTGGTGCCCCAGCAAAGCAAAGCAGGCAGATGTTGCATCTGCATGGAGCAAGGAAATGAGAATCGGAATGGGAGTGGGTGGTCTAACTAGCGTTCAATAGACCGGGTTCAACAACATTGAACCGGTCAAATCTCGAATAAGACTGCATGGTTCAATCATGAACCCACCAGACCCATGGAAGGAGTTGCGCCAACTTTGGAGCCACATGGCGGCCCTCGATTGGCTCGAAAAAGGTAATTACCCTAGTAGTGTAAAGATCTTCAATAAATCATAGAAAATGGCTTGATGATCTGAAAAATACAAACAATATACTGAAATTCTCAAAAAAACAAGTAGAACCGCATGAAACCATAATATCAGTCTTTTGATGCTTAAATCATAGTGATATCACACAAGCTATATTACACTTGTATAATGTGTAATAAATATTAGATGATGGCCTAAAATTATGAGAACATGTCACTAAACCCATAATCATGTTTATAATGCACCTGATGTAGAATATTATAATATTAAGGTACAAAATCATGTAATATGTTGCATGTGGCTAATTAGAGCTAATAACCCTACATGAAACACAATAAATATATTTATGCTCAATAAATCTTAGAAACTTCCGTATAAGCTCATATCGATATATGGAACCTAATATTTAATTATGAGATCATACTTATACATATAAATAATGTTACATGTTAAATGATCCTAAGATGTTGAGAAAACCCTAGTTTGGGTTAATGCATGTAACCTGGGGTTGATATGTGCACACAATTATGTGTAATCAAATAATCATATTATGTATCCTAATATAGAATATAATATCAGTAACATAATACCAAGATGACAAGACAACTAATAATGTGAATTTCCTAATGAACCAAGCTAAATCCTAAATAAATCATGACTAGGGTTGATGATGAAAACTTGATGATATATATTATCTTGTCTTTATCCGGGTTGACCAAGGTTATAGTTGACCTCAGGGATATGTGATGAATAGAATATCTTGATCAAGGTACACTCTTACCTCCTACTTGGCCTACTACTTAGTATGGTCGTATTATGTGTGTACAAATACTTGGCATATGATCTTGGATGAAATGATTGTTCTGGTATGCTATTTTTCTTGACTTTCCATACTTATAGTTATGAAACATCAAACATAATATATTTCTTCCATTATATGAATGCACTATATCTCTTCGGTAAGCATTGTGCTAGTGAGTGATCTATCTCTTCAGTACGCAGATCACATGTAGAATGATCTATCTCTTTGATAAGAAGATCATACGGACTTAATGCATATATCCCATTGGTAGGTAGATGCACGAGCATATAATGTAAAACATGCCTAAAATATGCATTTTGTTTTGTTAATAAACATATGTGTGCAAGTATATGCCTTTAGTTATATTTCTTTATGACTGCCAAGTTTTAGTTTTATCTTATTGCCAAGTCTTAGTAATGAGAGGTATATAAAAAGACATGTAGGCATACTTAGTACAATATTTTAGAATATT
This sequence comes from Alisma plantago-aquatica, assembly GCA_963693085.1. Lineage (NCBI taxonomy): Eukaryota > Viridiplantae > Streptophyta > Magnoliopsida > Alismatales > Alismataceae > Alisma > Alisma plantago-aquatica. Next base: position 573,589,465 of record OY856410.1, read on the forward strand.
GTGTTGACGTGTACGACATGTAATCTTTTGTTTAGGTTGTGGACATATGATCTTGAATATGCCGGCGAGCATTAGCTCAGGTGGTCGCAGCACGGGGCCCCTCATGAAGGGTCCCGGGTTCGAATCCCCCTGGTGGTGTTGTTCAAAATTGTTTCTCCCATAGTGTAGCCGGCCTCTATGTGACTTAATGGGCTACCCTCCTTACGGGATGGGGTTGAGCTCCCCAAGTTGGGCTCGGCACAAGCCTTACGAGTCTCCTGGGTTACCAAAAAAAATATGATCTTGAAGATCCAGGATAGTTGAGATTTTTGTGGCGAATTGATGTACAGGTGGACCTGTTGTCTTAGATCCTATTGTAGATGTAGTATGTGCGTATATGAAAGTTTTATGTTCAATATGTAATATCAAATGGTGTAACAATTCATTATGCAATTCTATGTTGAATGGTGAACATGTGTTGTATGGTTTTATTCTTGTTCATGTGCATGTGCTACCTTTGTTTTCTTTTGACTTCCTCTAATTTTCTTCTTCTTAGCCTAGTGTGTGGTGTTTAAATTAGGATTCTCACTGAGGTGAGGTTTTTATTTGGACATCACACATCAAATTAAGTTTTAGAAAATCTAGGGACGTCATAGTTAAGGCCAGTTTAGTGTCAGACCATTTGTCATTCTTGAAATTCTACTAGATCCTTGGGAAGTAGGCCCAAGCGTTACAAATGGTATGAGAGCCATAACCCCTCTAGTAGGTGGTCCCACATGGCATGTGACATGCCAACTTGATATATGTGATCCAGACATGTTGGAAATGGCATCCGTGATAGGGAGTTGGGTGTCCATGGGGCATTCTGGGTCTGCACTGAAATGGAGAGATATTATGAGGCCATATAGTTGAGTCTTGCCGAGGATGCAAAGATCCTAAGTGGGAAAGATTGTAACATCCTAGGATTTGAAACCTTGGTTGGAATACTCATATCACCAAGGTGCACCTCCTTTTTAGGGATCCCATCAATAATAACTCTATGGTTAAGGGTGCTCAACCCAGAGTAGTACTAGGATGGGTGACCATCTCAGGAAGTTGATTTTGACTTGTGCATGAGTGAGGACAAAGTGTATAGTTAAGGCCAATGATGGTTTGTGGGTCCACTCATCATTTCTGGAACTCTACTGAGCCTCACGATATAGGCCCAAACATTACAAATGGTATCTGAACCAGCAGGGGTGCACCACATTCCATCAGAAGTTCATAGTTAAGCATGATTTGGCCAGTGCAGTACTAGGATGGATGACCAAGTCTGAAGTTGATCCTTGCTTGCGTGTGAGTGAGGGAAAAGTGCACAATTAAGGCCACTGGTGGATTTTGGGGCCAGTCATCATTCCTAAAACTCTACTAGAGCCTTGGGTAGCAGGCCCAAGCGTTACATATATATATATATATATTAATATTAGGGTTTCCTTCTTCCTAGATTACTATATAATATAAAGTAGGTTGTAGTAATATCTTACCCTTATGGGGTCTCTTCCTTCAACTTACAATATATAAGTAGCTTAGATTCAAACAAATCTACATATGAAATCAAAACACTTTTCTTATTTCATATTTCTCATCTATAGCCTTCTCTACATTTCATTCAAAGTACAACCATATTACAACAATAAAAAATTGACTCATGTTATGTTGCTAAAATTTGATCTTCATTATACAAGATATACCCTCTTGAGATTCCATCCATATCTGGTATATATATATATATAATACTATTATATATATATATATAATAGTACCATCTTATATATTTGTTATTTGTTATACTCTTGTATACAAGAGAATTTAATCAAGGAATGCATTTCTTATCTTTCTTTTATCATGGTGGGATTCTAATGTTTATGTCATCATAAGACACATAATAAGATTTAACCATATCTGAGCTATACTGGAATACATATCAATCAAATAGAATTACAACTAATGCTCCCTTTCATTAGGTACATTACATACACATACATGGCTGGAAAGTCTTTTATGTCCTTGTTATACCCTTACCAAATTATACTTCTAGGAAATTTAGCATATTACATGATATGTTGAACGTTATTGCAAGCCTGCTTATTTATTACTACTTGTTTTACTTTACTCATCCTTAGTCTTTTGGCTCTATGACTTGAATACATATACATTGAGTGGAAGACCATTAATGACACCGTCTTGGGACGTTCTATATTCACTTCCCTCATTAGATGAGATAATTATCACTTCTCTATATGAAGTTTAATCATTAGAGGAATGATAGCCTATTTATACATGCTTTAGGGAATCTCCACTATATCAACATGTGAATAGTAAACCTCTCTGTCTTTGACCTAACATACATATTGGGATGAGTTGGAGTACACTATAGAATACTCAATCTGTCAACTTCTTCTATTTGTAGAAGGACCATATGTTCTCAAAAGATGTTCACAATAGAAATTCAATTTCAAACTCCATTTAACATTGATCTAGAACAAGTCTAAATTAAAGGTAAGTTTGATATAGGTTGTGTTTTTGTTTGGGACCCTAATATGCTAGTTTGTGGAGAAGATTAGACATTCAATCATCGTTTCTTTACCATGATAATGATTAGGTAAGCATTTGATTATCACTATTGGGGCTATTCATGGGAAGAGAAGACATAGAGAAACAGTTGAGGGTAATATAATGAAGGATGCACCTTATTTTCCAAGACTACTTGTACTGACTTCTATTTATATGTACATACATTCTAGAGATTTTGTAGAGTTGAATAAGAATGACTACAAAACTTCAAAAAAATTGGATACAAGTATATTTGAATATTATGCAAAGGTTCTAAATATTTCAAAGCTACACAATTTTCAAGGATTACTGGATAAGGAGGAAGATATGTTACTCGTACTTTGTATTTATATTTGTTAATTCTCAATATTTTCATAAAATTTTGCTCATTCTAATTTAACTTCTCATAAACTTTCCCTAGCTAGGGTTATGTGGAAGTTACATGTTATTCTCTCATATTTAACCTTTATTTGATTTTATCATTCCTTTTAATTGTGATATCCCTTTGAATACTTCTATTACTTCCACACTAGTTTACTTTCAGAGCATAATTCTTTTTCTTTATTTTCATTGAAAAAAATTAGGTGTAGGAGAATATCTATGAATCTATGATTATATTCCTTTAATAATTCTCTTACTAATTTCCATCTAGTAACCTAATTAAATTTCATTATGAAGATTTTTAGTTATTTAATATTTTCTCAATATTCACATTTTCTTTAACAATAGGATTTTGTCTAAGCTTACCATCCATGTATCATTTTTGTTATATCAAACTTTCTAGTACTTTTCGTCATCCTCATGCCTATGTTAAATCTTCCATCCAACATTATTAACTTGTATTTATTTATCATTTTGTGTTCTCATTAAAATATATGAGTATAAATTTCATCATATATATTCCTTTACTATTTTTAGTTGCTTTTATAGATTAATTTTTGAATCAATATTCTGCATGTCAAATTCACCCTTTTAACTTGGTATTTAATGTATATTTTGTATCCCAATTTATATAAATCATGTAGGGTTCGAATTTCACTTTTCATATTAATCTTTTCTATTGTTAATACTATTTTTGTTCATGTAACTTACTCATCTACTTGCATTATCTCTATATCTACTAACTTCATGAAATAATAAGGAATCCCTTGAAACATGTCAAAGAAGAACTATCTAGTTTCTCTTTGATGGCATAGATTCAACACAAAAGCAAAGAAAATTATTTGTATGTTTTCTTTATTTTTTATCACATTACTTTTTCAAAATAAATCACGTTTATTGCTTCCCATGTTCATCTTAATTTCTTATTTTGATCCCATATTTCATACATTCAAGATGCTACTTACTTTAATCCTTTGTAAATACTTCTTCATAGTGTGTCTTTCGCTTCTCTTTAACTCCTTTGTTTTTCAATTTCCTTTGTTTAAAATTTAGATAGGATGTCACACTTAATTAAATAATTGAGTTCATTTAATTCATGATTTCTTTGTTGTTTATTTATGTAATTTTTTTATGAACAATTTCTTAGTTGTTTATTTATGTAACTTTCATCTTTCCAAACTTTCATGTTTAGGGTTTTCATGTTAGGTTTTTTCTCAAGATCGTAAATTTCCATTAACTCAATTCCTTTTGTGTCTTTGTAATCATATCTTATCTCCATAAATATTTGCTCTCGTATACTCAAAAGTAACCCAGTTATGATATCTATTAAACCTTGACATTTCTTAGAATCTCTTCATTGTGAAGTCACCAAACTTTTTTACTTTTTCACTGTTTAAAGATTCTCTTCTATTTTTAATGACACTTTATACCCTTGAACTAATTTATTTAATTCAATATTCTCTCATTTTTTAATATTTTACTTTGGGTTAGAGTTAATTGATAGGCTTTCTAGTAAAGTCATCGAAATCATGTTTTTAATATTGTCCTTGATATTCTAATGTATTTTTTACCCTACCAAGAGTTAGTATCATCTATTTTATATGTTCTTCATCAGCTAGTATATCAATACTAACCTATATCTTGAATATGTATTCACTCTTCCTTTATGCTTCAAAGTAGGGTTTTTGGTCCTATAGTCAAATCTTACACATAGTAATTGACCCCAAACTTATTCCCTCGTTACCTTAGATAATATATTAGTGTATTTACATTCTTATTACATTATAGGTTTACTTTACTTGGAGTTTTCTCTTATTTGATTGTTAATTGGAGTTACTAGATCCTAGTAACGCATCATTTCAGCCAAAGATGTAGTTTTGAAACTAACAACTACTTAGGATTAACCAACTCCTATTTATCTCAAGCATGTGAAAAGAATATTCACTTAGGGAAAATTAATTTAAGGATAATATGTGGTTTAGTTGTAGCAGAGACTGTAGACAATGTCTGAGTAAATTTCTTATGCATAAAGTCTCATGAGAATCATATATTTTTGAAAATTGAATATATTGGATTCATATGTATAAAGATATTTCTATTCATTTCAAATAAGTTAGCATTATGAAACAAAATCTAAATCCCATTCTATCTTAATTCCTTTATTCTTTTTATTAGTTTTTAGTCTTCTAACCATAATACTTCTAGGATTTCTCTTTGACACATCCTTCCTATGCATATTTATCTAGGACATATAGGAAAGTATAGACACAGTAGATCGATATTGGCCAATCCAAGTATTCAAATATTGGGCCAAGGTATACTAGTGCTAAGACTTCCCAACACTATTTCCACATCACCTGTATCTGCCACACTTATAGATTCGACTAACTAACTAAGTGATTCTTGGAAACTCGACCTACACTCTGATACCAAGTTGTCGACCCCCAAATCCCATAATCTCCACTTAGACTACATAATTAGGGTATGAGGTGATCAAGACGGATAATATAAACGCATCTGAAATTTTATCTATTATCTTTGCAAGCTATAAGACATAGATGAAAACCTTTTTACATATATGTTCAACTCATAATTAAATTACAAGAACTATTGTTACTCATCACTTGATATTATCAAAACATTCATATTTGTGATGCTTTTATTTATAGCCCATAATACAAAAAGAGAAATTATATTTCTTTATCCCTTGACTAATACAACTATTTCTTCACACAGGGTTGGACCTAGACTAGATAGGGACTGAGAGTGACTAATTCCATGACTAGACTCTTTTTTGGACTCCTTTGAATCAGTTGATATCTTCATAATCAGTAGGGTTACCAAAAAATTGGTTAGTAGAGTGTGACAGTTATTGGCTCAGTGAAATAGAAATTCAACAAGTAGATAAGACAATACAAAAAAAATATTAAGTGAATTGCAGCGTGTACAATATAAACCAAGTCATTAGATAATAAACTAAATGAAAAATACTATAAAAATCATCAACATGCTAAGTTTACTGAGAATAATTTAACAATAAATTATTGAATCATATTACTTACTATTTAAATAATTTTTACCACAGACCCGCATGAGGTGTCAAAAAACATGTGAAAGCATCATAGTAAGCTACATCTATATAGACAAGACTTAGAGTTGATGTATGGTTCTAATTTTGTTAACTAGCTACACATGCCTCAGGACCTATGGCCTCAACAACTATATCATCTATCCAAATAATTTGGACTCCTCTAAACCTTGGTTACATATGGAGAATTAAAAACTCAAGATTTAACTGCCTGCATCAATAGTTCCACAAGGACTGACTCACTGAATAATAACTGAGTTGGGTAAAACTAGGATCTTTAGTTAAGGTTTTGTTCCTAAATGTTATTACACTAAAGCTTGGTACCACTAGGATTTCAATTTAATGCTCTGTACAACTGGGTATCATCCCAGTATATAACTTATGTTGAAAAACATGTTATTATTAGAGGTCATAGACATTGGTCTTAACCCCCATGCCCAACCGAACACTCCAACGTCCTCCCATGGACGTTGCTAGTGGGTAAGATGTTTTCTTTATTTCTAGTATAAATTCTCAATCAATATATAATTTTTGGGGCAACTTTTGTCCTATTGATTATTTAGCTTCACTACAAATGATCTTCTAAAGTTTTCTTAGCTTTGGTATGTGATTATATTTTTCCATATTATTTTTGTGCCCTATAATTTGAACTACTAAAAGTCATTCTAAAACACATATGAATATTTATAATACTATTAAAAGACATATAATTGGCATAGTAACTTTCAGCATGGTATTTCACTTGAACTAAATAATTTAAGCATATATAAATATTGCAACAATATATGGCATAACAATACTATTGGGCCTTCATACTAAATGCCATGTATACTCATTTAATTCAATTGTACTCAATTGTCAATTTGTTGAATTGTATATTTCTTGTACTAGTTGAGTTGAGAAACAATAAATAATACAAGAAAGGTATACACAACTTGTCATGCCAAATAATAGATGCAATCGGGATATTTCATCACACTTTCTAGTATTTAACTATTGTTGGCAGTTTAGGACAAACCCGAGTATACTAGCACCTATACATTGTTTCTTAAACTCATAGGTTTTCTATACCTCCATTCTAATACCAAAATCATTCAGCATATACTGATCTATCATACATTATGAACCCAAGTTAGGGATTATTGAGCCAAAAGCAATAAAAGAGTAAACAAAGCAAGATGTGTTTTCTTCACATTTAGGCTTTGAATTTATCATAAAGGTTGATGGAATATGAATTTCACTCACCTTAAATTTGATGTTGGCTATTGATCCTAATTCTAGCCTTGCTCTAGTTGTATCTTTATGTATATAGGTTGGGTCAGGGTTAAAAACATCAATAGTATGCACTATGTAGGCAGATACCTACCCCAATTGTTCATGAGAGATTACTAGAGGAGGAAGAAGAAAGGAATTATAAGACAAATGTCTTGCATCAACCTTATATTGACATTGACCAAGGAAAAGTAAGGCGTCAATGAAGAAACTATAGATTTGAGCTTAACTCAGTCAATCTAGGTAGGGTTTCTCAAGTTCTCCAATGTTCTTCATGTTCTTCCCCAAGATTTTCCTAGGTATTTTCATCCCAACCACCTATATTTAGTTATAGGGTTTATAAGATGTCAGACCTAATTATGAACCTAGGAAAATAAATTTCCTCATATTCTATTTGGTTCATAAAAAAAGATGGCCTTTCTAGTGATTAACAATGTTGCAATGAACAACAACCACATCTAGTTATCATGCATAGATGGGCACATCAAGGGGGGCATGTTGGGGTGGATACAAATTGATGGGTTTGCTCATTTGGTCAGTCTAAGCAAATTGAGGCTGCTCAACACCTAATTACTAAAACCACAACATCTTTCTCGTTTGAATTTTGATTGCACACATTGCTTTTGTGTTAGAATCATAATTATCGTATCTACAAAATATACTAAAATTTTGATATAATTATTAACTAATATCTCATATAATTAATTAGTTAACGAGTTAAATTCTGGAAGACTTTCTATAACATATTGAAACCTATCTTCCTATCCCTGAAACACTAATCCCCTTAAATTGGGTACTATAGGGGTATAGTCTTAGGTTTATCCCAAACAAGATATAACATATACTCTGGCATGATTTTTTATTACCTAGATGTCAAGTTTGACTTAATAGAGACATTAGAATCTTATGATGTGCATGAAAGGTCCCTTTTTACTCTTGACCATAACATGATGGTTGTAACCTTTATGTAGTGTTTATATGGCTAATATGTTGGTATGTATGCCAGAGCCAATCATATGATGATTGCAATGGGGCATTACATACCTGATTTGATAATAATAAAGGCCAATATGTCTATTTTGTTTATCTGAGCATGAGATGACAACACAGACATAGCAAATGTCTATAGAATGATGTTACTCAATGATGTATGTTTTCAAGTGTGTGACTTGAACAATGAGATCATATGAATGTTAGGAGTACATATATTCTTGTTATGTCCCTAGTCAAATATTACTATGAAAGCAAAATAGACAGTAGTAGTACATAAGACTAGAGTGTGTGTTGACTGATGATAGAATCTCATTAGTCATGATATGTTATATCAAGTCAAGAACACATGTACATGTCAGAGAACAATGTATCAGACATACCCACCATGAGAGTGATATATGGATACCATGGAATGATAGTCAGAATCAGCTCTCATAGTGATAGTGGTGATTGTGGTTCTTTGACCCGAAGTCACTACATTCATCACATGTCATTCATGTACTTTGACATCATCCACCATGATCATGAATAAGGATTGCCATAAAGGTGGTGCTTGAGTGCATTTTGAAACATGGGGATTGAGTGTGAGTGATGTAGATGGGATTTGTCTGTTCTACAGGATATTGATATCCAGTTCACATGATAAGAGAGATTGAGAAATGTATAACCGTACTCATGTGATTCAATATATGATATGTGAAATTACATGCATCTCACACAGTCTGCTCTAGTTCAAGGAACATGGATTGAATGTTGAGAAGATGATGATTCCATGCCTTGAGTTCAATCTAGATATCAGAGATAAAGAAACCATACAGTCATGGTAACACTGATCACGGATTGCGGGTTGAAGTTGTTCTTCAAATTTTTGAATTACTTGGCTAGAAATGATGTGTTGCTAGATACGACTCTTTTCTTGTGATGCCATAACTTGGTTATGGACATTCACTACCAATGTAATTTTGGACCTATAGGGTCACACACATAAGATGCACTTAGAATAGGATTTTATTCATGAAAGATGTTTAACTTGATTACTAAAGGTGTTTAGGTATTCAATTGAACAACTAAAGGTTCAAAGTTGATTGAATGGACTCTAAACCAATCGGTTCAAGTGTTGAACTAATTGTTTGGAGTGTCAGGTCAATTGGAATCAACATTGACTGGCAGTAGTTGAACCTGTAGGAAATTATGGCTACAGAATAGGTAGAGGAAACAAAAAATTGTCTACCATATTCCTCATAAACCAGTGGATCATGGAAATAACTATAAGATAAGAAGGATGCTTTCGAGGATATACTTGGTCCTAGAGCAAGTCCAGCGACATCTCCTCATCATTGTAGATGTGCAACTGTCTTCTAGTTGCATCAGGACTCGTCTGACTGTTGCACCTTCTGATCTTCACCACAGACAGTAGGATTGTTGCACCTCTTAGTCTGCACCATGGACAACAAGTTGACATTGCTCTCCTAGCGGCAGACAATAGCCTCCCACCTCTATAGAAGTCTACACAGACCGCCTAGAACTCCTATCGTCCTACTAGAATGGACAAGAAGGAGTTGTCCCTCTTGTTGGTGTACTAGTCACCAACTTGCTCTCCCGCAACAATGATCTTCAGTTGTTCTCTCCCATAGTTATCCCTCCCTAGTGGGGTAGGAATTGCTTGGGCACTCTCAGTTACCACAATGAGAGAGGACAAAAATTGTTAGAGCAACTAATTCTCAATTGTTTGTTTTGTGTTCTAGGAAGCCCCCGGTACCCCTCTATTTATATGAGGGATTTGGGCCAAGATTCCCAATCTATGCAGAAGTGGAAGGGACAGGAATATATTAGATTTTTGCAACCTGCGAACACCCAAACAGCCATATGGCATGTGGGACGGTCTCCTCACACTACAAGGTGTTTGTTTCACATGTTTCCCAATCGCATACAAAATTGGCAATTTTGAATCTAAGTAATGTGTGTCATGATGTCAGCACTAATTCCTTGATGCAATTGAATTTCTCACAAACTGAGTGATCCCGCTCATGTGAGACGGTCATCTCATTCACCCAGATGGTCATCTGGTGAGTTGAGCTGAGTCAGTCGGGTCAACAGATTGAATCGGTCGGTTCACATATTAGTTTAAGCAGAACTTATCCAATTCAGTTCCAATCAGTCTGGTACTCCAAACGGTCGTTTCAACACTTGATTCACCCATCTGGCACTCCAAATGACTATCTCACTTGAGTGAGCCAATCGTCTAGCAGTGTATCCAACTAATTTGTTGTGTGAATTGAATACCCAAACATTTTACTAATCAATTCAATCATCATTCAAGATTAAACTCCTATTCTAGGTCAAGACCTGTGTGTGTGACCGTATAGGTCCCATATCACGTTGGCAGTGAATGTCCATAACTAACTTATGACATCACAAGCAAAGAGTGGTGCATCATCGCACATCAGTGCTACTGAAGTGAATGGAAAATTGGGGAACAACTTCAACCTACAATGTGTGCTTGGTGTTACAGTGTTTGTATAATTCCTTTATCACTGATATCTAGATTGAACTCGAGGCATGGAGTAGTCACCCTTTTCAACATTCAATCTTGTTTCTTGAAATAGAGTAGACTGTTTAAGATATAGGTAAGCTCAATATCACATATTGACTCACATGTGCATGGCCATGCATTTCTCAGTCTTGCTAATCAAGAGGCCTAGGATATCATACTCATGTAGGAGGAAAAAATTCCATCTTTATCACTCACAGTCAATCCCCATCTGTCACAGTCACCCAATCATCACTGTTATAACAACTCATGTTTTAGGATTATGTTTGATGATGTCAAAGCGTACCGAACAACATGTGATGAGTGTAGTGATTTCAGGTCTAAGAACCACAAAACCACCATCACCCTGAGATCTAACTATGACTACCATTGTAATGGTTTCCATGTGTCAATCTCATAACATGTATCAGTGTGCTTGGTTTGATATAGCCATATCATGACTAATGAGATTCTATCATCAACTAACTCACACTTTGATCTTGTGTCATTGTTGTCTATCAACCTTCCACAATAACAAATGATCAGGGAGATAATGAGTATATATATGTACTCTTAACATCTGTATGATCTCATTTCCTCAAGTCATGTTCTTGAAGGCATACTTCATTGAGTTATACTATTTTCTAGACATGTATAATGTTACATTGTTATCTCATAACTGGATTAAATATAATAAATTGAAAGCTTGCCTTTATTATTTAATCAAATCAATTACAAGTTATGTCATTACAATCATCCCATGATTGGATCTTTGGGCATACATACCAATAGACTCCCACTTGAACTTAAAGACAATAACCCATGAATCTTATTCTAAGTAACCTAACATGACCATCATGCTTCTGCTGTGAAACTTCCTTTGTCAAGGGGTCAGCAACATTGTTCTCAGTTGGTACTCTACAAATCTTTACATCTCCTCATTGTACGATCTATCGTATGAGATGGAACCACCTTTGTATATGCTTTAAGCACTGATGCAATATGGGTTCCTTATCTTGTGTAATAGCTCCATTGTTGTCATAATATTTCTCAATTTCGTAGTTGATGCTTGGAACAATCCCAAGTTCATAGATGAACTTCTTGATCCATACAACCTCCTTTGTTGCATTTGATGCAGTAATATACTCGACCTCTATTGTAGAATCAACAATTGTCTCTTTCTTGGAACTCTTCCAGATTAAAGCTCCAATGTTTAGGAAAAACATGAATCATGATTGCAATTTCTAATCATCTCGATCAGTTTGGAAGCTTGCATTGGTGTAAACTATTACCACCAACTCTTCCTCTCCGTTGTAGACCAAGAATTGATCCTTAGTTCTTATAAAGTACTTGAGGATGTTCTTCATGGCTGTCCAGTGAGCATCACCTGGGTCTACTGATATCTTCTTGTCATTCTCAAGGCATACGAGACGTCTATACATGTACATAACATTGCATACATGATTGATCCAATTGTTGAGGCATATGGAATCAAACTCATGTGTTCCCTTTCTTTACAAGAATTGGGACATTGAGATCTAGAGATGGGGACACCATGATGCATAGGTAGGTTTCCTCTTTTTGAGTTCTCCATGCTAAACTGCCTCAAAACTTTGTCAATGTATGTGCTTTGACTTAGTCCAAGAAGCCTCTTGGATCTATCTCTATATATCCTTATCCCTAAGATATAGGATGCTACTCCCAAGTCTTTTATTGAAAACATATTTACATGCCATGTATTTACCTTTTTTTAAGTAGGAATGTCATTCCCCATCAATAGTATGTCATCTGCATACAATATGAGGAATATCACTATGCCCCCACTAACCTTCTTGTACACACAAGGTTCATCTTCATTTTGAATAAATCCAAACTCTTTGATTGTCTCATCAGAATGAAGATTCCAACTTTGAGATGCTTGCTTCAATCCATAGATTGACCTTTGTAGCTTACATACTTTATTTGCAAATTTGTATTTATAAAACCCTTAGGTTGTGTCACGTATGTTGGTATGTATGCCCCGAGAGCCAATAATGGGATGATTAGTGGGATACATTAAGATTGATTTGATAAAGATCAAAGGCAAGCTTCCAATTCTTTCTGGTTCAGTCATATGAGATAATGATAGAACATATTGAATGTCTAGATAATGACAGTACTCAATGACGTATGCTTTCAGGTTCAGAACCTGAACGATGAGATCATACAGATGCTAAGAGTTTGTACATTCTTATTATGTCCCTAGTCAGATGTTGTTTTGGAAGGTAGATAGACAACAATGACACACAAGACTAGATTGTGGTGTTGGTTGATGACAGAATCTCATTAGTCATGATATGGAGATATCAAACCAAACACAGAGGTACTTGTTAGAGAACAAGTTTACCGGATAGGCCCACCGTGAGTTTGACACGTGGAACCATGACATGGTAGTCACAGTCAGTTCCCATAGTGATGGTGGTGAGTGTGATTCTTTGACCTGAAATCACTACACTCAACACATGTCATTGGGCACACTTTGACGTCATCAAACGCAGTCCTGAAACATGGGTTGTTATAAAGGTGATGATTGGGTGGCTTTGACGCATGGGGCTTTTGAGGGGTGAGTGATAGATATGGGATTTGTCCCTCCTGAGGGAGTTTGATATCCATGGCCACTTGATGACTAGGATTGAGATAGGCGGGCGCACGCATGTGTGAATCAGTATGTGATATTGATGTCATACATATCTCCTCCAATCTACTCTGAGATCAAGAAAGTGAATGAACGTTGACAGGATGACTATTCCATGCCTTGAGTTCATTCAAGATATCAGTGACAAAGGAATTATACATTCACTATAACACCATTCACGGATTGTAGGATTGAAAGTTGTTCTCCAACTTTCTATTTCACTTGGGTAGCACTGATGTATGACTAGGCACCGCTCTTTGCTTGTAAAGTCATAAGTGTTATGGACTTTCACTGCCAACGTGAAATGGACCTGCAGGGTCACACACATAGGATTTAACCTGGAAGAGGAGTTTATCCACAAACAATGTTTAGATTGATTACTAAAGGAGTTTAGTAGTTCAATTAAACACTCAATCGATTGATAACTCAATATCATAGTGTTCAAGGTGTTGTACCGATTGATTAGAGTATCGGATTGATTGAAACTGCGATTGACTGATTTGCACAAGTCTGCTGCCCCAACTGATCGGCTCATGAGATGAACCGATCAGCTCAGGTTGGTTAACCGATCGGCTCAACAGGTGAGACGATCGGCTCATGTGCAATGAACCGATCAGCTCAAATGTTGAACCGGTCAGCTCATGTGACCAACTGAGATCATTGGGAAAGTCGATTTTGCAAATACAATTTGTTTCACTTGTACAAATTTGATTTGGACAAGGATTAATATTTGATTAATTAGAGACAAATTTGAAAGTCAATTTGAGTTGGGCCAGGACCACGAACCAATCGGCTCATGTGATGAACCAATCGGCTCAGGTGTCCCAAATGATCGGTTTAGATTGAAACGATCAGTTGGGGTCACCAAACGATTGTTTCAGGATTGAAACGATCGGTTCAGCTGACGCAAGTTGCTTGTTTTGTGGAAAATCTCGAACCCTTCTACTCCTGCTTTAATCCGGCATTGCCCGGGATAGAGAACCATGTCCCATGACCCTCCTATATATAGAGGTAGTGGGGGCTTCTCAGGACAACAACTCAGTGCACCAGTTGCTCTACAAAGTTGTCGTTCTCTCTGGTTTTGGTAACCGAGAGAGAGCCTGAGCAAGTGCTACCTGATAAGGGAGGCACGGCAAGGGAAAGACAACTACAAAAAGTGACTGGTGGCAGGAGAGTGTGTCGGTGACTAGTACGCCGATAGGAGGGTACGACTCCTTCCGATTCCTTATGGGACAAGGAGATCGGAGTTCTAGGTGGTTCGTGTGGACTACTTTAGAGGCGGGAGACTTCTGCCGCTCGGAGGGCAGTTGTCAATCCTGACAGTCCCGGTGAGACCAGGAGCTGCACAGACACCATCCAAGACTGGAGGTGATGACCGTGCAAGCCGCGAGGTAACGTCGCCGAGCAAGCCTCGGGACAAGGTATGCCTCTACAAACCATCCTTCCTATTGTATAGATGTTGACGCATTTTCTTTGTTCTGGGTTTGGGAGGAGAAAATTTTTGTTTCTGCTGCCTTCTATGTCTCCCCTAAAACCCAATAGTGGTATCAGAGCCACGTCAACTGTTCTATACTTTAGGATTATCGATGTGATCGATTTTGGTTTGTCGCCTTTATTTATTGCATACGATGCAAATAAAATTGTCTTTATGCATGTCCAATCCTAAATCCACAAATCCCATTATACATTTATGAAATGTAATATGAATGCACTCGATACATGTCGCCCTTAAATGAGTTTTGTGGTGGATGTACAACATGGTTATGGCCAATAAACCCTATGCATGTGTGCTTGGTTGTATGTGGTTGCTTGCATCTCGGTCTGCACACTGATTCCCTATCTCCTATTCCTGATGTAACTCGAGATAACTCCATATTTCTTTCCTACCTTTACTCCCCACAAATGTAACTCGGGGTTTCCCTTTTCAAATGTAAAATAGGATAGATTTTATTTCCTATTATGTCAAAGAATGGCGGACATATGACGACGACAGAGACGATCAGTTCAAGGCGTGAACCGATCGGTTGGCGTTCCAGACGACCGGTTCGAGGAGCGAGACGATCGGGTGGTGACCATGAGGAGATGCACGATGACCATGCAAACTGATCGGTTGGAGAAGCCAATCGATCGGCTGGTGGCACCCAGATGACCAGCCAAGGTGAGTAGGTCATTCATGTGATGAGTTGATCAACTTGGACAGCTATAGCACTTCATCATGGACAGGTTGCATATGATGTAGACCTAGATGACTGTGATTCCTCTTCGCTCGAGGAATCACATTAGGATGGCCATAATCATCGCTTTTATCATTTCGCATGTATTCTGTGGGATATAGCATGTATATGATATGTACTATGTATTGTGGTGATTGGATATGTATATGTACCTATAAAACCAAATCCCTCATCAAAATATTAAGTATTATACGCCTTCCGTTAGCGGCCACATGAAAAACTTGATCGACCAATCATAGGTGATGCCAAAGCGTGGTGTGCCGTCTATCTCGCGGAAGTGTGAAGGGTAAACATGTAGGTTCTGCCAAAGCAGGGTGCATGTTTACCGTGTCGTATTTTGGGTTAGACTTAACTAGTGATTCTTAGAGTGTCTAAGCCTAGAGGCACGGAATGTTCATGGCAAGGTGTTGCACATGTTCATTCATCAAGAGTTGCATATGATGCAATTGGCATGATGGCCTACCTAAATAGTCAAGATTGTGGGCGATCAGCCAAAGCTGACTCATGACTTGATGAAATATGGATCTTGACCCACTAGAAGATTGTACGTTGCAATATTCTGAATTGATGGTGAGGGCTATCAATTTGAACAAAAATAGTGGGAGCAATAATTAATTAAAGACCTAATTATATCGTCAACTTTTCAAATCAATCAAACAAGTCAAAATTGAGTTTTGTACTAAATTGCATATATTTCCTTTTGTAGTTCAAATGACAACAAACAACAATCACTTTTCACTGTGATCGGTCCTTGAGAAGGACAAGCTGAATGGGACTAACTTCCACGACTGGTTTAGGACATTGAGAATTGTTCTCACTCAAGAGCAAAAGCTCTATGTTCTGGATACTCTAGTTCCAAAGGAACCTGCTCCTACCGCACCAAAGGCAGAAAGGGATTCTTATAAGAAGCATTCTGATGATGCCATTAATGTGAAGTGCTTGATGTTGTGCTCCATGAACCAAAAGTTGCAGAGACAACATGAGAACATGGGTGTGATTGAGATGATTCAGCATCTCAAGAACATGTATGAAGATCAAGCACGGCAAAAGAGATATGATGTCTCCAGGGTGTTGTTCAAGTGTGTCATGACATAAGGAGATCCAGTTGATCCTCACACGCTCAAGATGATTGGGTATGTGGACAACCTGACGAGACTGGGATTTCCCCTGAGCCAAGAGTTGGCTACTGACATGATACTGCAATTGTTGCCAGAATCCTACAGTCAGTTTGTGATGAACTACAACATGAACAACTTTGACAAGTCGTTGACAGACTTGTTGGGCATGTTGAGGACAGCCGAGACACAAATGAAGAAGGACAAGCCTAAGTTTGTGATGATGATTAGCAGCAAGAAAGGCAAGTTCAAGCGCAAGGGCAAGGGCAAAGCTAAGAAGAGTTCTGATGCTAGCCAGGAGCCCAAGGCGTCTTCTGCTCTCAAGGCCAAGGGAGGTGTGACCAAGAGAGGCAATTGCCACTATTTTCAAAAGTTAGGACATTGGAAAAGGAATTGTCCACTCTATCTAGAAGAACTAAAGAAGAAGGAGGCAACAGACGTCTCCACCTAAAGGTGTCATGAAATAAACTTGTAACATTTTTTGAGGTATATGATACCAAGATATAAAATGTAAAGCACTCAATAAATGGGGCAAATGTTGCCGCCATAGTTAGGAGTACTTTAGTTTATTTTCAGCCTCGAAGGCATGTAATAGAGTTATGAAGTGCTATTTCATATTTTCCAATGGATAGAAACACTTTAATTTTTTCATATTGTATGACAATGATGGCAATTAATAAAGTTGATTTTCTTTGTGGCAATGCCTTGTTTATCTTGTGGTAATTGGTATGCATAAGATAAAATGATACCTAAAGGTTGTTGATAACTCAAACAATCTAATTAGCATAAATCATCAGAAATTCATTTCTAGTTTCCATATGATGGATAAATCTGGACTCTTTTGGTTAGAGAACCAGTAAGAGACATGAATCTCTTAGACATGATTAATCAATCTTCACTAATGGTTGTGGGAGAATGATTATCCTATTAGGTATAATACATGTGATGTATTTGCATACCTATTGGAGTTAATGCTAGTACTTCAAATAGTGTTTAGAGAAATACCAATATGAATATCTTGAAGTGTTCAAGAATATCATAGATGAAGTATGAATTTGGTAAAGTGTTAATTCTTGATGAGATCAATGAATGAAATACTTGGACCAAATGTTTGAGAACCTTGTGAGTGATTATGATAGTGTATCATAGTGAACTCATGATTAAAGCATGGTGATGTCTAAATCAACAAGGAGTCATACTCTAAGGAGTTAGAGGATGATTATCAAATAACTAAATTCTTCTTAAATAAAGAATACCCCACACTAATAAAGGACATTAAGAATCACAAAGAGTTGTGAGTTCTTATATCCTTGACAGATACACCTCGATTATCTATATGATGAGTTGGTCATGTGATGAGTCAACTATCTAGATGAACATGAGGAACCAGATTTTGAGTTATGGTTTATGGCCATTACATCATAAATGAATTCCATGTAAACCATAAGGTATGACCTTGATGGTAGCACCCATTGGGATAAATCCATAAGTGCAAATGAGTCTTAAGTGTTAAGACACATGGATAACATTTTGAAAAGGATGATGCATGCTTGTTAATTGCAACTTAATGATAAGAGATTTGGCATATGGATACTAAAACCGCATTCCTAGGAGGAATAAAACGAGGATGTATACATGACACAACCTATAAGGTTTATGAATCCATTAATGCAAATGTAGTCTATAAGTTACAATGGACTAATCAATGTGATTAATTGAGTACAAGCAACTCAGAACTGTGATCTTTACTTTGATGATATAGTCAAAGGGTTTGACTGATATGTCAAAGATAAAGAGAGATCTGTGATTTAGTGGGAGTGTATTCACATTCCACAT
The DNA here is from genome assembly GCA_963693085.1 of Alisma plantago-aquatica. Lineage (NCBI taxonomy): Eukaryota > Viridiplantae > Streptophyta > Magnoliopsida > Alismatales > Alismataceae > Alisma > Alisma plantago-aquatica. The sequence continues at coordinate 573,608,159 of OY856410.1, forward strand.
GTTGATGTGAAATGGAAATGTTCTAGAATGGAAATCCAAAGTGGAAATTATCTTTAAGGAAGATAGAGATGTTTCCTATGTGATAGGAATAGAGATCTATAGAGATGGTTCTTGAAAAACTCTTGACCTGAAAGGAGAAAGCATACATTGGCAATCTATACTGAAGGGTTAGTATGCACAGATTCTGTTACGACCCCATTTGAGCTTAATTGGTAAACTAGGGTTTACCTAGACAATCGCAAAGATTAGTTAGAATAATCATTCTTGAAATCTAATTAATGACGATAACACAATTAGGATGTTTTAACTATGATAAGAAGTCTAAATGTTCTTTTGTCTTGAGAATTAGGGTTTGAGAAACATAAACCCTAATCGGCCCAAAATAGGGTTTTAATGATGCATGAATACAGAATTTGATAAGTAGAATGTCACACTAAATGATTTTTAGTATTTTATGTGTAACTCTGATTTACTTCAAATTTGTATATGATTTGTATATATAAAATGTGAACAACATTTGAAAATATCAGAATTTTTGAAGAATGCCCTGACCTGTTTATCGGCCGATTTTCAAACTCGACCGATCACATTTCCAGAATTTTACAGCAGTACGGTAATTGAATTTTATCTTTTTATTGGTATATCCAATTGATCTTCTAATTTTAACTGTGCCTGAAAAACACAGTATTAGACACTCTGTCAAATTGGCATAATTTTTGGATGACTTTTGAATCCCTACAGTAAGAGTGTCGGTCGAGTTTGTGCAGGACAAACTCGGCCGAATATTTTGCAGACTGCAATATAGCAGTGCACTGTGCTATTTTTAATTATTTATTGGTAACTCCAAATGATATCAAATTTTAACTGAAGCTTTATAGATTAATTATAAGAAACGTGATAAATTCCCATAATTGTTGGAGAATGTTTGATCTCTGAAATAAACGAATTACAGTAACTTTTGTATAACTGAATATTCAGCCAATATAATTAAAGTTAAGTGTTGGGTCAATATGCAATTGACCCAAGCAGCTCAATTGACTTATATGAGCAACCACACACACACACAGCTATCATTCTTCGTCATCCATCCCAGAGAAACGAAAATCTAGAGAGAGAGGGAGAGTTAGGGCTTGAGTGGAGAAAGAGGAGAAATTGCTGAATTAGGGTTCTGCGGTCCCAAGAGTGGTGAAATCAAGTAAGTTTGGATCCTTTGCATAGACTTTTATGGTGAATCTTCTCTCTCATGTCAAGATTCCGTCCATGCTCTTATTTGATCCAAGATGATGTCGAAATTCCCTCTTTTCTCACCCTTTCTTCATAATCCCTCTTTTTTCAAGGTTCCCGAGTTAAATGGAAGAAGAATTGGGAGATTTGCTAGGGATTTGATAGGAATTCGAGATTCCCTGAGTTGAGCTGTAGTTGTGAGGTGTTTTCACACCTTAGGGTGAGTGGGTTCTTCCTTCAAACATTCTAATGCACAAATTTTATTATAACATCCAAATCCCTAAATGCTTAGCATGTGAATTCTAAATCCTGAAATGTCCATTTGATTTAAGTTATTGTAAATTGATATGATATGGATTCCTTCTCTGTTTGAATGACTCCTAAATGGTAGATTCATATCAGATACGTATACAACACTTCCTAGTGAGGATGCTTTTAGATTTATATCAAATGATGTAATTAGGGTTTGACCTAATTGAGATATCGCTAGAGTTTCAACCTTATTAAAAAGGACTAGTAATCCTATAAGTGGTTAGGATGTACCTCGTGGGTTATCTTAATTGAATCTTATTCTGGATACATGATATCACAGTGATGATATGGAAAACCTAAATTTAGTTAAATTTCCATGGTTTCATGTCTATATTGATTGCATACGATTTGTTGGAAACAATCTTTATTTAGTGAATGCTTATATCCTATGAAATCCTTATGAGAGCCATGTGACAAGTGAATGAGGTAAATGAAAAGGTGAATGAGGTAAATGCAACCCTAAGAGTAGGGTGTTGGCATGTGATGAATGAATAAGGCAAATGAAACCCTAAGGATAGGGTGTTCAATGAATCATGATATGGTATTATGAAAGGTCTCGATATGAGATGTGGTGATGCTTAATTGTTAAATTGTATGTTTCTAGTGCATTTAACTTTATATGCTTGTTCTCCCTAAAATGATATTTACATACTGCAGGGCTTCTTATATTTCAATACATATCTCGTAAATTGCAGGTGTTGAGATATGACATGCCCTAGAAGGGGATGTTACTGAGTCATGTTTAAAGATGACAAATGATGTAAATGTGTTTTCAAGTTATGTTAGGAATGTGAAATAAGTATGAAATGTGTTTTTTCCTGTTTAATTATTTATTTGTTAATCAAGTATAGACATAGGTGCCCTAACGCCGTAGAACCCCTCGTGAGGTCTGCACCTTGGGGTGAAACGACCTACTAGCGTGTGACTAGATGGTCGGTGACTCGTGTTCAACAATAATCCGTGCATGTCACGGTGGCACGAGGGCAGAAAAGCAGTGTTCAACAATAATCCATGCGTGTGTCACGGTGGCACTGGAAAGAAAAGAAAACACAGTTATCTAACACCATTCGTACAGCATCACGAAGGTAACCCTGTGACTCTCCGCCGGTGTACTCAGGTTAAAGGAGGAGTCTATAATACACTCTTTTGAGAGTGCAGTGAGGCCGTGTGAGCCTGGGAGTCCTGTAGCAGACCAGGACAGCAGTCAGACTTAGCATTCCCCGGGTGTGTCGCTAAGTCTTGTACGGTGGGACCGTAGCATGAACTTGCTGCGGATCTTTATATGCAGAGTACACTGCATATATTTGGGGCATAATCTAAAATATGATCATATAGGTTCACAGAGTTCCTTATAAATGAAAGAGTTAAGAAAGACTAGAGCATAGTGTTCTAGTAGTTCTTCTTTGGATGCAATATTTATATTCTTTGCTATTTCAATTATATTGTTTTAGAACTGCTCAGTGTACTATTTATTGTTGTTAAATTTCATATCGTTTACTCAAATTATATCTTTGATCACATTAGTGCATTAGTCTGTTTCCATGAAGTACTCATTCACTGAGCGAGTAGGCTCACCCCTCTACTCAAACATTTTAGGGTTAATCGTGTGGACTTGGAGATGGTCAGAGCTTCAGTGTAGATCTGCCACAGGAGTCAAGTATGAGATTAGTTGAGTCAGTCGGTCCTTGTCACTCTAGGTCCTCAGTAAGAGATAAGAGAGAGAGTTGTAATTACAATGTGTAATATTGTTTCTCTTTGATATGTATGCTAATTAGCAAGTTTCATGTGCATAATGTGTGAAAGACATCGTGAATGCTTATACATGTATCTTTACTATTGAAGTCTGATTAGTAAAAGAAATGTTCAGATTCCCTTGTTAATATGTTATGTGATTCAATGCGGGAAAGCAAGAGTTTTTAAGAAAAGAAATAAAAGTTAAGGGTGTTCTTTGTATTACATATAAATCCTATCTTATGCCCTAATCTCATGATTTGAGGAAATTGTGAGATCGGGGTGTAACAGCTTGGTATCAGAGCTTAGGGTGAGTTGTCAAGGACCATTAAGTTAGTAAGTTAGAGTCCTAAGTGTGGCAGATAGGAGATGTTTGATGTTAGCTTTGGGGATTTAAGTATTTGGATATCCTGGCCCGATATCTGAGTACTTGGATCAGCCAGTACAAGCTACTTTGTCTATTCTCTCACGTATACCCTGGCCAGGTATACAGTGGAAGAATGGGCTAGAGATGAACCCTAGAAATTTTAGGGTTAGAAAATGAGAAAAGAAACAAGAATTAAGAGCATAAATGTAAAAGGAGATAGAACTTACATTTCATAATGTTGTTTTTGTTGGAAATGTATAGAAATGCTCTTATATGTTTGAATTGAAATATTCAATACTTTGAAATATGGGTCTTTAATATTTGTTGCACACTATGCAGTTGTTGCATTTATTGATTTCATTCTTTGTAACATGTAGATTAGAAATCATCTTGAAATAAGCTTTTATTTCTATAGTTTTGCCCGTTGATTCGAGTGAAATTGACACCAGCAGGTCTGTTTAGGTTTTCAGTCCGTACGCGATTCGGCCGAGTTGTATGTGATTCGGCCGAGTTTCCTTAATAGGAAATCGAACAGTAAACTGATCGACCGAGTTGTATGTAATTCGGCCGAGTTTCCTTTTTCAGGAAATTAAACAGCAAGTTGATCGGCCGAGTTTTCAAGCGGATCGGCCGAGTTTCTGACCAATCAGCCGAGTTTCTGAGCTGTGAGTGGCAGTTCAGGAAGAATGTAATCCTTTGTAGTTCTTGGCTTCAGGATTTCAGGTTTGGCCTGGTCTGGTTGGCAGGATGCGTTATTAGGATCTAATGAATCCTATCAATAGCATAATAAGAATAGAATTGGAATAATTAGACCCACATCAGAGTAAGAATGTACATACAGTAAGATGTTGAAACATATGGGCAAGATCAGAACAACTAAGAATTAGTTGAAACTGATATCTGAGGTTTAACTTTGGGGTCTCAAAGGTGAAACCCTTAATAGGGAATAATAGAACATGATATGAAGCTCATAATCAGTTTATTGATTAATTTTGCATGAACTATACATATGAAATATAGAAAAGATATGTGAAATGTATGTATGTATGGTTCAAGATAACAAGAATCAATCATGAAGAATGAATCATATAATAGCGTATAATGCTTTTATGAACTCTAAAGCAAAGGCTAAGTAGAGAATAGGGTTGAGCATTCAATAGGTCCATAAAAGTAAAGAGGATCGTATGAACATGTAATTCATAAGACTAGAACAACAAACTAGTTTCTAAGCAAAGAACATAGGTGTAGTTTAATGAATGAATAAGTCATACAAAGGTAGACTGTATTCAGGAGAGAAAAACTTGATTGAAAGAGAAACTATGTTTGACCCATGCATGATCCACTTGATGTAAAAATGAAGAATATGTAATGTATTCAACATGAGTAAAAACTAATAGAAGGACTATTAATTTAGAATGTTAACTTCACAATAGTATAAAGATAAAGGTGGAAATATGTGCAACATGGTATACATGACCATACATATGAATAAGCAACATGGTCATAAGAGAAAAATTTAGAATTAAAGATGACTGGTTAAAAAGTAGTATATGGTGAGAGGACTATGAAACATAAGAGAGGATTTGAATTATGATGGAGAAATTATAATATAAAGAGGTTGTGAGATTCAGGCAGGTGCTAATTAATCAAATATCTCTGTTGATAACTAAGTAAATCTGCATACGAGAATGTATTAAGGGAATGTTTGAATACAAGAATTCCAAGTCTTAAAATCATCTTCTCTTTCATATATTCCTTAATGAGAGCAAGATGGGAATGAAATGATAAGAGAAAATGAATCATATATGGTGCATAACTACCTTGGTAGGATCATCTAGTGAATGTAATAGTGACATACAATATGATGAAGTGCGATAAGAAATAAATTCTTGTGTGATAGCAAGAATGATGAATAATTTATTCCTATCTTAAATCCTTCAATGTTAATAATGTTTATTGTATATAATCATATGAAAAGGATAGGTAGCAAAAAGTAAAGAAGTAATGAATGAGCAGAGAGATATGGGAAAACACTAGCTTTGTGTAATATGTGAATTTGTTTTTACATATATGATTTGTTGAAGGCATATTAAGATATGAAGTTGGTTCTACATATGATTTCGGTGTATTTGTGCAAGCTATATGTTAAATTAAAGGTGTATGATAATAGTAGTAATTCATACCAGATATGCATCCTAGTATTGTGTATTTGTGATATGGTGATACGGTTTGGATGATGTCAGAACACATGGAGAGATACCCTGAACAAGGTAGTCATACTTATTCACTCATATTAATAGAAAAGGATGATAATCAGATTATTTGGACAAGTAACCCTAATGAGGTGTAGCTTGTTATACCTAGCTCTAATATAACTGAGTGATGGTAATTGAGTATGATTAATGCTTGAATGACTGATACAATAGTGGATTACATTATTACTATTGTTGAAACCCTAAAATGATATAATACGATGGTTATACTTTGAATTGTGTGTGGGCCCATAACCCACAGGTCCCAGGATTGAAACAGGATAGTATGGAATGAGGTGGTAATGCTTCACCTCATGCATCCATGACCCAATGGGGATGCTAAGAGTAGTATTGTGCAATTGATTGTTGAATCTAGTCTTTTAATTCAAGATTGTTTTGCTATCTGAGTAGCATGTTATTAAAGTTTAAAACAACATGGTGAACTTGCTTTTGTCGTTTAAAGGTGATACTGAACAATAGAACCTTCTGAGCCACATAAGTTGAGATAGTTGTATCAGAGTATCAGAGTTGCGCAGTGAAAGTGTGGTGGTTTATCTTTGCATTCTATGTTTGACTGTGGCATAAGGAATTTGCTTGATATCATTGAGAACTATTTGAAATATGTTGTGATTTAGTAAAGAATTAAAAGATCTAATGTTGAAAACTACATTCAGGTATGAAATACAAGAATATAATGACATGGAAGGCTTTAGAAGCTTAGAATAACCTTGAATGTATCTTTCTTGTAGGTTTATGTTTCGAGGACGAAACATTCTAAGGGGGGAAGAGTTGTTACGACCCCATTTCAGCTTAATTGGTAAACTAGGGTTTACCTAGACAATTGCAAAGATTAGTTAGAATAATCATTCTTGAAATCTAATTAATGACGATAACACAATTAGGATGTTTTAACTATGATAAGAAGTCTAAATGTTCTTTTGTCTTGAGAATTAGGGTTTGAGAAACATAAACCCTAATCGGCCCAAAATAGGGTTTTAATGATGCATGAATACAGAATTTGATAAGTAGAATGTCTCACTAAATGATTTTTAGTATTTTATGTGTAACTCTGATTTAATTGAAATTTGGATATGATTTGTATATATAAAATGTGAAAAACATTGGAAAATATCAGAATTTTTGAAGAATGCCCTGACCTGTTTATCGGCCGAGTTTCAAACTCGACCGATCACATTTCCAGAATTTTACAGCAGTATGGTAATTGAATTTTATCTTTTTATTGGTATATCCAATTGATCTCAAATTTTAACTGTGCCTTAAAAACACAGCATTAGACACTCTGTTAAATTGGAATAATTTTTGGATGACTTTTGAATCCCTACAGTAAGAGTGTCGGTCGAGTTTGTGCAGGACAAACTCGGCCGAATATTTTGCAGACTGCAATATAGCAGTGCACTGTGCTATTTTTAATTATTTATTGGTAACTCCAAATGATATCAAATTTTAACTGAAGCTTTATAGATCAATTATAAGCAACGTGATAAATTCCCATCATTGTTGGAGAATGTTTGATCTCTGAAATAAACGAATTACAGTAACTTTTGTATAACTGAATATTCAGCCAATATAATTAAAGTTAAGTGTTGGGTCAATATGCAATTGACCCAAGCAGCTCAATTGACTTATATGAGCAACCACACACACACACAGCTCTCATTCTTCGTCATCCATCCCAGAGAAACGAAAATCTAGAGAGAGAGGGAGAGTTAGGGCTTGAGTGGAGAAAGAGGAGGAATTGCTGAATTAGGGTTCTGCGGTCCCAAGAGTGGTGAAATAAAGTAAGTTTGGATCCTTTGCATAGACTTTTATGGTGAATCTTCTCTCTCATGTCAAGATTCCGTCCATGCTCTTATTTGATCCAAGATGATGTCGAAATTCCCTCTTTTCTCACCCTTTCTTCATAATCCCTCTTTTTTCAAGGTTCCCGAGTTGAATGGAAGAAGAATTGGGAGATTTGCTAGGGATTTGATAGGAATTCGAGATTCCCTGAGTTGAGCTGCAGTTGTGAGGTGTTTTCACACCTTAGGGTGAGTGGGTTCTTCCTTCAAACATTCTAATGCACGAATTTTATTATAACATCCAAATCCCTAAATGCTTAGCATGTGAATTCTAAATCCTGAAATGTCCATTTGATTTAAGTTATTGTAAATTGATATGATATGGATTCCTTCTCTGTTTGAATGACTCCTAAATGGTAGATTCATATCAGATACGTATACAACACTTCCTAGTGAGGATGCTTTTAGATTTATATCAAATGATGTAATTAGGGTTTGACCTAATTGAGATATCGCTAGAGTTTCAACCTTATTAAAAAGGACTAGTAATCCTATAAGTGGTTAGGATGTACCTCGTGGGTTATCTTAATTGAATCTTATTCTGGATACATGATATCACAGTGATGATATGGAAAACCTAAATTTAGTTAAATTTCCATGGTTTCATGTCTATATTGATTGCATACGATTTGTTGGAAACAATCTTTATTTAGTGAATGCTTATATCCTATGAAATCCTTATGAGAGCCATGTGACAAGTGAATGAGGTAAATGAAAAGGTGAATGAGGTAAATGCAACCCTAAGAGTAGGGTGTTGGCATGTGATGAATGAATAAGGCAAATGAAACCCTAAGGATAGGGTGTTCAATGAATCATGCTATGGTAATATGAAAGGTCTCGATATGAGATGTGGCGATGCTTAATTGTTAAATTGTATGTTTCTAGTGCATTTAACTTTATATGCTTGTTCTCCCTAAAATGATATTTACATACTGCAGGGCTTCTTATATTTCAATACATATCTCGTAAATTGCAGGTGTTGAGATATGACATGCCCTAGAAGGGGATGTTACTGAGTCATGTTTAAAGATGACAAATGATGTAAATGTGTTTTCAAGTTATGTTAGGAATGTGAAATAAGTATGAAATGTGTTTTTTCCTGTTTAATTATTTATTTGTTAATCAAGTATAGACATAGGTGCCCTAACGCCGTAGAACCCCTCGTGAGGTCTGCACCTTGGGGTGAAACGACCTACTAGCGTGTGACTAGATGGTCGGTGACTCGTGTTCAATAATAATCCGTGCATGTCACGGTGGCACGAGGGCAGAAAAGCAGTGTTCAACAATAATCTGTGCGTGTGTCACGGTGGCACTGGAAAGAAAAGAAAACACGGTTATCTAACACCATTCGTACAGCGTCACGAAGGTAACCCTGTGACTCTCCGCCGGTGTACTCAGGTTAAAGGAGGAGTCTAGAATACACTCTTTTGAGAGTGCAGTGAGGCCGTGTGAGCCTGGGAGTCCTGTAGCAGACCAGGACAGCAGTCAGACTTAGCATTCCCCGGGTGTGTCGCTAAGTCTTGTACGGTGGGACCGTAGCATGAACTTGCTACGGATCTTTATATGCAGAGTACACTGCATATATTTAGGGCATAATCTAAAATATGATCATATAGGTTCACAGAGTTCCTTATAAATGAAAGAGTTAAGAAAGACTAGAGCATAGTGTTCTAGTAGTTCTTCTTTGGATGCAATATTTATATTCTTTTCTATTTCAATTATATTGTTTTAGAACTGCTCAGTGTAGTATTTATTGTTGTTAAATTTCATATCATTTACTCAAATTATATCTTTGATCACATTAGTGCATTAGTCTGTTTCCATGAAGTACTCATTCACTGAGCGAGTAGGCTCACCCCTCTACTAAAACATTTTAGTGTTAATCGCGTGGACTTGGAGATGGTCAGAGCTTCAGTGTAGATCTGCCACAGGAGTCAAGTATGAGATTAGTTGAGTCAGTCGGTCCTTGTCACTCTAGGTCCTCAGTAAGAGATAAGAGAGAGAGTTGTAATTACAATGTGTAATATTGTTTCTCTTTGATATGTATGCTAATTAGCAAGTTTCATGTGCATAATGTGTGAAAGACATCGTGAATGCTTATACATGTATCTTTACTATTGAAGTTTGATTAGTAAAAGAAATGTTCAGATTCCCTTGTTAATATGTTATGTGATTCAATGCGGGAAAGCAAGAGTTTTTAAGAAAAGAAATAAAAGTTAAGGGTGTTCTTTGTATTACATATAAATCCTATCTTATGCCCTAATCTCATGATTTGAGGAAATTGTGAGATCGGGGTGTAACAGATTCAGTGGGAGAAAACATGGAGTTAGTATACCGAGGCCAAGTGTCCAATTCTTATGAAGAAGGGGGGCACTAAGAATAGACATGGATCTATCATGTATGTAATCATCCCATTATCTTGCATCTATGGACATGGCAAGAACAAAATGCATTTATCATCTTGTATGTAAGACATGACAATATGATATGCTCATCCTGATAACTCGTATGTGGGACATGACGAGTGGATGTCTATCTAGTTCCAGTAAGGGTTACTGGAATACCATAAGAACTTGATTAGTACTTGAGAAGTACTAGTTCTATGGAAATAACGAAAGGTTCACTGTAAAGGGTTACACTGATGCGAACTTCCGAAAAGGACAGAAAATTAATCGCAATATATATGAGATATATATAAAAGTGAATGTTTGTTAATGGAAACGTTCCAAGAAAGTCGTTTAAAAGGAAATGTTGAGTATCCGTGTGTTATAGAACAGCAGTGGAAACTATATGGATCTGGAAGTTCATGGGATGAACTTATAACTATTCCGGTCATTGATGACAAGTTAGGAGTGCTTGGTCATGCTATGTGGCTAAAGGTTAGCAAAGGAATACTAGATTGCATATCATGGCAACTCCATCTCATATGTATGACGTACAGCGAAGAGATGAGAGACATGCAGTTAATACTGACTTTGGCAAGGTGTTGTCGTAACTCACTATGTTAGCACTAGAGCATAGTAACATGTGGGACATGTTTGAAGATCACTATGAATATGATTCAAGGGTGATTGGCTCGCAGTGCAAGTGGGAGTCTATTGGTATGTATGCCCTGAGAGACAATCATGGGATGATTGGTGGGATACATTAAGATTGATTTGATAAAGATCAAATGAAAGCTTCCAATTCTTCCTGGTTCAGTCATATGAGATAATGATAGAATAGATTGAATGTCTAGAGAATGATAGTACTCAATGACATATGCTTTTAGGTTCAGGACATGAACGATGAGATCATACGAATGTTAAGAGTTTGTACATTCTTATTATGTCCCTAGTTAGATGTTGTTGTGGAAGGTAGATAGACAACAATGACATACAAGACTAGATTGTGGTGTTGGTTGATGACAGAATCTCGTTAGTCATGATATGGAGATATCAAACCAAACACATAGGTACTTGTTAGAGAACAAGTTTACCGGACAGACCCACCGTGAGTTTGACACATGGAACCATGACATGGTAGTCACAGTCAGTTCTCACAGTGATGGTGGTGAGTGTGATTCTTTGACCTGAAATCACTACACTCAACACATGTCATTGGGCACACTTTGACGTCATCAAACACAGTCCTGAAACATGGGTTGTTATAAAGGTGATGATTGGGTGGCTTTGACACATGGGGCTTTTGAGGGGTGAGTGATAGATATGGGATTTGTCCCTCCTGAGGGAGTTTGATATCCATGGCCACTTGATGAGTAGGATTTAGATAGGTGTCTGCACGCATTTGTGAATCAGTATGAGATATTGATGGCATACATATCTCCTCCGATCTACTCTGAGATCAAGAAAGTGAATGAACGTTGACAGGATGACTATTCCATGCCTTGAGTTCATTCGGGATATCAGTGATAAAGGAATTATACATTTACTGTAACACCATTTACGGATTGTGGGATTGAAAGTTGTTCTCCAACTTTCTATTTCACTTAGGTAGCACTGATGTGCGACTAGGCACCGCTCTTTTCTTATGAAGTCATAAGTGTTATGGACTTTCACTGCCAACGTGAAATGGACCTGTAGGGTCACACACATAGGATTTAACTGATGAGTGCATACTCATCATGGAATTCAATTATCTCTTTGAAACAAATTCAACTCTATTCATACCTTTTTCACTCAATATGAATCGTAATGTGTAAAACTACTTGGCTGATTCAATTATAAAGGTTTTAACTAAATATTTTTCATTTAATGCAGGTAACCAAGCAATTCCATGCATGCGGTCCCAAGACCGTTTGAACCCATGTGATCCTAAGACCGTTTGAGCTCTTGCACTCCCAAGACCGTTTGAGCTCTTGCGGTCCCAAGACCATTTGGGTCCATTCGGTCCCAAGACCGTTTGAGCCCTTATGGTCCCAAGATCGTTTGAGTCCTTACGGTCCCAAAACTGTTTGAGTCCATGTGGTCCCAAGACCATTTGGGTCCATACGGTCTCCAGACCGTTTGCTGGAATGCACGAAGATCGAATGCCGAAACCGATTGCCAAGGTCGACCGTGCGAGCTGCAAACCACATGACCGATAGAGGTTTCAAGACCGTTTGGGTCCATGCGGTTTCAAGACCATTTGGGTCTATGCGGTCTCAAGACCGTTTGGGTCCATGCGGTCTCAAGACTGTTTGGGTCTATACGGTCTCAAGACTGTTTGGGTCTATGCGGTCTCAAGACCGTTTGGGTCTATGCGATCTCAAGACTGTTTGGGTCTATGCAGTCTCAAGACTGTTTGGTTCCATGTGATTTCCGAGACTGTTTGCCGCGATCGTGAAGATCGAACGAAGATCAAATGTTGTGCACTCAAGACCGGTTGTTGTATATTCGCGTTGTGATCGAGACCGTCCTCAAGATCGATTGACGCAGCTACCAATTCAGACCGTTTGGCAGCAAACGGTCTCCAGACCGTTTGGAGGAGATATTTCTAGTAACTTACCCAAAATATTTGGGGACAGCTCTGAGCCGATAAATAGGACCCCAACGGTCCTCATTTGGGGCATCGGATCCGGATGCCGCCAGGCTGCCAGAGCACAACTCTGATCAAATTCCATTCCACCTACTGCTCGTGTTGCAACCAAGGAGGCTGAAGAGAGAAGGAAGGCGGAGCAAGGGAGACTGCCCGGTCTGTCTTGGCAACTCCCGCGCACGTCCAGATTTGCTCCGACACGATGTAGAAGGTTGTATCTTCTTCACCGAGCTGTGACTACCTTCTGCACCGAGCTCATGGTGGATCTCTCTTTCTTTCTCATCCTTCTTGTTTCTTGTACCATGAGTGAGTAGTTCCTTTTCGCTGGGGTGCGGGGACTAGCCCCGCTGCCCATGCAAACTATGTTCTTTTGTTAAACTCTCCATGGCAATGTATATAACTCTTCATTTTGTCGTTAATTGTTATGTTCGTAGTTTGGTTAATTGCTTGCTTTTATCTTTGTGCTTCCTATGTTGCGATAACATCTATACATAGGTTTGAATGTCGTTTAACAAGTTCGACTCCCTAACTAGAAATAGAAGGGGATTCCTTGAGGTCGTAAGTGTATGATCCGCGAGGGGACGAGCCATCTAGCCTTCGGTGATGCTTCTGTGCGCCTAACGCCTGTATAGGGGGTTCACAGCTTTAGTTGGATTTTGTATCGTCTTGTTAACCGTCGATGTTTGCATGTATGTTAACCGCCTACTTGCTTATCGGTTAATGTGGCTGACTCCCAAACTAGAAATAGGATGGGATTCCATCGAGGTCGTAAGTGTATGATCCGCGAGGGGAAGAGCCATCTAGCCTTCGGTGACGCTTCTGTGTTCCTAACGCCTATATAGGGGGCCCACAACCTCTGTGGATTTCTGTATCTTCAGAGCCGTAAGTAAAGTGATCTGGATGGTGACGAGACATCTGATGCCTATGGTGATGCTTACGTGAACCTAATGCCTGTATGGGGGGTTTTGTAGTAGCTCTACTTGGATTGTTATATATTGCCTGGATTGTTCATGATTGAATATGTTTGCGTGTGCAGCGGTGGTGAAACTCGGTACCATCCCAGCGATTCCATACCATTGATCTAAACTCATCTTTAATTCAGCTTTTTACTTTCCTGCAATTAGTTTAAATAACCTCAAACCTACCCATCATTCTAAATATTAGTTTTACTTGAGCTAGATTCAACTGACAAGGATTCTTAAAAATGTTGTCCTTTGGGTTCGATCCTTAACTATACTGCGATAAGACTCGTCCGCTTGCGGGTGGTATTAATGCACTTTGGTTTTGGTAAAAGCTCGGGGATTTCAACCCCGAGTGAATTTGTTAGTGCATTCAAATATCACGTCAAATTCTGGCGTCATTGTCGGGGACTCAGTTAGTCAAATCTAGTTCTTTTAAGACTAATCTAGGATTTTACTTTTCTTTTGAAACAATCGATTATCTACTTGAACTTGACTCTACTTTGTGGATCTCATTTTCAAAATCTTTCTAACTTTCAGGTACAACCCAACGCATAGTGTATGCACCGTTCGGACAGCCCCGGACTCACAGCGAGCTTTGATCCCGAAATAGACAGAACGTTCCATCGTCAGATCAGAGAGAATCAAGCAAGGATGGCACAAGAAGAAGAGGTAGCCCGAAGGGTGGCTCAGGCCATCAACGCACAAAGAGGGAGGCTCATGCAAGAAGCGAGGGCTGCGGTTCAACAGGAAATCTTAGCAGCACAAGCAGCAGCACAAGCAGCAGCACAAGCAGCAGCGCAAGCAGCTGAACTTCAGAAGGATCTGAGCAAGTTCTCAATCCCGAAAGCTGCGAATGTTTATCATGCAGTACAGCCTCCCCCATCAATGCTGGCAATTTTGAGATTAGGGCACATTGGATCACATTGCTTCAAAACAACCATTTCTATGGCAAACAAGCGGAGGACAGCCAAGGACATCTTCTGAGATTCATCGACCTATGTTCTATGACAAAGTAAAATGGAGTCTCTGATGATGCCATCCAACTCCGTCTCTTCAAGTATTCCCTTGTTGATATAGCCATAAGCTGGTACAATTCATTACAAAGTGAGGTACCCATCACCACCTGGGAACAACTACAAAATGCATTTCTGGAAAAGTTGTATCCTCCATCTCTTACATATGAAATTAGGGGCCGGATAACAAATTTCACTCAAGTCACTGGAGAAACTCTCGTTGAAGTGTGGGATAGGTACAAAGAGCTCCTACGCAAATGTCCACACCACGGAATTCCCAAGAATCAACTCATAGAAATCTTCTATAGGGGTGTGGAGGATGATGTCAAGATGTTTTTAGATTCCTCATCCAGAGGAAACTTCATGCGTCAATGTTATGACAGCGCCTGGAGAGTCGTCACCCTGGGAGTAGAAAATCAAGCCAATTGGGGGAGATCTGTAGGTAAAGGAGTCTTGAATGTAGCTATGGCTGAAGCTATTCCCGAGTACAAGTCTATCGCTGAAACCTTGAAGGTCTTAGTTGCCAAGCAAGATCATATTGAATCATCTCTAGCTGCTATTGGAAGAGGACATTCACCCACTCGGCAACCGGAACAGGTCAAGTCCACTTCTTTATTCTGTGAAGCATGTAAAAGCACCAATCATTCCACCTTATCATGCAATGTTCTCTATGACGTTGTACTGAGCAATGTATGTGGACAAGGAGAAAATGGTCAGATGGAGAATCTTAATGCTATCAACACCATTCCTGGGCAAAACTATTACAATCTGAATCAGAATAGGAATCGCCCAGGCTTTCAATATGGAAACCCATCAGGAGCAGTAAACCCGCATCAATTCGGTTCCAACAATCAATCAAGAGGCCCACCAAGATTCCAGTATAATCAACAACAAAATTTTGGGAATCAAGGAAACTTCAAGGGAAATTTTCAGAATAGGAACTACAATAACTATCAAAACAACTCTCAGTATCAGAACCTGAATCAGCAGCAAGGACAAACAGGACCCATTCCTTCTGATGACAAGCTATCAACCATTGAAAAAATGTTGCAAACTCAGCAAACGATGATAACCAACCAACAAGCTCAGCAGAAGGCTATTGAATCTCAACTAGCTCAACTCGCAGTTAGCATAAAGCCACCTGCTGGAGTCTTTGCTGGACAACCCGAGAACCATCCCAAACATCCTGAATAGTTGAAAGTAGTCACCACCAGGTCGGGAAAAGACTATCCGGACCCCCCAATAGAGACACCCATGGTTATTACAGACAAAGATGAACCTGTGATTGTCCAAAATTCAACAACACTAGAGTCTCAATCGAAAGAAGAGAAGACAGATAAGGGAAGTCCTGAGAAATCTACTGATGAAGAAACTGAAACACAAGAACCAGATATTCCTGTATATAAGCCTCATATACCCTTCCCATCCCGCCTGAGGCAAACCAAGCTCGATACTAGATTCAATAAGTTTAAAGAGGCTATGAAGAAACTTCATGTTGATATACCCTTCTTAAATGCTCTGGCTGAGATACCAGCCTGGACTAAGTATCTAAAGTCACTCCTCACCAAGAAGTATATAACTGAGGAATATGAGACACTAAAACTGGCTACAACTACATCGGATATCATATTGAGCAAGATGCCAAAGAAACAAAAAGATCCGGGATCCTTTGGAATCTCATGTCACATTGGCGACTCGTCATGCAAGAAAGGTTTGGCAGATCTCAGTGCAAGCATCTCCATTATGCCACAAAGCCTGTGTAAAAGACTAGGGTTCGCAGAATTACTTCCTACCGGTATGACTATACAGCTTGCAGACAATTTGATAAAATGTCTGTTAGGAATCCTCAAAGATGTACCGGTCAAGGTGGGCAAGGACACATATGTTCCATCCGACTTCGTCATTATGGATATAAAAGAAAATACCAGATATCCTCTCATCTTCGGTCGTCCATTCCTCGCCACTGCAAGAGCCCTAATTGATGTTGAGGCTGGTACCTTACTGCTCAGATTAGGCAAAGAGACTCTTGAATTCAATGTTTGTGAAAGTATGAGAAGACCAAGTATGCAGGAAGAAGTCTATCTGATTGACTGCATTGAATAGATGTCACTCCTGACCCTAGAGAACCATGAATCAGATGATCCCTTGGAAATTGCTCTATCAAACCAATCAATCGACGAACGAGCAAAGGATTACATCGAATCCCTCGACTCTGCTAAAGAAGACATTGAAGCGTCTTGCGGAGAACTCAAGGCCATGGAAATTACAGAAGAAACTAGGGAAAAACCAGAAGCTCCCGAAATGAAACCCCTACCCGAAGGATTGAAGTACATGTTTTTAGATGATCTCAAGGTTTGCCCAGTTATTATAAATTCCGATATGACTGTTGAACAAGAAGATAAACTCCTGAAGAAATTAAGGGAAAGAAAGAAATCCATCAGATATAAAATGAGTGACCTCACTGAGGTCAGCTAAGCATTGTGTATGCACAAGATCCCTATGATGGAAGATCACAAGCCGACTATTGAGCATCAACGGAAGTTGAATCCTAATATGAAGGAAGTGGTTCGTCGTGAAGTCATCAAACTTCTCACACCTGGAATAATCTATCTGATATCAGATTCGCCATGGGTGAGCCCAGTGCATGTTGTCCCGAAGAAAGGTGGAACAAATGTTATACGGAATGAAAACAACAAGCTCATCCCCACTCGAACAATCACAGGGTGGAGGATGTGCATAGATTATAGGAAATTAAACAAGGCAACTCGAAAAGATCATTTCCCTATGCCCTTCCTTGATCAAGTCTTAGAAAGGTTGGCTCACCAAGAATATTTCTGTTATCTCGACGGTTACTCTGGATTCTATCAAATACCCATACATCCAGATGATCAAGAGAAAATGACTTTCACCTGCCCATTCAGAACATACGCATTTAAAAGAATGTCGTTTGGCCTCTGTAATGCACCCGCAACTTTCCAACGTTGCATGGCTGCAAGTTTCGTGGGGCTTACTGAAACTATTATGGAGGTCTTCATTGATGATTTTTCTGTATACTGGGACTCATTCGATTCATGTCTAACACACCTCTCCTTGGTCCTCAAACGTTGTGAAGAAGCACATCTCGTGCTAAATTGGGGAAAATGCCATTTCATGGTAAAAGAAGGCATTGTCCTGGGCCATAGGGTTAGCAATAGAGGAATTGAAGTAGATAAAGCCAAGATTGAAGTAATTTCTAAATTGGCTATTCCCACAAATGTAAAAGAAGTTCGTGCCTTCCTTGGACATGCCGGATTCTATAGAAGATTAATAAAGGATTTTTCCAAGATAACTAAGCCAATGATGAACCTGCTACTAAAGGATACTGATTTCAATTTCAATGGAGAATGTGTCAAAAGCTTCAACACACTAAAACAAGCCCTTACAACCACTCCCATCATTAGAGCTCCAGACTGGGACCATCCTTTTGAAATTATGTGCGATGCCAGTGATTACGTTGTGGGTGCTATTTTAGGGCAATGTATAGAAAAGAAACATTATGTGATCTATTATGCATCAAAAACCCTCGACGAAGCCCAGAGGAATTATGCAACTACCGAGAAAGAACTTCTAGCAGTCATATATGCCTTTGACAAGTTTAGATCATACCTTATTGGTTCAAAAGTCATTGTCTACACCAACCATGCTGCTATTCATTACCTCCTGGCAAAGAAAGACGCAAAACCAAGACTGATTAGATGGATCCTCTTACTTCAAGAATTTGATTTAGAGATAAGAGACAAAAAGGGGATGGAAAATGTTGTAGCAGGCCACCTCAGTCACATCCACACTCTGGCACTGAGAAGATCCCGATCAATGATTCCCTGCCAGATGATCAGCTAATGAGGGTCTCGGAAGTTATACCATGGTATTCTGATTTTGTAAACTACCTTGTTGCCGGAGTCATCCATCCCCAATGCACCAGGAATGCACTGAAGAAGTTCATGCATGATGTGAAGCAATATCACTGGGATGAACCATATCTTTTCAAAATATCTATCGATGGTTTGTACAGACGTTGTATCACCGAAGAAGAAGCTCAATCTATTTTGGAACAATGTCACTCAGGACATGTGGGGGGACATATGAGCTCTAAAAAGACTGCTCTAAAGGTTTTGCAATGTGGATTCTTCTGGACAACCATATCCAAAGACTCTTACGATTTTGTCCTAACATGTGACAAATGTCAAAGATCAGGCAATATAACAAAGAGAGACGAGATGTCGCTAAATCTGTGGCAAGAAGTTGAGATATTCAATGTTTGGGGGGTGGACTATATGGGTCCATTCCCATCTTCTAATGGATTTTCATACATCCTAGTGGCGGTAGACTACGTCTCAAAATGGGTCGAATCTATACCAACCGTCACTAGTGATTCCAAACCCGTCATCAAATTATTCAAAGACATTATTTTTCCCCGGTTTGGAGTGCCAGGAACCGTGATATCTGACGGAGGGTCCCACTTCCTTGAAAGAAGCTTTGAAGCTTTACTGAGAAAATACAGTGTAACGCATAAGGTAGCCTCACCTTACCATCCACAAACAAGTGGACAGGTAGAGGTCTCTAACCGTCAACTAAAGGCTATTCTAGAAAAAAACTATTGGACGCAATCGAAAGGACTGGTCAACAAAAATCAACAACGCCTTATAGGCTTATCGTACTGCTTATAAAACTCCCCTTGGGACCACACCTTTTTTATTAATGTATGGAAAGGCCTGCCACCTGCTAGTCGAACTGGAACACAAGGCATGGTGGGCAATTAAACAATTGAACTTTGATATGAAAGAAGCAGGCCAAGCCAGGATTCTACAACTCCAAGAGATGGATGAACTCAGGATGACAGCTTATGAGAATGCACGAATCTACAAAGAACGCAGAAAACTTTGGCACGATGGACATATGAAAAGAAAAGACATAAAAGAAGGAGACCAAGTTTTGGTATTCAACTCAAGATTAAAGATATTCCCAGGAAAACTCCGCTCACGCTGGTGTGGACCCTACATCATCAAGAGCATCTCTCCAAATGGTGCTTTCTCTTTATGGAGTGAAAAGTTAGGCGAATTTATGGCAAATGGTCACCGCCTGAAGAGATATTTCACCTAAATTAACATAGGCACCGAAACAATTCTGGAACTCGCCGACTCAAAGGACCCACCGTGAAGCTGAAGAACTTATTCGAGCCATCGACGTAAAAACAAAGGCACTTGTCGAGAGGCAACCCGATCAATAAATTTGTTTTACTTCTCTTTTCAAAAATTTTGTTTTTACCTTCTAGTTAACTTTTCCTTAAATAAAATTCGCCTTGCGAGATACTAATTTTAAGATCTAACTGGCCTTTACCCTTGAGATTTTCAGATAAGAGGAGGCACGCTGATCGGAACGCAACCACACCCGGTGGTCATTCTGGCATGATCTTTCCCCTCCATCTTGGATTTAGGGTTTGCTCGGGACGAGCAAATCTCTAAGTTCGGGGTGGAGGGTGGGTGGTACGTACCTCACTTTCTACCTACACCCTCTTCTCATACTAAAAGTCTTCACTATCACATTCTTCATAAAAATTTTCAAAATTTCCAAATTTTTTAATGTCTTTCAAAGAGATTGAACAAAATTTGTTATGCATTTTCAATCATTATACTCTCCTTATTCGAAGTAAATCCTCAAAAGGACCAATTTTTTAAACAAGCCTTTTGCTTGAAATCATCTTGTGAAGCTTATGATTCCTAACCTTATGATACCTTTCTGCAAAAATAATAAGTATCTCTCAAACTGATAGGGATCAAATACGTCGTGCTTCCTAACTGACTAGTGGAACAATGACATGGAATCTCCACCGGACCCTCATCAAGTCATTATTTGAGAAGAGTACGACAAAGAGAACAACCCGGTACATTGAATAGTAAATCAAGTTGCATTCTGATCTGAACTCTCTTCTATACTTCTTCCATCATCTCCGTACCCCTCCATTCATCAAAAGAAACAAAAATAGTTGAATATGTGCCAAACCCTAAGTTCGGGGTGGCACGCCACTTCCCTCCTTATCCGCTTCTTCCATACCCCTCGCAAATAAATAGGGGCGTACCACCAAAAATGCAATCTCGAGTCGAATAGAGGAGAGATTTGCAAACAAAAGATGCCAAAGTGCACACAAAAAGAAATGCAATATCGAGTCGAATAGAGGAGAGTTTTGCACACACAAAAAATATGCAATAAATGAAATTGCAAAACAAATAAAAATCTTGAGTTGAATAGAGGAGAGATTTACTTCTTCTTTCCATACCACCCTTCACTCCTTTTTCTACCTAAGGGCACAATGCATGTCCCCACTATCCTGAAAAACACCAGTGTCAGATCGGATGCACACTTGTTGATTCTGCGGGTATCTCTGAACTCCTACAAAACTCTTTGACATGCTTGTTGTTGGAAAAAGTGAGGAGGAAGTGATATTGGAAAACGAACTCAGGAACAAAGCTATGGTAAGATGTGTTTAGTGGTCCCAGGAAGTTAAGGTATTGAATCATATTGAGCAGAAAGAAAACATTCGTGATGTGAAGACGAAGCAATCACACAGATTGAAAGTATTCATTTGGCTACTGTTTCAAACTTTATGTTACTCGAGCACGAGCAACGTTTAAGTTCGGGGTGTTTTGATGAGTGCACACTCATCATGGAATTCAATTATCTCTTTGAAACAAATTCAACTCTATTCATACCTTTTTCACTCAATATGAATTGTAATGTGTAAAACTACTTGGCTGATTCAATTATCAAGGTTTTAACTAAATATTGTTCATTTAATGCAGGTAACCAAGCAATTCCACGCATGCGGTCCCAAGACCGTTTGAACCCATGCGATCCCAAGACCGTTTGAGCCCTTGCGGTCCCAAGACCGTTTGAGCCCTTACGGTCACAAGACCGTTTGGGTCCATACGGTCCCAAGACCGTTTGAGCTCTTACGGTCCCAAGATCGTTTGAGTCCTTGCGGTCCCAAGACCGTTTGAGTCCATGCGGTCCCAAGACCGCATAGACCCAAACGGTCTCCAGACCGTTTGCTGGAATGCACAAAGATCAAATGTTGAAACTGATTGCCAAGGTCGACCGCGCGAGCTGCAAACCGCATGACTGATAGCGGTTTCAAGACCGTTTGGGTCCATGCTGGTTTCAAGACCGTTTGGGTCTATGTGGTCTAAAGACCGTTTGGATCCATGCGGTCTCAAGACCGTTTGGGTCTATGCGGTCTC
Organism: Alisma plantago-aquatica; assembly: GCA_963693085.1. NCBI lineage: Eukaryota > Viridiplantae > Streptophyta > Magnoliopsida > Alismatales > Alismataceae > Alisma > Alisma plantago-aquatica. Next base: position 573,630,169 of record OY856410.1, read on the forward strand.
AAGACCGTTTGGGTCTATGCGGTCTCAAGACCGTTTGGGTCCATGCGGTTTCCGAGACCGTTTGCCGCGATCGTGAAGACCGAACGAAGATCAAATGCCGCGCACTCAAGACCGGTTGTTGTATATTCGCGCTGAGATCGATTGACGCAGCTACCAATTCAGACCGTTTGGCAGCAAACGGTCTCCAAACTGTTTGGCACCAAATGGTCTCCAAACCGTTTGGCACCAAACGGTCTCCAGACCGTTTGGAGGAGATATTTCTAGCAACTTACCCAAACTGTTTGGTGACAGATCTGAGCCTATAAATAGGACCCCAAGGGTCCTCATTTGGGGCATCGGATCCAGACGTCGCTAGGCTGCCAGAGCACAACTCCGATCAAATTCCATTCCACCTACTGCCCATGTTGCAACCAAGGAGGCTGAAGAGAGAAGGAAGGTGGAGCAAGGGAGACTGCCTGGTCTGTCTTGGCAACTCCCGTGCACGTCCAGATCTGCTCCAACACGACGTAGAAGGCAGTATCTTCTTCACCGAGCTACGACTACCTTCTGCACCGAACTCATGGCGGATCTCTCTTTCTTTCTCATCGTTCTTGTTTCTCGCACCATGAGCGAGTAGTTCCTTTTTGCTGGGGTGCGGGGACTAGCCCCACTGCCCATGCAAACCATGTTCTTTTGTTAAACTCTCCATAAAAATGTATATAACTCTTCATTTTGTCGTTAACCGTTATGTTCGTAGTTTGGTTAATTGCTTGCTTTCATCTTTGTGCTTCCTATGTTGCGATAACATCTATACATAGGTTTGAATGTCGTTTAACAAGTTTGACTCCCTAACTAGAAACAGAAGGGGGTTCCTTGAGGTCGTAAGTGTATGATATGTGAGGGGATGAGCCATCTAGCCTTCGGTGACGCTTCTGTGTGCCTAACGCCTGTATAGGGGGTTCACAACCTTAGTTGGATTTTGTATCGTCTTGTTAACCGTCGATGTTTGCATGTATGTTAACTGCATGCTTGCTTATCGGTTAATGCGGCTAACTCCCAAACTAGAAATAGGATGGGATTCCATCAAGGTCGTAAGTGTATGATCCGCGAGGGGATGAGCCATATAGCCTTCGGTGATGCTTCTGTGTTCCTAACGCCTGTATAGGGGGACCACAACCTCCGTGGATTTCTGTATCTTCAGAGCCGTAAGTAAAGTGATCTGGATGGTGACGAGACATTTGATGCCTATGGTGATGCTTACGTGAACCTAACGCCCGTATGGGGGGTTTTGCAGCTGCTCTACTTGGATTGTTATATATTGCCTGGATTGTTCATGATTGAATATGTTTGCGTGTGCAGCGGTGGTGAAACTCGGTACCATCCCAGCGATTCCATACCATTGATCTAAACTCATCTTTAATTTGGCTTTTTACTTTCCTGTAATTAGTTTAAATAACCTCAAACCAACCAATCGTTCTAAATATTAGTTTTACTTGATCTAGATTCAACTGACAAGGATTCTTAAAAACGTTGTCCTTTGGGTTCGATCCTTAACTATACTGCGATAAGACTCGTCCGCTTGCGGGTGGTATTATTGCACTTTGGTTTTGGTAAAAGCTCGGGGATTTCAACCCCTAGTGAATTTGTTAGTGCATTCAAATATCACATCATTACCCTGGAAGAGGATTTTATCCACAAACAATGTTTAGATTGATTACTAAAGCAGTTTAGTAGTTCAATTAAAGACTCAATCGATTGATAACTCAATATCATAGTGTTCAAGGTGTTGGACCGATTAATTAGAGTATCGGATTGATTGAAACCTGCAATTGACTGATTTATACAAGTCTGTTGCCCCAACCGATTGGCTCATGAGATGAACCGATCAGCTGAGGTTGGTGAATCGATCAGCTCAACAGGTGAGACGATCGGATCATGTGCAATGAACCAATCGGCTCAAATTTGAATTGGTCGGCTCATGTGACCAACCGAGATCGTTTGTAAAGTCAATTTTGCAAATACAATTTGTATCACTAGTACAAATTCAATTTGGACAAGGATTAATATTTCATTAATCGGAGACAAATTTGAAAGTCAATTTGAGTTGGACCAGAACCATGAACCGATCGGCTCATGTGATGAACCAATCGGCTCAGGTGTCCCAAATGATCGGTTCAGATTGAAATGATCGGTTGAGGTCACCAAACGATCATTTCAGGGTTGAAACGATCGGTTCAGCTGGCGCAAGTTGCTTGTTTTGTGGAAAATATCAAACCCTTCTACTCCTGCTTTAATCCCACATTGACCGGGATAGAGAACTCTGTCCCATGACCCTCCTATATATAGGGGTAGTGGTCTCAGGACAACAACTCAGTGCACCAGTTGCTCTGCAAAGTTTTCATTCTCTCTGGTTTTGGTAACCAAGAGAGATCCTGAGCAAGTGCTACCCGATAAGGGAGGCACAGCAAGGGAAAGACAACTATAGAAAGCAATTGGTGGTAGGAGAGTATTTCGGTGACTAGTACGCTGACAGGAGGGTACGACTCCTTCCGGTTCCTTGTGGGACAAGGAGATCGGAGTTCCAAGTGGTCTATGTGGACTACTTCAGTGGCGGGAGACTTCTGCCGCTCGGAGGACAGCTGTCAATCCTGACAGTCCTGGTGAGACCAGGAGCTGCACAGACACCATCCAAGACTAGAGGTGAAGACCGCGCAAGCTGTGAGTTAACGTCGCCAAGCAAGCCTCGGGACAAGGTATGTATCTACAAACCATCCTTCCTATTGTATAGATGTTGACGTGTTTCCTTTATTCTGGGTTTGGGAGGAGAAAATTTTTGTTTCCGTTGTCGTCTCTGTCTCACCTAAAACCCAACAATGTATACATCCTCAAGAAGATTCCCGTTAAGGAATACAGTTTTAACGTCCATCTGCCAAATCTCATAGTCATGATAAGATGCAATAGCAAGCATGATCCTGATGGACTTAACCATGGCCACTAGAGAAAAGGTTTCTTAATAGTCAACACCTTGAACTTGTTTGAAACCCTTTGCCTCCAATATTCCCTTATAGGTTTGTACTTTACCATCCATGTCGGTCTTCTTCTTGAAGACCCACTTGCACCCTATGGGTTTTACCCCTTCAGGTGGATCCACGAAAGTTCATACTTTGTTGGTATACATGGATTCCATCTCAGATTTCATGGCCTCAAGCCATTTCTCAGACTCTGGTCCCTCTATAGCATATTGATAGGTTATTGGCTCATCATTTATGACCAATTCACTACCTTCTTGAGTCATAATATATCCAAATCTTTTAGGCTCAAGGAATGTCCTATTAGATCTACAAGGTTCTTGTATTACTTAGGGAATTTGAGATTCCAAAACACTTTGTGATTCTCTTGATTCCTCTTGTTCATCTATTGGTTCTATGTTCTCTTCTTGGTCTCAAACCTCTTCGAGTTCCACTTTCCTCCCACTGATTCCTTTGGAAATAAAATCCATCTCAAGGAATGCAGCATCCCTAGCAACAAACATTATCTTGTCAGATTGCGAATAAAAGTAATATCATCTTGTTTATTTAGGATATCCAAAAATAACATTTATCAGACTTAGGATCAAGATTATCAGAAAACATTCTCTTAGCATAAGCTTCACATCTCCAAATCCTCATAAAAGACACTTTGGGATGTTTCCCATGCTATATCTCATATGGTGTCTTTTGAACTGATTTAGATGGTGCTCGGTTTCATGTAAATGTGATAGTTTCTAGAGCATACCCCCAGAAGGTAGTCGGAAGCTTACCTAAATTTATCAGTGATTGCATCATATCTAGCAATGTGTAATTCCTTCTTTCTGACACACCATTATGCTGAGGTGTTCCAGGTGAAGTCCATTAGGATACAATCCCATGGGCTTTAAGAAGGTTCTCAAACTCTTGGTTTAAGTATTCCCCACCTCGATCAGAACAAAGTGCCTTAATACTTTTACCAAGTTGGTTCTATACTTCATTCATAAATTCCTAGAACTTTTCAAGATTTTCTGACTTATGGTTCATAAAATAAACATAGCCATACCTACTAAAGTCATCAGTGAAGGTAATGAAGTAATGATACCCACCTCTAGTAGTTGTTCTAAAAGGTCTACAAACATCAATATGTATGACTCCTAATAGATCACTAGCCCTCTCATTGTTACCAATGAAAGGGGTCTTAGCTATCTTGCCCAATAAACAAGATTCACATGTCTCCATTGATTCTAGATCAAAAGAGTCTAGATAACCGTCCTTATGGAGTCTAGATATGCAATTCTCATTTATGTGCCCTAGATGACAATGCCAAAGGTATGCCTTGTTTGAGTTGTTGAGTTTTAGTCTTTTGGTATTTACATTATAAACATTTCTCTTTACATCTAACAAATAAAGACCATAAGACATTGGGGCACTGCCATAAAAGATCCCATATTTTAAAATAGAACATCAACAATTTTTAATATGGAACTCAAATGCATCCTTGTCCATATAGAAATGATGTTTCTATTTATAGCAGGTACATAATAGTAGTTCTTTAACTCTATTACAAGCCTTGTGGGAAGAGATATACTATAGGTTCCAACTGTGTTGGTTGCAACTCTTGCGCCATTAGCAACTCACAGTTCCACCTCATCTTTTCCCAAAGGCCTACTTCCTTACGGATCCTGCATATGAGAACATATGTGAGATCCTCATCCACTATCTAGTACCCATGATGAAGAAATAGATAGATTTATCTCAATAATGTATATACCTGAAGTGGAGATCAACATCCCCATATTCTTCTTCTTGAATGCATTCAAGTACAAAGGATGAGTTCCTTATGTACTTTTCTTTCTCCTTATCTTGAGTGTTGAAGATTTGGATTTGGGCTTGACCTCAAAACTCTTCTTGGCCTTGCTTTGATTCTTAGACTCATTTCTGCTGATCATCATCATGGGCTTGTCCTTCTTCAATTTTGCTTCAGCATGAATCAACATGGCAAGCTAGTCTGACATGTGGTCTGCCACATTATTCACATGATGACATGCAATAAAGCGGCTATATGATTCTGGCATTGACTTTAGAATCATATCCATGGCCAACTCTTAGATCAAGGTGATTCCCAATTCTTCAAGATTATACACATGTCCAATCATATTGAGCACATGTTCTTCTACTGAGGTTCCCTCTGTTAGCTTGAACTCAAGTAGCACCTTTATGATATTGTCCCTTTCTTACTTTGTAAGACTAAGTGTAACTTTCTTAAGATGTGTTAGCATCTCAAGAACACTCATGTCTTTACACTGCTCATGCAACTCATAGTTTATGCAACTAAGCATAAGGTACTTTATCTTTAAGGCATCATTCGCATGCTTCCAATAAGCATCCACTTGTACCCAAGGTGCATCAAGAGCAGGTAATTCTGGCACTAGTTTATTAAGGACGTAGAGCTTGCACTCTTCATTGAGAACCCTTCTCAAAGTCCAAAACCATTTGTGGAAATTTATCCCATCAAGTTTGTCCTTCTTAAGGACCAATCACAATATGGATGTATTCGTCATTTAATTCTACAAGAGCAAATTTGCATTTGTCAAAAACTTTTGATTTGATTTGAAAATGTTGACAATATTAATTATGTCTTTCATTATTGTCGCTCCCACTATTTTATTTCAAATTGATAGCCCTCACAAATCCATCCGAAATATTGTAGCGTACAATATTCTAGTGGGTCAGATCCAAGATAATTCAATTGTGCCTCGACCAACACCACAAAACACAACCAATTACCAAGGTAAGCAACTTTTGCCATTGCATCATATTCAATTATGGATATATGATATGTGCAACTCCTTGCCATACTCATATGCATGCTTCTGGGCGTAGACACTCTAAGCATCACCATTTTAAGCTTGACCCAACAGCCAACATGATAGATATGCACCCTACAAAGGCAAAACCTACATATCTACCAGCACACTTCTATGAGATAGACGGTACGCCACATGAAGGCATAACCTACGCTTGGTCTATCAAACTCTTCATGTGCGTTGCTATTAGAAATCATCTAAGACTTAATATAATTTTTATTTGAGAGATTAGGTATTTATAAGTATATATATATTTTATCTAATCACCACAATATATTAGGTATCATATACATGTTGTATCCCACAATGAAAACATACAATAAATGAAAGTGATGGTTGTGGCCAGCCTAATGTAATTCCTTGGAGTCACAAGAAATTACCACATCCTAGGTCTACATCACATGTAGAAAATTGTTGTTGATGAAGATTTGTGCTTGCCAATCTGGGTCTGGGTTGATTGGTTCAACCCTTGGTTGTCTCATCGGTCGTCTGATTCTTCTATCCACCATCTATTGGCTCCTCCAGATGATCGGTTGGGTCCACTAGCCAGTCAGTTCAGCTCATCCTTCTGGTCCTCCTCAGTCCTCCAACTGGTTAGCACGCCATCAAGACGGTCGATTGGCATTGTCTGAACATCTTTCTTCTTCGTCATAATAGGAAAGTAAACTATCCTACTTTTACATAGGTATTGAGAAACCTCGAGTTACATTCGAGTGGATCAAGGGTAGGAAAGAATTAACTTTGCACTAGAAAGATAAGATAGAAGATCGGTACACAGATCGAGATAAAAGGATTAACCAACCATACAACCATGCATAGATAATAGGGGTTATTGGCCATAACCATGTTACACACCCGCCATCAAAGTTGCTTTAAGGGTGACGCATGTAAATTGCATATATATATATATATATATATATATATATATATATATATATACACACACACACATATATATATATATGTGTGTGTATGTATATGGTCATTAATTTGCTACCCACATGGGTAACTAACCTTAGTTACTCATGCATCTGTCTTGTAATAGGAAGATACATATTTGTAATGAGACAGACAGCGTTTGTAATGAGATGACCAAATTTGTAATACAAACACTTGTTTTGTATTACATCATAACTACTATCATAAATATCATTTTTACTATGTGTAATACAAAATGAGTGTTTGTATTACAAATTTGGTCATCCCATTACAAACGTTGTCTGTCTCATTACAAATAGGTACCTTTCTATTACAAAATAGATCCACAGGTAACGAAAGTTAGTTACCCATGTGGGTAGTGAATATATATATATATATATATATATATATATATATATATATATATATATATATATATATATATAAGTTTGGGATTGTTGTAGTATTTGATTGGTTAGGAAATTATTCACATCACATGCAATAATAGAATGGAAAAACCAAAATTTGTACATATCAATTATCCCATAATATAGTAAATTGATGTTGGCTCTGATACCACTATAGGGAAATATGGCTACAGAATAGGTAGAGGAAATAAAAAAAATTATCTACCATATTCCCCATAAACCAATGGATCGTGTCAATAACTATATGATATGAAGGAAGGTTTTGAGGATATACATGGTTATGGAGTAAGTCCAATGACATCTCCTTGTTGTTGTAGATGTGTAACTGTCTTCTAGTTGCATTGAGACTCGTCTGACTATTGTGCCCTCTGATCTGTACAACGAACAGCAGGATGATTACACCTCTTGGTCTGTACCACGGATAGCAGGTTGGCATTGATCTCCTAGCAGAATACAATAACCTCTCGCCTCTAGAGAAGTTCACACGGACTGCCTAGAACTCCTGTCGCTATATTAGAATGGACAAGAAGGAGTTGTCCCTCCCGTTAGTGTACTAGTCACCAACTTGCTCTCCCACAACAATGATCTTCAGTTGTTCTCTCACGTAGCTATCCCTCCCTAGTCGGGTAGGCCTTGTTTGGGATCTTTTAGTTACCACAACTAGGGAGGACAATAATTGTCAGAACAACTGATTCTCAATTATCTGTGTTGTGTTCTGAGAATCCCCGAGTACCCCTCTATTTATAGGAGGGGTTTGGATTAGGGTCCCTAGTCTATGTGGGAGTGGAAGGGACCGAAAGATCTTGAATTTTTGCTACCTGCAAACACCCAAACAGTCATCTAGTTACCCATACGGTTGTCTGGCATGCTAGACGGTCATCCTGCACTATGAGATGGTCATTTCGCATGTTTCCCATTTGCATACAAAATTGGCAATTTTGAATCCAATTAATGCACGTCATGACATCAACACTAATTCCTTGATGCAATCCAATTTCTCAAATTTTGAGTGATCTCGCTCATGTGATATGGTCGTCTCATTCACCCAGATTGTCGTCTGGTGAGCTGATCTGAATCGGCTAGTTTAATAGATTGAACCGGTTAGTTCACACCTTAGTTTGAGTGGAACTTAGCCAATTCGGTTCCAGTCATTATGATACTCCACACAGACGTCTCAACACTTGAGCCAACCATATGGCACTCCAAATGTTCATCTCACTTGAGTGGGTCGGTTGCCTGGAAGTGTAGACAAATGATTTGTTGCATGAATTGAATACCTAAATAGTTTAGTAATCAATTCAATCATAATTCAAGATTTAACTCCTCTTCTAGGTCAAGACCTATGTGTGTGATCCATAGGTCTCATATCACGTTGGTAGTGAATGTCCATAACTACTTATGACATCACAAGAAAAGAGTGGTGCCTAGTCGCACATCAGTGCTACCCAAGTGAATGGAAAGTTGGGGAACAACTTCAACCTACAATATGTTCTTGGTGTTATGGTGTTTGTATAATTCCTTTGTCACTGATATCGAGATTGAACTCAAGGCATGGAGTAGTCACCCTCTTCAACATTCAATCTTGTTTCTTGAATCAGAGCAGACTATCTAAGATATAAGTAAGCTCAATAACACATATTGACTCACATGTGCATGGTCGTGCATTTCTCAGTCTTGCTAATCAAGAGGCCTAGGATATCATACTCATGTAGGAGGGACAAATCCCATCTCTATACTCATAATCAATCCCCATGTGTCACGGTCACCCAATCGTCACCATTATAACAACCCATGTTTCAGGACTATGTTTGATGATGTCAAATTATATCGAATGACATGTGATGAGTGCAGTGATTTTAGGTCTAAGAACTACAAACACCACCATCACTATGAGAGATGACTATGACTACCATGGTAATGGTTTCCATGTGTTAGTCTCATGGTGGGTCTGTCTGATACATTGTTCTCTAAGATGTGTATGTGTGCTTGGTTTGATATAGCCATATCATGACTAATGAGATTCTGTTGTCAACCTACTCACACTCTAATCTTGTGTGTCATTGTTGTCTATCGACCTTCCACAATAACAACTGATCATGGACATAATTAGAGTATATATGTACTCTTAACAGCTGTATGGTCTAATTTCCTCAAGTCACATACTTGAAGACATATTTCATTGAAAATACTATTCTCTAGACATTAATAATGTTACTTCATTATCTCATAACTGAATCAAACAGAATAAATTGGAAGCTTTCCTTTATTTATTAATCAAATCAATTACAAGTTATACCATTATAATCATCACATGATTGGCTCTCTGGGCATACATACCAACTGAACTAGGGTTTGAAAGGACTGGTTCACATGTCCCAACCGATCAGTTCATGGGATGAACCACCTAGTTCAATGGTCATGTCAATCGGATCAAGTATTAGTATTGATGTCATGTTTTGCATTAATCATGCATTGAATACTAATGAAATTAGGAATAGGAAATTGCATGAATCGACCCGTTCGCACATAAACTGACCAGTTGGGTGTGCGAATCGGTGGTTTTCCACTCGAAGTTTCTAGAAAATTTTTAAATTTCATCCTTTCAACTCCCGCATAGACTGGGCACACTGACCCTAGCCTCTCCTATAAATAGAGGGGTACTGGGGGCTTCCCATACACGACAATTACCTCTGACAATTGTTGCCCTCTCTGGTTGTGGTAACCAATAGAGAGTCTGAGCAAGTCCTACCTAATAAAGGGAGGGATAGCAAGAGAGAGACAATTGTGGGAGAGCAAATCAACTTTAGTAGATTGATGTTCAAAAGGACTACTCCTTCCTATTGGCTTTGAAAGCATAGTATGGAGTTCCTGGTGGTCCGGGTGGACTACTCTAGAGGTGGGAGGTCTTTGAATGCTGGTAGGAGAACATCATCAACCACCATTTGTGGTGTCATACCAAGGGGTCATTTTTTATTATTGTTCAAGTGTTGTTGAAGAAGAAGCAAGTTGTTGCCTGAAGAAGAAGTGCGTTGTTGCTTGGAGAACAAGCATGGTACTACATCAAGAGTTTTCACTAGAATTTCTCTAGGACCAGGTATAACTATTGTTACTTTCCTTTCAAGATACATTGTTGTTAAGGGGAATCATAAATTTAAGGAAAAATCTGCTACCTTATCTATCATCCCAATTTTCTAATAGTGGTATCATAGCCACATCAATTTATGATGTATTTGAATATGAATTTATATGATTAGATTTATTTTATTGCATACGATGTGAATATTAAACTGGTTAATGTGCATATTTGATTAACTACCGCATACTATTCACAAACTAAAACATATTTATGATACGATATATATGCAATTATATGTGTCGCCCTAAAAGTTGGTTCTGATGGTGGATTTGAAGAAAGGTTATGGCCAATAACCCCTAATTTGTGTGTGCATGGTTGTGGTTGTTTATTCCTATATATATCTTAGTTTGCATACTGAGACTCTCTCATCCTTTCCAAATGTAAATTAATGATCTTCTTCCTATTTCCCCTCAAATGTAACTAGAGGTTTTCCTTTTTATAACAGAACCTCTCCTGGGATCAGCCACTATTGGACCCCACCCTGCCAAGAGTGAACCCCATGACCAGCCGCGTCATTGGGGGGACACCACAGTACACCCAATCAAATGCCAGTCATTCCACAGTCGATGCCAAGATTCGAACCTGGGACCTTTCATTGAGTTTTTTCCTTTTATAATGTAATAAGAAATAGGATAGTTTTAATTTATGTTTCATTATGAGAAGATGGTTTGCACCAAATGAAACAACCAGCTCGTGATATGAATGATCAAATGGAGGACTGTGGAGTCCAAATGACAAGATGATGAATTGATCGACTGGTGGCCCAATCGGTCGGTTGGAGGAGTCCAGATATTAGTTGAATCGAAGACTAGACAATCATTTCGAGATCCCAACCGAGCATCCAAGAGGTGAGCCGGTCGGTTCAAGTGTTGAATTGATCAACCCAGATTGGTTCAGGCATAGATCTTCATCAACAAAGGTTGCATATGATGTGGACCCTAGGTGGTAGTAATTCCTTTTGGCTCTAAGGAATTACAATAGTATGGCCAAAATCATCGCTTGTGTCTTTATATTGTATGTTTTCATGTGGTTATAGCATGTATATGATACATACTATAAGCATGTGGTGATTGGATATGTATATGTATTTATATATAAAATTCTTCAATAAATATTAAGTCTAAGATGTTTTCCATAAACATCACACATGAAAAGATTGATTGACTAAGCATGGGCACCCCAAGGGTGGTGCACCATCTATCTCATGGAAGTGTGATGGTAGTTTTGTAAGCATGCTAAGCGGGGTGCATTACTATTGTGTTGGCTTTTGGGTCAGGCTTAACTTGATGTGCTTAATGAGATTAAGCACCTAGAGGCATGCAGATGGACTATGGCAAGAAGTTGCACATACCATCTATCCATTAATTGCATGAGATGCAATTGGCAAAAGTTGCCTACCTTAATAATTGGTTATAGACGTTGGCATTAATTGGGTGCTAGTTCAATTGTTTTGGATCTTAGCTCACTAGAAGATTGTACGCTACAATTTTCCAAACTGATATAAGAGGATTATCAATTTGAACAAAATAGTGGGAGTGTTAATTATTTAAAGACCTAATTAATATTGTTAACTTATCAAATCAAACAAGTAAAAAATGTTTTGAGAAGTTGCAATATTTCTTTGTAGAATCTAATAACAAACACAATTCAATTAGTCCTTGAGTAGGACAAACTAAATGGGATTTACTTCCAAATCTAGTTTAGGATTTTGACAAGTATTCTCATAAATGAGCAAAAGTTCTATGTTCTTAAAAGACCAGAGCTAGAGGAACCCACTCCAAATGCGCCTAAGATTGAAATTGATAGTTACTTGAAGCATGCCAATGATGCCAAAAACATTAAAGACCTTATGTTGAGATGTATGAACTATGAGTTGCACAAATAACATGGACATTCTTAAGATAGTTACACATCTTAAGAATCATGTAAAGCAAGTAACTTATAATGTCTCCAAGGTGATGTTTGAGTGCAAATTGATAGTGGGAGATCAGTAGACCCCCATGTGCTCAATATGATTGGGTATGTGGAGAGACTGGGATTTCTTTTAGGTCAAGAGTTGGCCAAATATATGGGATTAAGAGAGAAATATTACCCCCTCTCCCATGCCTGTGGCGGAGGCCGAACGCCCGGGAGGGTGGTAAATCAAGGCGGCTACTGGGATTCAAACCTGGGTCCCTTTGTTAGGGGACACCATGCTTGACCACTTGAGCCACTCCTTGTTAGCTTGAATACATGATTTTACAATCGTTGCCTAAATCATATATCCAGTTTATTGAGTGATATCACTTGAGTAACTTGACCAAACCACTATCTAAATTACTTGGCATGAGATGAATGCCAAAGCAAGATTGAAGAAGGACAAACCCATGATGGTGATCAGCGGAAGTGATTCCAAGGGAAAAGGCAAGGACAATAAGGGTTTTGAGGCTAAGCTAAAGTTCAAGTCTTGTGCACTCAAGATAAGGAGAAGGTTAAGAAGAACAGGAACGAAGATATTTACTTCAAGACCCAATAAGAAGTAAGCTAGAACTGTATGGAGCAAAAGTTGTTGCCACTATAATTGGAATATGTCATTCATAGGCAAGTAATAGAATTAGTGAATTGCTATTATATACATGTCATTGATGAAAATATCATGTATCTTGTATGGACAAGAATATTATGAATAGATTGATGTTTCATTTTAGAAGATAAGATCGTGTATGGCAATGCCCTATGCATCACAATCTATATGTTATAGTTGTTAAGACAAATGTGTATGATGCATATATTGAATGGCTTGATGACTCAAACATTGAATATTATAGCATTGTCATCTAAAGCACATAAATGAGGAATGCATTTCTAGAATCCATATGATGGTTATCTAGACCCTTTTGGTTATTGAACCAATAGAGATATGCAAGTCTTCTTTATTGTGCAAAATGACCAAAGCAACTTCATTAGATGTAGTGGGAAGTGATTGTTCTATTAGGGACATGCTGATATATATAGACCTTTTATAATAAATGCTAAAGTATTTACCAGTACCTCATTATATTTACTTATGTTATCAGTAAACATGGAAGTTTGTATTTAATGAAATACAAGTATGAATCTTTTGAAGTGTTCAAGGAGATCACGAATGAAGTGCATAATCAACTTGATAAAAGTATTAAGATACTTTGATAGATCAATGTTGAAATTTTAACCAAGGGTTTGAGCACCTTATGGGAGATCATGATAATGTATCATGAAGTACTCCACCTGAAACACAATGACAGTGTATCATGAGAGCGTATTAGAAATAAGAAATCACACCTAGTTAGTCATAGAGCGATTATCAACAAAATCTAGTTGATCTTCCAATTTCTTTTGGACACATGCTTTATACTAAAACAACATACCGTCTAAAATGTTTCAAAAGACATCATATGAAATATGTCTTGGCAGGTGTCCTAATATGTCTTATGTAATGATTAGGATTGAAAGTTTATGTAAGAAAATTGTTTCTTAAAATAATACTCTTATCCTAATTCAACAATAAAGTTGTTTGTTGATCTAGATGGTTGTATTCCTGAAGAGGAATTTAGTTTCAAAGGAATCAGTGGGAGTAAAAGTAGAACTTGAAATGTTCAAGACAAACAAGAAACATTGAACCTAAAGAGGTACAGTGCGAACACGGAGAATCACAAGCTATTGTGGAATCTTAAGTTCCTTATGTAACACACAAGACTCATAGTTCTAGTAGAACACCTCTTGAGATTGAAAGATTATGACATCTTATGGCTCAAAAGGTGGTGATCTGGTCATATATGATGAGTCAACAACCTACCCAGAAGCTATTGAGTAACCAGAATCTGAAGCATGGCTTGAAGCCATAAGATCCAAAGTGGAGCCCATGTAAACCAACAAGGTATGACCTTAGTGGATCCACCTGAAGGGGTAAAACCCATGGGGTGCAATTGAGTATTCAAAAAGAAAACCAACATGTAAGGGTAGATTGGTTGCAAAAGTTTCAAAAAATTTCAAGGTATTGAACATGATGAAGTCTTTAACTAGTTACCATGGTAAGATCTATTAGGATCATGCTTGTTGTTGTAGCTTGTTATGACTAATGAGATTTGGCATATCGACATTAAAATTGCATTCTTTAACTAGAATAATTATGAGGAAGTGTATGTGACACAATCTAAAGGTTTTATAAATCCATTCATGAAAATAAATTCTATAAGCTACAAAGGTCAACCTTTGGATTGAAGCAAGCATCTTGGAGCTGGAATCTTATATTTGACAAGAAAGACAAAGATATTGACTTGAGTTAAAATGAAGATGGAATTTGTGATTACAAAAGATATAGTGGGAGCATATTTATATTCGATGATGGGGAATAATATCCTAAAAATATTAAAACTTGGAAGAAGAAAAAAAGTACCTTCTCTATGAAGATTTTAGGTGAAGCATCCTATGTGATAGGAGTTGGGATCTATAGATATATATTTAGAAAGATTCTTGACCTAAGAAAGAGCACACGCATTGGCTAGATGTTAAAGGGGTTCAGCATGCAAGACTCATAAGAGAAAACTCATCCATGTTCAATGGAGTTAGTCTCTCAAGAGCCCAACGTCCCAGTTCTTGTGAAGAATGGGAAAACATGAGTAAGATTCCATATGCACTCGCAATTGGATCTATCATGTATGCAATAATATATACTCATCCAGTTATCTTGTATGTATTCAACATGATGATTGGATGATTGTCAGATTCCAATGAAGGTCATTGGACTACCATAAAGCATGTCTTTAAGTACTTGAGAAACACTAAAAGGATTGATTCCTAAATTATGGTAATAAGGAAGAGTTGTGTGTGAAGGGTTACAGCAATGCAAGCTTTCAAAGTGACAAATAAAATTAATGATCGCAATCTAAATTTGTGTTTGGCCTTAAAACTAGAAATGTAAGCTAGAGGAGTTATGAGCAAGAGACAGTTGTTCTACAATAGAAGCCAAGTATCTTGGTGTTATGTGAACAACACAAGATATTGTATGGATCAAGAATTTCATGTGAATGAACTTGTGACAGGTTCCAAACCATTTACGACATAGTCGAGATACTATGACAATTATGGAGCTAGTAGATAGGCTGAAAATCTCAGATAGCATACTATGGCACTTCCATCTCATACAGATTTCGTACAACAAGGAGATGTGAAACTTGCAAATACTAAATTGAAGCAAACATTGTTGACCCGCTATAAAAGCACCAATGCAGTAGAAACATGATGGACATGTTATGATCACTTGGAATAAGATTCTTGGGAGATTGTCTCTAAGTGAAAGTGGGATTCTATTGGTATGTATTCCCAGAGAGCCAATCATATGATGATTGCAATGGAACATTAGATACTTAATTTAATAATAATAATAATAATAATAATAAAGGTAATTTCATCTAATTTGTTTGTCTCTGTATGAGACAATGACACAAACATAGTAGATGTCTAAAGAATGATGTTACTCAATGACTTATGTCTTCAAGTGTGTGACTTGAACAATGAGACACTTGTACAATGAGACCATATGAATGTTAAGAGTACATACATTCTTGTTATGTCCCTAGTGAGATATTACTGTGGAAGCAAAATAGACAAATAGTATTACATAAGACTAGAGTGTGTGTTGACTGATGGTCATGATGCGTGATATCAAGTCAAGCACACATGTACGTGTTAGAGAACAGTGTATCGGACAGACCCACCATGAGAGTGATACATAGATACCATGGAATGGTAGTCAGAATCATATCTCATAGTGATAGTGATGATCATGGTTCATAGACCTCAAGTCACTACATTCATCACATGTTGTTCATGTACTTTGACACCATCCACTGTGATATTGAATAAGGGTTGTCATAAAGGTGGTGCTTGGGTGCATTGTAACATATGGGGATTGAGTGTGAGTGTATATGGGATTTATCCCTCCTACAAGAGATTGATATCCAGGCCACTTGATAAGTAAGACTGAGAAATGTACAGTCGTACTCATGTGATTCAACATGTGATATGTGAACTTACATACATCTAAGACAGTCTGCTCCTGTTCAAGGAACATGGATTGAACGTTCAGTGGATGACGATTCCATGCCTCAATTTCAATTTGGATATCAGAGACAAAGAAACTATACAATCGCAGTAACACTAATCATGGATTGTAGGTTGAAGTTATTCTCCAACTTTCCAAATTACTTGGGTAGCAATGATGTGTTTCTAGATGCCACTCTTTGCTTGTGATGACATAAGTTGGTTATAGACATTCACTGCCAACGTAATTTTGGACCTATAAGGTCAGACTAATAGGATTCACTTGTAATAGGAGTTTATTCATGAATGATGTTTAATTTGATTACTAAAGGTGTTTAGGTATTCAATTAAACAACTAAAGGTTTAAAGTTGACTGACTAGACTCTGAACTGACCGATTCAAGTGTTGAACAGATCGGTTGGAGTATTAGGTCAATTGGAATCAACATTGGTTGATTAAAGGCTGAACCAGGGTGTGGAATGACCAATTCAAAGGTCCCAACCGAACAGTTCATGGGATGAATCATCTGGTTCAATGGTCAATTTGATTGGATCAAGGAGTTATTATTGACGTCATATTTAGCATTAATCGTGCGTTGAATACCAATGTCATTCAAGATAGGAAACTACACAAACTAACCAGTTCATGGCATGAACCAACCAGTTCGCACATGAACCAATCGATTCGGTATGCAAACTGACTGATTCTCCACTTGAAGTTTCTAGAAAATTTGTAAATTCCATCCTTTCGACTCCCATAGAGACTGGGAACCCTAACCCTAGCCTCTCCTATAAATAGAGGTGTACTGGGGGCTTCCCAGACATGACAATTAGCTCTGACCATTGTTGTCCTCTCTAGTTGTGGTAATGAATAGAGAGCCTGAGCAAGTCCTACCTGATAAAATGGGGTATAGCAAGGGAGAGACAATTGTGGGAGACCGAATCAACTCTAGTAGGTTGACATTCGAAAGGGACAACTCCTCTCTGTTGGATCTGGTAGTGCAATATGGGGTTCTTGGTGGTTTATGTGGACTACTCTAGAGACAGGAGGCCTTTGTCTGCCACTAGGAGAACATCATCGACCGTCATTTGTGGTGTTGGACCAGGAGACTATTGTTGACGATTGTTCGAGTGTTGTTGAAGAAGAAGCAAGCTAATGTCTAAAGAAGAAGTGTGTTGCTTCTTGGAGAAGAAGTGTGGTACTACATCAAGAGTTTTCATCATACTTGCTTCGGGACAAGGTATAACTCTTTTTACTTTTCTTCCTAGATACATTGTTGTTGACGTGATTTCCTTATTAAAGGGAATGGGGTCTTAAAAAAATTCACTGCCTTATTTGTCACCCTAATTTTCCTACGTAATCTTGATAAATGATTAATACACAAGCATAACAAGGGCACATGGAACAATTAAGGGTTGGTTTTTTATAAGTATCTTTGAAAAGGACTTTGTAATTAAGTAATTGGTGTGAGTGCATGTTAGAGTTAAGAAAGTGAGTCACGTGAATACAATCCTAAAACAAATCCAATGTCAATATATTAACTATAAATATATTAATTTGGTGAATAAATATCGACATAATCTCTTCTAACCCCTAATCCATTATAACTTAACCGATTATGTCAAAATCAAGAAGTAATGTTGTACTTGGATTATGTGTGTTTTATCTGGCTTAGGGGGTAAGTTACACATTAAATGAATAATCATAGATGGCTTAATTTCATTTAGGAATGAAAATATATGTTAAACTATAAAGTATTAAATAGAGTAATGGATGCCACCCAAAGTTAAAATTCATGTAAAGTTTAGATTCTACATGCCTTAGTTAGCCTAGATGTCAAATTTTATAGTAGTTGGAACTTGTTTGAGCCTTCAATGAAAATAGGAAATAAAAGAAATGTTTTAAATACTTCATATGCAAAGTGTTTAGTTGATGTCGTTGATTTTATAAAGTTCAAGAATTGTCTCTCTCATACTAGTTTTCCTAAAATCTGGACTCTCTCTCATGGCACAATCTTTTCTCAAATGGAATTTTTATCTTATTCTTCCTTGATTTCTTTCTATTTTCATCAGCAATAGTAAGCATACTCCTCCCCGGTCTTGGTTTGTCTTTCCTTTTTTTATCTTGTCTGAATTCTTTCTTCCCCTCCTTCCCTACCTCTTTCTGAACCCAATGACCCTATATATATTGGGGGTTTCAAGGAATCAACACCTAGGCCACATCTCAAATCCCTTCTTACCATGTTTCTCCCTTGATTACCTATTCCTTCACTTCTCCTCGCAAACCAAGGCCTTTGGACCTCTAGAAAAGCTTTTCCCAACCTTTCCAACACTCCATAAAATTGATTCCAAGTGTCAAGACCTTCCAAAGAAACTTTTGAAACTACTTTTCGACCTTTATTTCTCATCTTTTGGTTTGGTGGCATGCCTCCATTATCTTGTTCATCTACTTTAACTAGCACAGGTTCAAAAGAAGGGAAAACAACTGTAACATACCGTACCTTGGACCCTACCCTAGAAGTTGACCTTTTGGGTTGGACTAAACTAGGTTGAGGTTAGAGTGATCCTAATAATCTAATGCATGAATAATGTAATCTAATATGTCATATAATTCATTTGGTGATAATAAGATGATG
This sequence comes from Alisma plantago-aquatica, assembly GCA_963693085.1. Taxonomy (NCBI): domain Eukaryota; kingdom Viridiplantae; phylum Streptophyta; class Magnoliopsida; order Alismatales; family Alismataceae; genus Alisma; species Alisma plantago-aquatica. The sequence goes on from OY856410.1 coordinate 573,649,200, forward strand.
AATTCCCTATTAAAACTGCCTATTAAAGAGCGTCGCCCTACTTCCCCCTAGGTCACCTCTGTGCCTGCATCGATGGGGCCTCTGTCCTCTGGTGCCTCATCGTCGTGCTTCCCTCTCTGCCCTAGTCCCCTTTTCCGCGACGGCTGCAACGAGTTCCAGATCTGACTGGGGCCGAAGCTGGGGTGGCGGCAACGATCTGTCAGAGGTGGCTCCGGTCACTGGTGGAGATCGTTTTGGGTGATCTGGGTCCGGCGTGCGGCCTCCCCTTGGCCACTGCCCCTGTTAATGCGGGAGTGTCTCCCCTCTTTTTCTTTGTTTTTGTTTGTTTTTTTCAGTTCTTTTTTGCTTTTTGGTTTGGCAGCCCCAACTGTCTGTTTGTCGGCGTTGTTGTAGTCACCTAGGTTTTTTCCCCAGGCCTTGGTGGTGATCGTGGGTTTATCTCCGATCTTTTTTGTAGTGTTTTGAGTTGGGTGTCTGTGTCGTTCTTCTACTTAGGTCAGTTCTGTTAGGTTATTTTGTTAGTGGTAGGTGTCTTTGGTCTTTTAGTCTCTGCCTATAGGCGTTTCCTAGTTGTTTTTCTGTGGTGGTAGTTTGTTGGTCGTGTCGTGCCTAGGGTTCCTTCTTGGGCGGACGGTGCGCTCAGGCGCCCCTTGGTGCTCCAGGCAGAGGAGGAGTAAGTTGGGTTTGGGCATCGTGTGGGTCTTCAGCTCCCTTTTCGTAGTGGTGGTCAGGAGTGGTGGTGGAGTTCCCAGCACCCTCTAATCCCCACCTTTGTATCCGCATGAGCCATCCTTCCTCTGTATTTGCATCGTTGGGGTTTGGCCTCCTTCCTGGGTCTCCTGGTTGGTGCAACTTTTGTGCTCGTCGCTGGTAGTTGTGTTTCTCATCCTGTTTTGTGGGACGTTGTGTTGTTAGGTCTGTGTTGGTGCTTTGTGGTCGAGCTCTTTGTCTGGTGATCTTTTATTGTCTTTAGGATGGTATTCTCTGTCAGCAACTTTGCAAACTCCTCTCCAGATGTACTCTTAGGATCTTGTAGATTGATGAATTCCATCCCAGATAGTTGTTTTAGACAGCCACTACAAGAGTTGTACGGTGTAGAAGCGTACCTATCACATCCCAATCTGAGCCTTGTGCTATGTCTTTCAGCAAAAGGAGTTGTTGCTTGGTTACTTGATGAGAGATGTCTATCTTGTAGATGTCGTATGGCTTTCTTTTAATGATAATGAGCTATTTTCAAAAAAAAAAAGATGATGACTAACTTAATTGGATGCATAATTTAGTTAATGGGCCTAATGGCATAATCCATGTAATAAAGTCTCAAAATAAATAATAGACTTCAAATTCGTAATCTACACATCAAAATAAGCTTACATGTCAAGTTTTATTTAATTTGGACCACCTCAAAATAATATGGTAAGTTAGGAGAGAGAAATTTGCCTAAAAAGTGTAATTAATAAATAAATATAATAATTGACTCCAAAAGAGGAAAATAATCTTAGATTCGTAATCTACATAATAAATATAGCCTTTGAGTGAATTTTTATCCAATTTGGAGAAAGTTTGCTTAAAAGGTAAAATCAGGAGAGAGAAAGTATGTAGAACCTTCAAAATATTAAAATATTCAAACAACTCCAATGTGTAAAATTGATGGCAAATTCGTATTCAACATGTTAAATATGACTTGTGGGTCAAGTTTTGTAATTTTTGGATAATCCTAATGTCATTAATGAAGGAGGAAAGAGAAAACATAATTAATCTATTTGATGTATTAAAAGTTCTCAAAAGGCAAATCTAATTTCATAATCGGAATCTACATGCCTTATTTGTCCTATGTGCAAAATTTTACCTAATTCAAATGATGTTTGAACCCCCAAATCAAGAGAGAGAATAAGGAAATAATGCATTCACACTTTGATTTAATCGGATTCGATTTTTGATTTATATGTGTCACGCTGGCTTTGGGATCTCGGGCTTCTTTTGGAGCGTTGGATTCAGATCGTGTGGTATCTGTACTCTCACCTTCCTCCGCTTCTTTTTTTCCTAGCAAACAGGCTTTAGTTTCCACTTCGATTCTTTCTCTCCTTTCTCCATCTACTTTCCTTTGTTTCCTCTGCTTTCTTTTCCCTTGCCTCCATTACCCTCTACTAAACCCAATGAGTATATATATGCAAGGGCTCATGAGATCTTTAGACAATCCATATTCACTTCCCATACTCTCTGTCTTCCCCTATTCTCCTCTTCCTTGCCCTCTCCCAGCGGGCCTCCACCATCGGACCCCTGGTGAACTCTTCCTTGAACAATCTCGCACCTCTGTGCGCCGATCCAGTGGGTCGGTTTGGTCTCTTCATGCCCCACACATCTTTTCCACCTCTCTGCTGTTTCTGAACCTGCTACCAATGAGGTCTAGTTGGCCACCCCGGCTTTGACCCCAATCGATGCGCAACCACTTCAGGAGCTCTCTCAGTCCGCCCGACCTTCAAGTATTGTGCGGTAGTTGCCTTTTGTTCTCTGGTTAAGCGCATTTGTGAGCTTGATTTTGGGCATCAGCGCCCAAGCTGATGTGCCCAATGCCATTCTTCGTCTCCGTGTTCTATCAGCGAAGAAGACGATCCTTCGTGGATTTCTGAGTATACCCCCTCTCGTTTCTTTAACTCTTTGTTTTCCCGTTGGGGTTACTTTGGTCATTTCATTATGTTTTGTTTTTCTTTAGGTCGAGTCAAGTGGGCCTTTGACTGAGTGACGTGGCCGCTTCTGGTCGGGCCATGTCAGCTAGGCCGGCCCGGCTCCTCTCCCTCTTTTGCTTTTTCTCGGTGCAACTTTATTTGATTGGTCGGATTTCTAAATTATATAACTAATTATCTGTTGGGCCAAAATTTTCAAATAAATATTCGTTGGAAAATGCAATCTTTCTTTTGGTATTGTTTTGTTGCCTGAATCTGATGTTTTAAAGGGGTGATTTAATGGATCTAATTAAATAAGATAATAAATTGTATAATTCATAACTAATAATTTATAAGTCAGAAAAATATAATAAAATATGTTTTGAACTCATAAAAATATAACCTAAAATATGGCATGGTTTTGATAACCTAATTCACTCATAATAAAAAGGTGGTTTTTAGGGTTTATGAAATCAATATAAATCTAACCCTAATCCCACAAATATGCTAATAGGTTCTTTGAAAACCTAAGTTTGGACCTAGAAGTGACTTTGGACATTTGGCTCTGAAGTTGATGTATGTTTGCATCCCCGGTTATTCTTTTGGAGCAATTAGCCTATTTTTTTCTTACTTTTGGTCCAATGGACATTGGCCTACACATTATCTTGTTTTCTTGAAATCATGCTTAATATGAAGTATCTTAATTGTTATTGATCTTGTGATTATATATATTCTCTTTACTTTGTTTCATATGCCTTGGTGCATGTTGGACTTTTGATATTATATACCCAATGTGATGTGGATTCTTACTTGTTGATATATGCCCACTATGATGTGGATGTTTATATGTTTGTGTTGTTGTTTTGTGTGATGGCAACCTTTGTATCATCTTCTGACTATACTTTTCTACTTGCCTCTACATTAAACATGTTATGTGATTTAGTAGCACTAGAGTAGTGTAATTACATTAGTTTTGGGGTTATGTGCCCTTTATGCTTTTGGGATGGAGGTTATGTGCCCCATACCTGGGTTTCAGCTTTATGGGGGTTGGCCCAATATCATATATTTTTGGAGTTTGGTTATGTGCCATTCTCTATCAGGCTTCAGCTTTATGGGGGTTGGCCGGCATTGTCTTTATATTGTTCTAGAGCTATGCTTATCTCACATGCATGCAGGTTGATGAAATTGTCTATGGGTTATGTGACCACAACTTGATATGTGCTTATGTGGCACTACTTTATTGTTTTATGGCAAGTATCCCTTTTGTTATGATTCTTTTCTCTTGATACCCGTTTGGGTGGTACTTATCTCTTGCATGGGAAGCCTTGTTTATTTTGATGTCCCTTATTCTTTATAAATTGCTTAAATTGCTTTTTAGTATGCACATACCAGCCTTTGCTGATGTATCCTCTTTTCTTTTCCTTTTGCTGGGGTATGCTTCCAACCCTAGGTGGAGGACTTGGATGACTTGTCATGTTGACCTGGACTTAGATTGTGAAGTTAAAGCTTGGAGACAATCTTGAGATGGTTTAGATTTCCTCTACATGGATCCTTATGAAGTAAGTATAAGATGTTCCCTTTGTTTTATAATTGAATATAGTCATGTTTTTATTCTGCTGCTATACTTTGATCTTTTGTTACCATTATATAAACATTTGAAAATTTTACACCCACTCCAACATACCTTCTGAGTGTGTTTGGACTGGAGGTTTTATTGTTCAAATTTTTAGTAAGGAATTGATTTCACTTCTTTACAGCATGGTATCAGAGCCCATGGTAGTCGGAATCGACTATTTCAATTTTGTCTCCCTTTAAAACCCTTGACTTAGTTAGTTACCTTTAGGTGAGATGTTGACCCTAGATTTGATCAATGATGATCTTTTGTGCAACAAGGTTTGGTTTGAGGATGAGAATATGTTAGGAGAACTAAATATGGAAATATTGTGACTTGGTTTCTCGCTTTGATTTTGGGCCCTAAATTTCAATTTTTAATCGTAAAAGTTTTTCACAAAAAAATATTTTCCATATAATACTATATGTACAAAAGAAAATGCTTTCTCTGGATTTTATCAATGTTTCTTGAACTAAGTCACAATGAAGAGAAACTCTAGTTTGAGTAGAATATAACCCTAGTTTGTGACTAGGATTGATATAAAGGTGTAGTTGACCTACCCTATGACTTTTGGATGTTCATGTAGGGTTGATAGGTTAGAGACACGAGGACCTAAAACTTAACCATAGATGGTGACTTTAGTTGGATACATGAGAAATATAAATCTCTAAAACATTCACAACTAAATAATATGTGGTTAGTCTTAATACCTTGATGATAATTAGTTTGACTTATTAGGTTGAACCCTTTAAGGTGTGGAGAATAGTTGTTTGTTTGATGTTTGGATTAATAGATTTTGAGGACGAAATCCTTTTTAAGGGGTGGAGTGTTGTAACATAGCGTACCTTGGACCCTACCTTAGAAGTTTACCTTTTGGGTTTGACTAAACAAGGTTGAGGTTAGAGTGATCCTAATAATCTAATGCATGAATAATGTGATCTAATATGTCATATAATTCATTTGGTGATAATAAGATGATGAATAACTTAATTGGATGCATAATTTAGTTAATGAGCCTCTAATGGGCCTAATGGCATAATCCATGTAATAAAGTCTCAAAATAAATAATATACTTCAAATTCGTAATCTACACATCAAAATAAGCTTACATGTCAATTTTTATTTAATTTGGGCAACCTCAAAATAATATGGTAAGTTAGGAGAGAGAAATTTGCCTAAAAGTGTAATTAATAAATAAATATAATAATTGACTCCAAAAGAGGAAAATAATCTTAGATTCGTAATCTACATAATAAATATAGCCTTTGGGTAAATTTTTATCCAATTTGGAGAAAGTTTGCTTAAAAGGTAAAATTAGGAGAGAGAAAGTATGTAGAACCTTCAAAATATTAAATAAATATTCAAACAACTCCAATATGTAAAATTGATGGCAAATTCGTATTCAACATGTTAAATATGACTTGTGGGTCAAGTTTTGTAATTTTTGGATAATCCTAATGTCATTAATGAAGGAGGAAAGAGAAAACAATAATTAATCTATTTGACGTATTAAAAATTCTCAAAAGGAAAATCTAATTTCATAATCAGAATCTACATGCCTTATTTGGCATCTGTGCAAAATTTTACCTAATTCAGATGATGTTTGAACCCCCAAATCAAGAGAGAGAGAATAAGGAAATAATGCATTCACACTTTGATTTAATCGGATTCAATTTTTGATTTATATGTGTCACGCTGGCTTTGGGATCTCAGGCTTCTTTTGGAGCATTGGATTCATATCATGTGGTATCTGTACTCTCACCTTCCTCCACTTCTTTTTTTTCCCTAGCAAACAGGCTTTAGTTTCCTCTTCGATTATTTCTCTCCTTTCTCCATCTACTTTCCTTTGTTTCCTCTGCTTTCTTTTCCCTTGCCTCTGTTACCCTCTACCGAACCCAATGAGTATATATATGCTAGGGCTCATTGGCGAAGCTGTCTAATAAAATTCCTAACTTTCCACGATGCTCTTGTGCTTTTCCATATCCTGTTGTAAGTATTGATGTCTTCCATCTCCACGATCGACATATTCAGATTATGCTCATCAGTGATCCTGAGCGCAGCAGCGATCGCAATAATATAAGCATCGTCGTAATTCTTTTCATTCAGCTCAAATCTAAATGCCAGCCTGACTCTACTCCTAGAGTCTCTCACAAGACCGGCCGCCCATCTTTTAGGTATATTATCCATACCAAAGAACCTTCCAATCGAGATATTAAGCTTGAGATTATTAATATCAGGTGGAAGCCAACGCACTAGCTTAATCGATCTCAATCTCGTCACAGGGATGTCAATGCCACTGATCGTAATCAAATTGTAGAAACCTGGTTCCTCTAATTTACTAAAAGAGGTGTTCTTCATGGCCCGGTTTAAAATGAAAACGATATCTTTCCAAAGTAGATTCGAACTAAGCTTATGGCCATCAAATCTCTGCGCACATCTCGATCTCCAGATTACCCAGATCGTCAAGGCACTCAGGACGGCAGCTATCCATCTTTTTGCCGAGATTCTAGAATAATGGGGTATACACCAAAAAATCAAGTCCTCTAAGGATGTAGGAGGATCCTCCCCAATAATCGCACATATCTTGTGCCAAAAGAAGGTAGCACACTGGCTGCGCAGGAAAAGGTGATCCATCGTCTCTTCGGCTGGATGATCACAACAAGAGCACCTCGAAGCGATGTGAATTTTGCATCTTCGGATGTTATCATCAGTAGGTATGGCTTTTCGCGCAATTTTCCAGATGATAGCGCTAGATTTGGGAAATCCGGTCTTCCAAATATGGACGAAAGGGTTCGGATGAACCACCAGCCCAGGATGGAGAACGTGACGCTTAGTAGATCTGATAGAGAAATAACCATCGGTCTCCAGAGTCCACACCAGCTCGTCATCAACATCAGAAATACACATCATGGATGCTCTGATCAAGTGTGAACCTTCCACATTGATAACTTGATTCAACAAAGGCCAGTCCCAATCCCCTTGTTCGTTCCAGAAGTCCTTAAGGCAAATATCCCTGCGAGTATCCTCCGAATTATGAGCAAAGCCTGTCAAAGAAGTCCCGAGCCATCTAGAATCCCAAAGAGAAATCTCCCCTTTACCTACAACCAACCTGCAGTGGGGAGAGAAAAATGGGAAGGTTCTCCATATCAGTTTCCAAGTAGGTGAAGCAAAGGAACTCAACTTGAGGTACGGTGGAAAAAGATCAGATCTTTGGTTGAGCTGCGACCAATATTTGTCCCGACAGAAAGTCACCCAGGGTGAGCGACCAGTAGTAATCTCCCAGCATGCCTTGTACAGAAAAGCTCTCGCCATGGTTCTAGTTGAATCCAGATCGAGACCTCCCTTCGAATATGGAACAGCCACATGTTTCCATGCTACCCAGCACTTTCGCTTGTCGTTCTTTCTATCGGTCCAAAGGAAACGAGACATAATCATATCCAACCTGTCACAGATACTCGCCGGTATCCCAACGGCAGTCACAGTGTAAATCATTGTAGACGAGAGTGTATGCTTAATTAGCAATTTACGCCCAGTGAAGGAGAGAAACCTTGCCTTCCACGAGGCGATCTTCTTGGTCATCTTTGAGATCAGGAAGTCGAAATTTCTGATTTTAGCTCTACCATAATATAACAGAACGCCAAGGTACAAGAAAGACTCCCCAACTAGTGCAATACCCAACCTGTGCGCAAGCTCCAGGGCCACGGCCTGATCATCCGCGCCTATAAGACAGCATGACTTCTGTTTGTTCACAACCTGTAAGGTGGCGTCTTCATAATCAGAAATAAGCCGCACAATGAAATCTATGGACTGATCGGAGGCTCTACAGAACAGGATGATGTCATCTGCATATAGAAGGGAAACTGGAGCATTTCCCCTTCCTCTCGTATAGAATCTATCGATGTGGCCGTGTGTGACTGAATGATCAAGGAATCTAGCCAACAAATCCTCAAAGATGATGAAAAGATATGGTGAGAGCGGATTTCCTTGCTTGAGCCCACAAAAAATCTGAAAAAAGCCTTCTGTATGGTCCCCAATCGAAATGCTTGCCCATGAGTCCATAAAGAAACTAAGACATAAGTCTACTGATTCTTGGAAAAAACCAAACCTGAGCATCGTCTTCTCAAGGACCTTCCAGTGTACTTTATCATAAGCTTTAGCCATATCAAGCTTGATGACCATATTTGGGACCTCACCTCCTTGTCTAAGATTGTGGATTAGTTCTTTGGCAAAGCGAATATGGTTAGTGATGTCTCTCCCTTCAACAAATGCACCTTGAGATAACGAGATAATTTTATCCATAATAGGCCTCATTCTATGACTGAGGATGTTAGCAAAAACTCGTAACAGCATCGATTCGATAGCAATAGGCCTGAAATCTTTTAGAATATCTTCTGGGTCATCGACTTTAGGAATGAGAACGATCCTGAAGGCTTTGAAGCTCCTGTGACATTTCCGGTTAGAAAAAAAGCTTTTCATCAAACCAAGAACATCTTGGCTGACTATATCCCAAGCTGCCAAGAAGAACGATAGGGTATATCCATCAGGACCCGGGGCGGAGAATCTGTTCATACGTCTCATGGCAGCTAGACACTCCTCTCCAGATGGAATATTCAGCAGGGTTAGATTATCATCTGAACTCATGGACGGTTCAATGTATTGGAGGAATGACAACAGCGTATCATGGTGAGAAAGATCCTTCTCTGCAAAAAAATCTTTATAAAAGTCCACCGCCACTTTTGCTCTAAGGCATGGATCATCAGTTCTAACCCCATTAGGTAAGGCAATATTTGAGATCATGCGACGCCTCTTTCTAGCTTTGACAACTGAATGAAAAAATTTTGTATTTCTCTCGCCATCTTCAAGCCATGCGATTTTTGCCTTCTCTTTCCAAAACGCTTCTTCTAAGTCAAGAATATCTTGTAACTCTATTTCAGCCTTCATCAGGAGGTCCTCATTTGCCGGTGATGGAATATCATCATATTTAAGCTATAGGACATGCACAACATCTTCAAGATTCATACGTCTTTGCTTGATATCACCAAAGACATTCTTGTTCCAGATTCGAAGGGCCTTTCTAGTGTTCTGCATCTTTCTATAAATGATATATGAAGGGTGTCCTATCTCATCCATTTTCCAAGCTCCTCGGATAACTTCCATGCATTGAGGATGTTCTAGCCACACCGCCATGAAAGAAAAAGGTGAATGAGGCCTGTAAGATTGTTGTGTGCTCCCAGAGGCAAGAACGGGACAATGATCAGAGATCCTGTAACGAGTGAGATGAAAAGTCATGGCATTAGGATGTAACCGAGACCATTCATCATTAATAAGAATCCTATCCAGTCGTTCCCAGGTAGTAGGAGAAAAACGTTGTTTATCCACCCAAGTAAAAGCACTTCCTTCAAAGGGTGTTTAAGAAAGCTTAGCATCTTCATGATTCAGTAGCACTAGAGTAGTGTAATTGCATTGGTTTTGGGGTTATGTGCCCTTTATGCTTTTGGGATGGAAGTTATGTGCCCCATACCCGGGTTTCATCTTTATGGGGGTTGGCCCAATTTCATATATTTTGGGAGTTTGGTTATGTGCCATTCTCTATCAGGCTTCAGCTTTATGGGGGTTGGCCGCCATTGTCTTTATATTGTTCTAGAGCTATGCTTATCTCACATGCATGCATGTTGATGAAATTGTCTATGGGTTATGTGCCCACAACTTGATATGTGCTTATGTGGCACTACTTTATTATTTTATGGCAAGTATCCCTTTTGTTATGATTCTTTTCTCTTGATACCTGTTTGGGTGGTACTTATCTCTTGCATGGGAAGCCTTGTTTATTTTGATGTCCTTATTCTTTATAAATTGCTCAAATTGCTTTTTAGTATGCACATACCAGCCTTTGCTGATGTATCCTCTTTTCTTTTCCTTTGTCGGGGTATGCTTCCAACCCTAGGTGGAGTACTTGGATGACTTGTCATGTTGACCTGGACTTAGATTGTGAAGTTAAAGCTTGGAGACAATCTTGAGGTGGTTTAGATTTCCTCTACATGGATCCTTATGAAGTAAGTATAAGATGTTCCCTTTGTTTTATAATTGAATATAGTCATGTTTTTATTCCGCTGCTATACTTTGGTCTTTTGTTACCATTATATAAAGATTTGAAAATTTTACACCCACTCCAAAATACCTTCTAAGTGTGTTTGGACTGGAGGTTTTATTGTTCAAATTTTTAGTAAGGAAGTGATTTCGCTTCTTTACAACAACCCCTATATAGTGACACACAAGCCCAAAGAACTCAATGATGGATCACAAATATTTTTACACCTTGAATTCTAGCATGGAGGTAGGATATGAAGTTCCCCATTTCTACTAATTCTAGGGTATGTGTTTGATCATGCAATGTGCTTGTTTGCCTATAGACTCTTTTTATTATTATCAGGGTTGTTGGCTTTGGTTTGATGCTCTAAACTCTCATGAGATCTCATTGCATCTAGGATTTTGTCTTCCCTGTGATAATCTTGGGGTTAATCCTCTTCCTTTAATGGTGAGGAGACCCTCAAGGTAATTCATCATGGATAATGGCTATGTTTTAGTTCTTTAAACTCGGTGTGGTCTTGCAAGGGTGATAGGGTGATTACATGGCTTCTTGTGGATGAATCCAATGTATACTCTTTTTTTTATTTCACTATGTGAGCATGTTTCTTCCTTGGCATGCACAGTCATGACCCCACTACATCACAGTGGGAGATCGTGGGCCTGTTGGGTGTTTCTGGATATGGAGAGCGTAGCCTCAACACTAGATTTCTTGATATGTGATCCTCCATGTTTGATCAGATCTTCAAGCACCGGTTAAACTGATCGTGCGGGATCATATGGGAAGATGATAGGAAAACAAATCCCTTGGATGTCCTTGATGTTTTAGTCGGTCGATTGTTTTCCAATGGGTGTTTACATCTTTAATTTGTATTTATTTTGATTTAATCTCAGTATCCAAGTTGGGTTCCTGGCTTGTAGTACACTCAGGACAATTGGCCAACTCATATAGTGTCACCTATGCAAGATGCCTCTTCATTGTTGTGGATATTTTCTGCCTGTGTAGATTTTTCATGTTTTTCAATTGGTCAGACTTTGTAAAGTTCATATTAAATTAATATAACATCGGGAAAATATAGTTTTAGAATTGTGGGTTTTGTCTCCATCTAATTGTTTTGCTTTCATCAACTAATTCTAGTATATTAAAAACATATTTTTCAAGCATTTCTATGACTAGTTAGTATATGCAAAATTTATATTTTATGATCTATAAGTCTAAAAAATAAAGTAAAATATGTTATGGAATCAAAAAAATGTAAACTAAATGTTTATTACAGCCGTATTTCTATATCCAAAAAGTAGTACAACCCTCTCCTATAAATAGGAGGGGAAACAACAAGGAAGCACATAGCAAACCCTAATGGGACTATTATATTTAGGCCCATATTAAGACTAAGTGAAAAAAAGAAAAAATAGAATTAAATGAATAAAACAACTAAAGATAAATATATATCTCAATACTCCCCCTCAAGCAGGAGCATAGATATCAATCATGCCCATCTTGCAATATAGCTCTGCAACTGTCTTGATAGAGAGAGGTTTTGTAGAAATATTGACGATTTGCTCATGTGTAGGCAGGAAAGGGGTAGTGATCTTCTTAGTCATCATAAAATCTTGGAGAAAATGGTTGTTCACCTCAATATGGCTAGTCTTTTCATGAAAGATGTGATTACTAGCAATGAAGGTAGCAACATGATTATCGTAGTACATCAGAATAGCATGAGCACTGTGAAACCCAAAGTCAAATAGAATAGATTTGATCCATAATAGCTCACAAGTAGTATGTGCCATTGCACGATACTCAGATTCTACACTGGATCTGAAAACAACAATTTTCTTCTTACTTTTCTAAGTAACCAAGTTACCCCTACAAATGTACAATAGCCAGAGGTAGATCTTCTATTAGATTTACACCCAGCATAATCAGCATCAAAATATCTAATCACATGTAGAGTCCCATTTCTTTTGTAAAACAGTCCCTGTCCAGGTGCATTCTTCAAATATCTCAAGACTTGGCATGCAGCCACCCATTGACACTCCCTATGACAATCCATGAACTGGATAAGAACACCAATAGCAAAGCACATATCTGGCCTAGTAACGGTAAGATATAAAAGTTTCCCAACCAAGCATTTATAACTGCAGTTATCTACTAAGGGTTGTGTAGATTCTGCCAATAGATCATGAGCTTGATCCATATGAGATCATGCATGTCTGCAACCAAGCATTCATGTTTCAGTAAGTAAGTCCAGAGTATACTTTATCTAGATAAATATACTCTATTCTTGTAGTGTGCTACCTTAATGCCAAGAAAATATCATATATATTCAAGGTCTTTGGTTACAAAATGTTTCATAACATATGTCTATATAGCGGAAATTCCTACAACATCACTTCCATACATGATGATCCCATCCACATAAACTATAAGAATAATAACACCACAAGTAGTAGTTTTGATAAACACAGAGTGGTCAAAATGAGACCACGGGAAGCCAAATTTGTGCAATATAAGGGATAACTTGTCAAACCAAACTTGTGGACTCTGTTTAAGACCATAAATGGCTTTCTTTAGAAGACATACTTTCCCAAAATGCTCCCCCGGAGCAACATAACTTGCAGGTTGAGACATATAGACAGTCTCCTATAAATCTCCATATAGAAATATGCTCTTACCATCTAGTTGATGTAAGTGCCAACCTTTATCTACAGTAACATAAATCAAAATGCGAACGGAATTAAGAGGAGCAACTAGAGAAAAAGTTTCAAAGTAATCACTTCCAGCTTCTTGTGTGTATCCCTTAGCAACAAGTCTAGCCTTGAGGTGTCCAATTGCCCCATCGGGCAAATATTTCACAGTAAAAACCCATCGGCAGTCAACAGGTTTACTACCTACAGGGAGATCAACAAGCTCACATGTCCCACAGGAGTGAAGTGCATCCATCTCCTCATCTATGGCTTGTTTCCGTCCAGAGTGTAATAGTACCTCTTGAATGTTCTTTGGAATAGAAATTGCACATAGAGCAGCGACAAACTAAGCCATGGAAGCATCCAAATGATTTGTAAACACATGTCGAGAGATACAATATTTTACACCATATCTTATCCCCTTTTGTAATGTAGTAGGAATGTCAGAATTAGAAGTTGTTACAGAGTCAATAATATTACCATTGTCTTTAGGTGGATCATCAGTTGTAGAAGATGTCAAAGTAGGGGGTACTTTAGGTAGAGGTGCAGACATAGTGGGATCAAGTATGGGCACAGTTGAAAGTGGAACTTGATTACTCGGTTAAAAAAAAGATCCATCTTCCAAAAAGGTGACGTTCACACTGACATACAAAAGGCGTGCAACATGATCAAAACATGTATACCCCTTTTGTGCACAAGAGTAGCCAAGAAAGCAATAGCAAAAAGTAGAGGGTGATACTTTATCACTCCCAGATTGGTGATTATGAACAAATCATAGCCAGCCAAAAAAAATTGATGGTGAAGAAAAATAGGTTCATGGGGATAAAGAAGGTTATAAGGAATCTTATTTTGAAGCACAGAAGAAGGCATCCAATTGATGAGATAATTGGCTAAAATAATAACATAAACCCAATAAAATTTAGGTACTTCCATTTCAATTAAGAGAGTGCGAGATACATCAAGAAGATGTATGTTCTTCCTTTTAGAAACTCCATTTTTTTGCAGACTATAGGGACACAAAGTTTGGTGAATAATCCCCTTGGAAATACAAAATTATTTGAAGAACAATTGCACATATTCAGAAGCATTATCAGTGTGGACAAATTTAGGAGTAGAAGAAAAAATTGAGATTTTATCTCATTAAGAAATTGGAGAAAATATCTAAAAATTTAGAAATATCTTTTAATAAGTAGATCCAAGTAGCATGAGACCAATCATCAATAAAGGTAACAAAATACCTTACACCAGTATGATTAGAAATATGACATGGTCCCCAAACATCATAGTGAATTAAGTAAAACAAACTTGAACTCCTGGTATTATGACGGTGAGGAAACACTATTCGATAATGCTTCCCAAGATGACAATGATGAACATAAAAAGTTCTCAGTAGACAAAGTTGGAAATAAATACTTCAATTTGGAAGTAGAAGGGTGACCAAGTCGCATGTGCCATTGATGAAGGGAGCTAGACTATGCTAGAAGAGCAGTAATAATAGGGTTTGACGAGGTTTGCATGTAGTACAAACCATCTCCACCTTCATATCCCTCACCAATCATATTCTTCATCCTGAGATCCTACATAGAGACAGTGACAGGAAAGAAGGTCACATTGCAGTTTAAGGTTTTGGTAATTTTACTAAAAGACTTCATGTTTAATGGGAATTTGGGCACAAAGAAGACAAATTTAAGAATATTGTGGTTCGCATCTCCTCTCCCAAGAACCGGAGAAGTAATCCCATCTGCCAAATGCATATGAGGATGGCAAGTAAATTTCTTTAGGTAAGGAAGCAGTTTCATATTACCAGTTATGTAACGACTGCCATCAAACCGACAGCCAAATCGTTACTAATTATGTGGAATAATCATAAACAGTGGATTAGCAAAAATCACTAAAATTTAAAACCTTTTTGCAAGGAAATCCTCTTCCCGAAAACTCTTACTGAAAGATCCAAAAATCTTATACATATCATTATTTACATTGTACAATCATCATTTCATCTCATCTCGAGGACAACATATAATAGTTGTTCTATCAACACATGTATTGAAGCAACATAAAACATCGAGGCATATAAGCCAAAATCTCAGATCGTTCATGAAACCATTACGAACTAACTCCAAGGACCTGAGAGTATAGAGACGACACATAGGACTTCTATCTACAAGACATGACAGACAGTACACTCAACCTGAGTTGTTACTGCTGCCCCAGCTGTTGTTTATCCTCTGCAAAAAGGTCTCTACCGCCTCATGCACGTCCACCTAAAATTGTGGATCCCACGGGGTGAGACAATTGTCCCAGCGAGAGATATAACTCTCTTCCGACCATATTATTATCACAGATAAGTATTTATAAAACTGAGCATAGGTTCTTTTATATTAACAAGCAGGATTAATCACTGTATGAACAGAACAAAGTAATCTCTTCACTTAAGAAAATGATGCATTTACCCATGGTAGAGTAATAAACCACCTATCTACTTTACAAGAAATGTAAAGAAACATAAATAACATCTATCAACTAAGATGTATAACTAAAATGTGCATCAACCAATGTTTTCCGTATTTGATCCTTTGACAAATATGCTACACGGCTGATTACATTTTACAATCACATTTATACCCTGAGGAGATGAAGTATACCTCGTTCATCTCCAACTGACCACAAACTTCTCACAATTCGGTACCATACAAGGTCAATGGAAGAGCCGGCTGCCAAGACCTCTTTTGTCCCAGTCAGTACGAGACTACTGGCAGTGACATCTCTTGTCAATCTGCAAAAAGAGTGTGTCAGGGTACAAGGCATCTTCGCTCATAGCTACAGTGTTAGCATGCACTCTCTTAGCAGAACATCTACTAACAATCGTCCCTAGTTATGAAATTACTGAGACATGGCATATAGCCATACTCTAAGCCACGGGCCAGTTCACCGTGCTCAACATAGAGTCTACGACCGAAGTCACACTTGAGCCAGGATATGGCATATAGACAAATCCCCATTTATTTCGAGTTCGTAAGGGGATCGGCTCACATATGGACGTCCAAGCTTATGCCCCCACATGTTCAAAAATATGCACTCTAGGTTATCCCTTGGAAAAAAACCCATTTCACCATTCAGCAATTCCTAACGCTGATGGATCTATGGTCATGGCAACATTTTATAGTTTCTAATGATATATTAAGTGCATTACAGCATTCTTTTAGCATCAAACAAGTTATAAGCATCAATCATAAACAAATTCTACAAAGAGAGGTGTGATACATCTATCAAGTACTTTTCTAATCTTTAGAACACATTTAGATACATAACACTTGGGATCTCAGTCCCTTATCACATTACTGGGAACCTACATCCCTTCACATTATCATTATCATGATTACTGGATCTGGGTAATCATACCCTTAGATCACAACATAGCATTGTTACCTCTATAACAGGTAACTATTACCTTTGGGTCCTCAGACCAAGGTATTCATCATATTTGTTGTACAAGTATTTCATATAGCTTACAAGGTTCATTAAATATCTTGTCACCTCTCACTAGGCAACAACTATTCTCATGGCTCACAAGGCCCATTAAACATCTTGTCACCTCTCACTAGGTAAAGACTATTCACATGGCTCATTGAACATCTTGTCACCTCTCACTAGGCAACAATTATCTTTTAGGTCATCAGACCACATAAACCTTACACAAGTATTTAACATGCTTCACAAGGCTTATTCAATAAGAGAAATACAACCTTCCCATTTTAAGGGTTAGGGTTTCCCTTTATAGACGAGTAGGGTTTCAAGTTCATATTATTAATCCAAACCCTAATTCGTTGCCCCATACATCTAGGAGCATACATTGACATCATAAGTATTCAATCATACTTATTTATTCTCATCATTTATCATTGAATGATTATCAACACAAAGTATGAGTTTCTCTTTCATCCTTACTAGGATATTGAATACATCATACTTTTGGTCCAATCCTCCTCTTGAGGAGCATTAATTCATCATTAATGAATCTCATCATCTTTTATATTGCAATTAACACAACACACAACATATGTCACTCAATCAATCACATATGATTGAAGTGTCTCTACAATACTAGGTATCAAGATGTGTGTGTATTATCATATTATGCTTTAAGCTACATTCTTTACTTTATGTCGTGTATCCATATCGGGCATGTAGTATAACCACATCACCATGTCATGTTTTACGGTGTATCCCCTAACACCATATCATGTGCCCATATCAGATGGATTGTCACTTAGTTCTTATCATCTCAAGTTAACTTTGTATCGGGTATGAGCTAGGTGATTGACCCCATATCGGGTATAAGCTATATACTTGGTGTCATATCATGCACAAGGTGTGCACCATATAGGGCATATACTGTATGCCTCATCATGTATCGTTTAAGTGGTATTTACAAGATACCATTTCAGTTTCCCATCCAGGATTGTCATATCAGGTCTCCCTGTTGGGTAACATATCGGGTTACCAGGTTAGGTAAAACCTTAGGCTCATAACCTATTTATACCCTGAAAGATCATACCTATGATATAGTTACATGACAAGTTAGGTGTCTAATTGAATACTCTTATCACAATCCATTACATAAAGGATAGGGTATATTGAATTTCATTCCATCATCTACAGGTACCCACCATATTGGATAGAATGGGTTATATCATGCATGAGATATGAATTGGACCTCATATCATTCACAAGGTAGAAGTAGGTGCTAATCCTATCATCCAAGGGATATCAATCATATCATACATGTGGTATCATTCACCACTTATATCGGTTTACCCATCACCTTGGGTTTCCAACTCTATGTTGATTAGAGTACTTACTATCTCTATATCGTGTAAGAGGTGTAGTTTTAGACTTGTATCGTGTATAAGGGGTAAGTAGGTATCTCTCATATTGTTCATAAAACATGGCTTATATCATGTATGAGCTATCATCTATCCCCATATCGGGTTAACCCCCATCTTGGGTTTCAGATCGGGTTTGAGGTATTTCAACCATATTGGGTTATACCTTATATTTGAATCCATATCTTATATTGTGCATAAGTGTATGCTCAATCAATCATATCATGCACCAGATGTGTGCTTAAAGATATTGTGTACTAGGTATGTACTACATGATCATATCGTGTAAGAAGTACTTGCTTATCTTACTCATATCGGGTTACCCAAACTAGGGTTTTGACATATCGTCTTACAAGTATACACTTGACCCTATATCGTGCATGGAGTCTTTACTTGACTTCCTATCATGCAAAAGGTATATGGTTAACACCATATCGTGTTCAAGGAGTGAACGTGATTTCCATATCATGCAAGGAGATATAATCTCAAAAACATATCTTGCTAGTGATGTTTATACATAACCATATCGGGTTAGAGGTACTTGTTTGTATGCTTGAACTCGATATTGCTTCATAAAGTGATACCATCTTCTTCAAGCTCTAGACGTTTGTTCTAACTATTATAGTACATGGAAAACAGGTCCAACAACTACTAGAACTCATAATTTCATCAACTGTTCAAGAAGATTTCAAAATTGAAAGTAGATCATTAAGTATTGCAAGATAGGTGATGAATAATAACATGATTGGGTTCAAGTTATATAACCCACCTTGTAAACAACTTCAAAGCTCCAAGATCTAAAGCATTACGTTCCTAAGGTTGAAGATGAACTTTTTCCAAGGTCCAAGGCTCGTTCACTACTCCTCCATAGACAAGAAATCATCATAGTTAGGAACTTGGTGAAGAAGGAAAGAGAGGAATATCCATAACCCGATATCCTACTTCAACCAAGGTTGAAGATGACCAAAGCCTTACCTTAAGCTTGGTGCTCGAGCTATCCTTTCTCCTTAAGATACTTTGCACGATATGTAAAGGGCTATGCATGATATCTTCAAGGGAGAGGATTTTGGGGTTCGTAAACTTCCATAAGTTGGTGGAAGGTGAAGTATATATACTTGGGTTCATGAGATAAAGTGTATAAGAGGTGTTTTCACCTCATGCTACTAGAGGACACGTGGCCATGCATGGTTGACACATTTCCATGTATGCACACATACATATCTTGCTATGAAAGAGTCTTAAGGAGATATTTTGGTCATCCTTTATCTTGTTGGATAAGTTTCCTTATCTTTATCTCATCAATAAGGCAAACCTATACACTTTTTTCTAGGAGATTGCAACTCATCATGGGCCACTCCCTTGAGGTGTTTTTCCCATCATGGCATTTTTAGAGTCTCAACAAACTGATAGGAGACTCCTACTATGGCTGCTTGGCCGATAGGGCTCCTATATCAAGTCTACAACTCGATACAACACATATAAGGTTTTACCTTCAATTCTTCCTTGGTGTAATCATCACCAAGAGTATCATCATTCAAAGATGATTCAAACATAGCGTATCCTTCTTTCTCTTTCCTCTAAAAGATACATAGAGGGAGTAGGGACACTTTAGAGGTGGTATTTTGCATTTCTACCCTATATTTTGGGTAAATTACAAATTGTACCAAAATTGGTGCACAAAGTTCTAGCATTGTTTAAACAAGTAATAACTTGGGATTTAGGCTTTCCACAAGCCACCACTTAGCATCATACTCTCTATTATGATACTAAAACACTTAGAACACATTAAACATGTAACACTTTGCAATGTAACCCCTCATCTTGGGTATATTGCACATTTCACTCAAACTATCAATTAATGCATAAATAGTTTGCAATTAAGCTCAAACTTGACAATAAACTTCATTAGAAGCATTAATTACTTTTTAAAAAGATTAGAATTATTTTGTAAGTGACTTACTTAAGCAAAAACTCTTAGGGTTAAGCCATAACCCCGGTCAGGGGTTGTAACATACTGAATCTCAGGGTCTTCCCTGCAATTTACCTATATTCTGTCTTTTCATTCCTATCAAGTCCATTTGGACCTTTTTCATAAATTTCCCTTCTTTTATATTCTTTTTGGACTCCTTGTGCAATTTGAGCACAATTCAAGGTTGAAATTACCTTTTTCCCTCATTTATATAAATGGAGGGGTGTTTGCACAAATAACCCACCTAAGGTAATAATTAAGGGCTAATAATGCAAAACGGAGTTTTATGGGAGAAAATAAGTATATAATGTTTATTTGGAGCTTTTTGGATAAATATATTAGTAATAATGTGTATTTGAATTAATTATGAGTGTAATTAACCTAATTTCCTTCTCTCTCTTCAAAAATGATAATAATATATATAGAATATAATGATGAGATTTTGTTCTTAAAGCTAATAATGGATGGATATCTCAAAATTCACTCATGCAATCCATTAAAAGAAGTCTTTTCATATAATTCATTCATTTTAATATATTAATATACACTTTAATGAGCAAAGATTTATTTAAAGGGACAAAATATGTGTTAAATGAAATATAATTACATAGCATCACTTTAGACATTAATTCTAGCCTATGGTTAAATTTTGAGGTCATTTGACCCTTGTTTGATCCCTTAAATCGATTTATTGATTTTGGAGTAAAGTGCAACTAAGTTTTAATTTTGATTTGCATTCAAATGCATTCATGAGCCCAAAGTTCAGTTATTTTTACCCTGTCATGCATCAGCTCCCAAACGTGCTCCATCGGACGGCTCGCTTTTGATCATCTCATTTCTGGCTTGATCCGACGGCTGGGACATTGTCCCCGACCTCCCGCTCAATGCGAGATAGAAGCCGTTTCACGGCAGTTCACCTCTCGATTCGTTCTCTCTCCCTCCTTCATCAATTCACTTCATTCTTAGCGCATCGAGTTCGGCTCTTCAAGTCCTTTCCAATGAGCCTAAGTTTTCCCTCTTTCGTTCACCAGAGACGAAACGCCTATTAGGGCACTTCGGCCTCTCTCCGTCTCTAGTTCACAACAAGACCTAGGGCTCGTCTCCCAGCTGTATAAGGGGCCTTAGAGCACCCTCACTCCAACCATGTTGCTCCTCTTCCTCCAATTCCTCCCGACATAGCCCAAGATACCTAGACCTGGCCGCTCTTCTTCTCTGGCAATGGCGGCTAGCTGCTCGCACTCCTCCGGCCACCTCAGTGCAATTGACCACGTAGTAAGCTTCTTCGACCAACGATCTTCTTTTGTGCTTCCTCTCTCTGCCTTGCGATGCTCCCATGTACTCTGTCCTATAGCCAGCTTTTGATCTCCGACAGCGTCGTGCTCGTTCTCGCCATGGTACACATAATCCCGACGCGACACCGGTTTCTCACCCGCTTTGGATCCACGAAGCTACTCCCGACCTCGATTTTCGATTTGGTGGTGTTTCTGTGTGGTTTCCCCCGACTTTGTTTTCCCTTGTTTTTCTGGTTCTCCGCTGTGTTTGGGTAGTCTCTGCATCGACCTTCTCTTTGTTTTGCTCCTTCACCTCCGTCTGGCAATGACGAAGCTCCTCGACATGATCCCCTGATTAGAGCTTCAGCAAATGACTAGGTTGACATGGGAGCCTGGCTCCTGGAGCTGATGCTCGCGGCCATGGCTGCGAAGGAAACAATCCAGGTCGTCAAATGACCCTGGAGTCCCCGCAATGCGTAATTTCACTTGAGTCTTGTTATTCGCTAACGAACATATGTGCTTCCAAATGACTATACTTCCCTCGTCATTTTAATTGATTTGATTTGACGAGCAAGGGTATTTTCGTCATTTCACCTACTATTTACATCAAATTGCATTTTCATTTAAATAACTATCACGCTGTGATTTTCTTGCATTCTTATTGGTCGATTTTACTTAATTCATAGTAAATCGATCCATGGTTAGAAAAATGCAAATAAATTGTCAATGGAAAGGATTTTTTGAGTACAATCCAATTTTGTGGTTTTTGAAGCCTAATTCAAAATGATTTTTCGAAGTTTTCCTAAGATACTATTTTGATGATTTAAATGTTCTAAAATACATAATTAATTCATTTTAACTCCAATTTGTAAAATAAAATATGTTTTCCTAATCACTAAAGTCTAAGTAATGTCTTGGTCTAAGTTTTGGGTCTCAAATTGAAGGTTTTCCTAAAAAGGTTTAAAATTGGTTTTTTCTTGATATCTTTATGCTTAACACATACTAATACATGATAATGTTTGCAACTAGGGGAAAATGGAATGGTGATACAATCAGATTGGTGAATGTGATGGTAATTAATTAAAACAGGTATGTGACACCTATTTCAGTATGTGGATCCTATTTTTGTGTGTGAAACCTATTTGTGCTTGTGGAACTTACTTATCAATGAATGATGAATGTGGAATGTATATTGTGCAATCAACCTACTCTTCGGTTGGGATCTTATCCAACCCTACAAACATTTTGTTCTAGCCTTGATATCCTCCTAAATGCCTTTATTTGGATCTTTACTTATTTTATGCTTCTAATGCCATTATGGCTCATTCATTTGAATCATGTGAATCTTGCTACTACATATGTTGTCTCATTTACTTGGAAATGCTTAAATCTTTCTATAGCCTATGTTGGCTCCTTTATGTGGTTTATTCATGGGTTTTATTCCCAAATGCTATGATGCAAATGTTACTTTTATATTTTCAATACTACCAAGTGACTATTAAGCATGATGTATTTTAGGCCAAATGACAATGTAGTGTACATGAGTACAAACCACCCATAGGGAACTGAGGTTTTAGTCCTCCTGTCGGGCACTGGGGTTTTAGTCCCCCTGCCATTTTATATATTAGGCACTGGGTTTTTAGTCCCCATGCCACTTTATATAGGCACTAGGGTTTTAGTCCCCCTGCCACTGGTGAGGTCCGGTAGGTGGCTCACCCTACATTGAGATGACTTTATGTCTTAATATATTCATGCTATGTGATTATTATTGTGGTGATTGTTTATGGAAGTTTTCTCTCTCTTATACATGTACTTGCCTCATTTCTTTTGAAATCTCTTATTGTAGAGAATCTTTTATATTGCAATGCTTTAGATTATTTAATTATCCTATTTCTCTTGAATAACACATACTTTTATCTTTCTCTTGCTGGATGACCCCAACCATCCAGGCTAGGATCAGAGTGCGCATGGAAGCTTGGTGAACCTAAGGCTAAGGATAGGACAAGAAGAAAAGGAACATATAGCTTGCATGGACATAGTTGCCTTTATATATTAAGTTGTTTTGTTTGGAGACAATATTGGCTTAGTCTAAGTCTTCCTCTACCTAGATCCTATGTTTTGTATAAAGTTGTACTTCCTTTATGGAAATTTTTGTAATGTACTCTTTATACATTTTGAATATAGTCAAGTTTTATTTCTTCCGCTGCCACACAATTGGTGTTTTTGTTTATCATGTTTAATAGTAGAGACTTGGTCTTTACAGCATGGTATCAGAGCATCAAGGTAGTCAGATTCTTGACTAATTCAAAAATTGTCTCCCTAGAGTATATAGTTTCCCTTTAGTTAGTTTTTCACCTTTGAGTTGACCTAGCATGAAAGTTTGATTTAGTATCATAATAATAATTAATTAAAAATAAAATTTGTCAACTTTTTGGTGAATTGTCTATTGAGAAGCTACTAGAGAAATAAGTTGAAGTGATGGTGTCTAAAAAGGGTCAGAGCTTGGGGGCTGGCAATATTTTCCTCCACCCCACTAGCTTGGTAACGAGGACTCCTGAGCTCATATGACCTGGCCTGGCCTGATCTGATACAGACAGCTCAAAATTGTCTATCTTTGGGTGTGTTGCCTAATTGTTGAATACCTTAGGAAAACCATAAGTGATGATTTGATCTCTTACATAAAAATCATCCTTAAATACCTTATACTCCTATGTTTAGGGTTTAGTGTACCCTATGTTACACCCTAAAGCTTGGTTAGTAAATCCTTTTAGTGTTGAGTTTCATGTACCTTCTACCCTTAGCTTAGTTGACCCTTTTAAGGGGTGGAGTGAGGGTAATGGTGTTAGTACCCTATTTGGTTTTGCAAATCTGATTTCAAGGACAAAATCCCTTTTTAGGGGGATGGAATCCCAATTAAAAGCAAAATCAAATACCTTTACAGTTAGAAACCCTATCTAAGTGGACTTATGTACATAATAACTTATGTGAACAAGAATTTACCAAACACATTATACTTGTAATTCAACTTGTTTGTTTATACACACATGAATATGTAGTAAGTCATATAGAGATAATTCATATGCTTGAACCTTAATATAGGCTTGATGCACATAATTATGAGTTACTTATTACTAATGGTGAATATACATAATGTTGACTATGCCACACTAATGGTAAAATGTGTATGGATAATGCACCGTAAGGATGCTTTAACATGTAATGATCATGCTGACCTAAACCCTAATATGTAATCATCTAGCTTTGACAACATATACATATATATACCCTTAATGCCTTTCATGATACACTAGTGACATTAGGTGTCATCACATAATATACCTTAATGCATATAAATGGATTATAGTCACAAAGTTATCAGTATATGTAAGGTATATCACTTTGTTCTCTAATAAACACCTCATCATAACTTGATATATGAATTAATTCATTAATATTTAATGGGTTACATCCTATTCACTAAAATGCATATAATGACTCAAACATGATATTGAATGATTGGATTCACATAAATATTCATAAATGCCTAATGTGAATTAAAATATGTATAATTTATAATACAAAGTGTAATGGACGAAAATGATTAATGATGTCATTAATATGAGTATGAAAGATGATATGAAAATGTGCAATATGAACATTATTTAAAATTATTATAGGCATAATAACTTGTTGGATAATATTAACTTTTCCTACAAAATAATTTGTGATAATTCAACTTGATAGTTTTAAGAGGATAATGGAAAATGAATTCATGTTATAAAGGTTTTTGACCTAATACATTAATTAATGTTGAAATGGCTTAGTAAACCCTAATTGTGCTTAAAACCCTTGATGAGGGAAATACATATGATATTATATTGAGATATAATTGTTTTGAATAAAATGTGGCACAAGTGATAGTATAATAAATATGATACCTCTTCATGATGGAGATTATCCTATAAGGCAAAATTGTTAATTTGAGTTTGATAAAAGGCTATAGGTTTTGTAGAAACCTTAGTAGCACATGTCTTATGTAGATTTTTTGTTGTACCCTAGATTTAGGGTTATAACCTAGTGTTTAAGGTTGGGAAGTTGCACACTCACCCTCTCTTTCCTCTTGTTGTGATTTCAGGGACGAAATCCTCTTTAAGGGGTGGTGTACTGTAATACTAAATCTCAGGGTCTTCCCTACAATTTACTCATATTCTGTCTTTTCATTCCTTTCAAGTCCATTTGGACCTTTTTCATAAATTTCCCTTCTTTTATATTCTTTTTGGACTCCTTGTGCAATTCGAGCACAATTCAAGGTTGAAATTACTTTTTTTCCCTCATTTATATAAATGGAGGGGTGTTTTCACAAATAACCCACCTAAGGTAATAATTAAGGGCTAATAATGCAAAATGGAGTTTTATGAGAGAAAATAAGTATATAATGTTTATTTGGAGCTTTTTGGATAAATATATTAGTAATAATGTGTATTTGAATTAATTATGATTGTAATTAACCTAATTTCCTTCTCTCTCCTCAAAAATGATAATAATATATATATAAATAGAATATAATGATGAGATTTTGTTCTTAAAGCTAATAATGGATGGATATCTCGAAATTCACTCATGCAATCCATTAAAAGAAGTATTTTCATATAATTCATTCATTTTAATATATTAATATACACTTTAATGAGAAAAGATTTATTTAAAGGGACAAAATACGTGTTAAATGAAATATAATTACATAGCATCGCTTTATACATTAATTCTAGCCTATGGTTAAATTTTGAGGTCATTTGACCCTTTTTTGATCCCTTAAATCGATTTATTGATTTTGGAGTAAAGTGCAACTAAGTTTTAATTTCGATTTGCATTCAAATGCATTCATGAGCCCAAAGTTCAGTTATTTTCACCCTGTCACGCATCAGCTCCCAAACGTGCTCCATCAGACGGCTCGTGTTTGATCATCTCATTTCTGGCTTGATCCGACGGCCGGGACATTGTCCCCTACCTCCCGCTCAACGCGAGATAGAAGCCGTTTCACGGCAGTTCACCTCTCGATTCGTTCTCTCTCCCTCCTTCATCAATTCACTTCATTCTTAGCACATCGAGTTAGGCTCTTCAAGTTCTTTCCAACGAGCTTAAGTTTTCCCTCTCTCATTCACCGGAGACGAAACGCCTATTAGGGCATTTCGGACTCTCTCCGCCTCTAGTTCACAGCAAGGCCTAGGGCTCATCTCCCGGATGTATAAGGGGCCTTAGAGCACCCTCACTCCAACCATGTTGCTCCTCTTCCTCCAATTCCCCCCGACATAGCCCGAGATACCTAGACCTAGCCGTTCTTCTTCTCCGGCAATGGCGGCTAGCTGCTCACACTCCTCCGGCCACCTCAGTGCAATTGCCCACGTAGTAAGCTTCTTCGACCAACGATCTTCTTTTGTGCTTCCTCTCTCTGCCTTGCGATGCTCCCGTGTGCTCTATCCTATAGCCAACTTTTGATCTCCAGCGGCGATGTGCTCGTTCTCGCCATGGTACACATAATCCTGCCGCGACACTGGTTTCTCACCCGCTTTGGATCCACGAAGCTACTCCCAACCTCGGTTTTCGATTTGGTGGTGTTTCTGTGTGGTTTCCCCTGACTTTGTTTTCCCCTGTTTCTCTGGTTCTCCGATGTGTTTGGGTAGTCTCTACATTGACCTTCTCTTTGTTTTGCTCCTTCACCTCTGCCTGGCAACGATGAAGCTCCTTGGCATGATCCCCTGATCAGAGCTTCAGCAAATGACCAGGTTGACATGGGAGCCTGGCTCCTGGAGCTGATGCTCTTGGTGTTGATGCTCGTGGCCATGGCTGTAAGGGAAACAATCCAGGTCGTCAAATGACCCTGGAGTCCCCGCGATGCTAATCAACCAATTAGAGTTGAATGGGCAATATCGTAATTTCGCTTGAGTCTTGTTTCTCGCTAACGAAGATATGTGCTTCCAAATGACCATACTACCCTTGTCATTTTAATTGATTTGATTTGACGAGCAAGGGTATTTTAGTCATTTCACCTACTATTTACATCGAATTGCATTTTCATTTAAATAATTGTCACGCAATGATTTTCTTGCATTCTGATTGGTCGATTTTACTTAATTCATAGTAAATCGATCCATGGTCAGAAAAATGCAATAAAATAGTCAATGGAAAGGATTTTACGAGTACAATCCAATTGTGTGGTTTTTGAAGCCTGATTCAAAATGATTTTTTGAAGTTTTCCTAAGATACTCTTTTGATGATTTAAATGTTCTAAAATACATAATTAATTCATTTTAATTCCAATTTGTAAAATAAAATATGTTTTCCTAATCAGTAAAGTCTAGGTAATGTCTTGGTCTAAGTTTTGGGTCTCAAATTGAAGGTTTTCCTAAAAAGGTTTTAAAATGGGTTTTTCTTGATATCTTTATGCTTAACACATACTAATACATGATAATGTTTGCAACTAGGAGAAAATGGAATGATGATACAATCAGATTGGTGAATGTGATGGTAATTAATTAAAACAGGTATGTGACACCTATTTCAATATGTGGATCCTATTTTTGTGTGTGAAACCTATTTGTGCTTGTGGAACTTACTTATCAATGAATGATGAATGTGGAATGTATATTGTGCAATCAACCTACTCTTCAGTTGGTATCTTATCCAACCCTACAAACATTTTGTTCTAGCCTTGATATCCTCTTAAATGCCTTTATTTGGATCTTTACTTATTTTATGCTTCTAATGCCATTGTGGCTCATTCATTTGAATCATGTGAATCTTGCTACTACATATGTTGTCTCATTTACTTGGAAACGATTAAATCTTGCTATAGCCTATGTTGGCTCCTTTATGTGGTTTATTCATGGGTTTTATTCCCAAATGCTATGATGCAAATGTTACTTTTATATTTTCAATACTGCCAAGTGACTATTAAGCATGATGTATTTTAGGCCAAATGACAATGTAGTGTACATGAGTACAAACCACCCATAGGGCACTGAGGTTTTAGTCCTCCTGTCGGGCACTGGGGTTTTAGTCCCCCTGCCATTTTATATATTAGGCACTGGGGTTTTAGTCCCCCTGCCACTTTATATAGGCACTGGGGTTTTAGTCCCCCTGCCACTGGTGAGGTCCGGTAGGTGCCTCACCCTACATTGAGATGACTTTGTGTCTTAATATATTCATGCTATGTGATTATTATTGTGGTGATTGTTTATGGCAGTTTTCTCTCTCTTATACATGTACTTGCCTCATTTCTTTTGAAATCTCTTATTGTAGAGAATCTTTTATATTGCAATGCTTTAGATTATTTAATTGTCCTATTTCTCTTGAATAACACATACTTTTATCTTTCTCTTGCTGGATGACCCCAACCATCCAGGCTAGGATCAGAGTGTGCATGGAAGCTTGGTGAACCTAAGGCTAAGGATAGGACAAGAAGAAAAGGAACATATAGCTTGCATGGACATAGTTGCTATTATATATTAAGTTGTTTTGTTTGGAGACAATATTGGCTTAGTCTAAGTCTTCCTCTACCTAGATCCTATGTTTTGTATAAAGTTGTACTTCCTTTATGGAAATTTTTGTAATGTACTCTTTATACATTTTGAATATAGTCAAGTTTTATTTCTTCTGCTGCCGCACAATTGGTGTTTTTGTTTATCATGTTAATAGTAGAGGGTTGGTCTTTACAGGGGTATTACAATTATAAATCCCTAAGAAGGATTTTGTCACCAAAATCCCAGATGAAAGAAGACAATTGTCGTTCATGCATCATATCATCAAGTCTCCACATAACATCTTGATGTCATGGAGATGCCAAAGAACTTTGACCAGCACAAAGTCCTTCCATTAAAGATCATCATAAGATCTATCACACATGACACATACTCAGCTATCCTATCCATTACTGATTGTGAAGTCAACTCTGTATCAAGTAACACTTTCTAAGTCAGAGAAGTACTATTCATACTTTGAATAATTCAGGTGTTAAACCTTATTGTCTCACATCTTTTACGTGACAAGATTCTTGATTCTAGGGAGTCTTCCATACTCTTCATTTAGTTTAGCATTTCACTTCTAAGAAAAGACCAGGGTTACGTTTTGTCACCCACTTGGGACTACAAGTCTTATCATACATCTTTAGTGCCACTCTAATCTGCTGACACAACACAAAGCTTTCTTATAACTCGTACCAACTATCTTCCTAGTTGTACATTCTCTTGTCATAAGGAAAGGTCACTTACTAAATGAGAACTTATCTCAGAGATATCTCTAGATGTTATGAATAACCTGCCTCAATAGATCTAGATAGCGATACTCTAAGGAATTATTTTTAGCTTGATAAGCTTTCTCTCAAAATGATTCTACAATTGTTCCTTCAATTAATACATCCTTATCGATGTTATGTTTATGCAGAGCATAAACCCCTAACATATGATCTCCATACTAGAGTTATCTCAAGGTTGACCCTTCTAGGTAACCAAACACTATTCATATCATCAGGAGTCTTATTCTTACTTTCCCATACCACCTGGCACATCTTGGATGCCAGAATTCCTTACCTTGGTATCCTTTACATGTGTCGAAAACACGTCACATCTTCATCATTTCCATCTCTCTATTATTAATACCAAAGTCAAACATACAAAAGGATCTTTCTTTTATCTTGAGACATTATATATTACACATATCTCTATCTTGGAACCAAAGTCCAAAACGAACTGATACTTTTCTAAGTATCCATCAATTGAACACTTCTAACTCATGCACATTAAGTGCCATAAGACTTACTTGATTTCCATGTCCCTGAAAGGAAAGAACACAAAGGAACATATTCCTTTTATCACCACATCATTACCCAGGGTTGTTTATCAAAGAGGAGACATTATCATCTCTTAAGATTATTACATGAACTTTCACTATTTATGAGTCATTTGTACTTGTTTCTTCTTAGGTTCCTTGCCATCTGTATAGGAATTATATGGATGGTTACATATCATCATCCCTTTCTTTGTTATTGCCTAACATGTTCATTGAACATTTCCTGATTTTATCACATTTCCCATTCCACATTATGGAAAAGATCTTTACTATTCACACAGACTTTATCAAATAGGGATCATCTCCCTTGTTCTCTTTCTCTTATCATGAGGATTATACTTTTTACTTCCTCATACACACAAATTGATCTGAGATCACCTCAGATTCCAATTTATTGCACTTGGGATGTGATAAAAATACTCATGCCATATTTCTAGTTTTTTTATGCTCACTAGATTGTTTCAAAATGACTACTTGATCAGAGTAATAAAAAAGATAACAATCTAAGAGTTCCATACCTACCTTATGTTCAATAATTGAATACTTGGCCAGGGTATATAAGTACTGAGATTAGGTGGTATGCACTTTGTTTACTATCATGTTCCTTACTTTTCACATCATCAAAAACATAGGACTTAGTATCCCTAAATTTTCTCCAGGCATCACTTCTACACCTCATCCTCTTTCACACAGATAAAAGAATTTGTAAAGCATTTAAACTCTGAGCAAAATGTAAGTCCTCATCTTCCTTATGTCCTCATACGACTAGTCAAATGATGCTCAATAACAACTAATTTTCTTATATTTAACAAATAGAATCATGAAATGACATATCATAATGATACTATTTCATCTGACCTATCTCAACTCGTGGATTGATTACTATCTCAGGCTGATTCCTTTCATAGAATCTTGTCGTTGCCTGTTTCCAACATTGTGCTTCATTGTTTAGTGCAGATGGACCTGCTCAGGATGTCTGTCTACATCCTCATATGCCACTGCTAAACCATTGCCTTTGAGAGTCTTGTTGACTCTGCCTCGGTGGTTGGGTCATTTCCTCCTTCCTTTTTGGACAAAAGAATCTAATATGCCCTATCGATTTACACTTATAAGCATCCCCTGGCCTTGTCGGCCTTATAACCGATGTGGATGCCAAATCATGAGTTCTAAATGGTGGAACATCATGAACTTTTCCCTTTCTTGGTAGCCACTGCCCTAGTGCATTAGACATTGGTTGCATTGGTGGTACCAAAGACTTCCTCTTTTTAGAACTACAAGGCATCTGTTCCCAAGTTTGGATATATCTTTTCTTAATCCTTACCTCATTATCCTTTTCTAGACAGTCCTTTATGAGATTTCATGGTTCCCTACACCTGCAGCAAACTCTGATTTTGTATCATAACCTAATTCTTTTGACATTTTCTATTGCTCCAACATAATGATCTTGATCAGGAATCCTGCTAGAGCCCAAAATTTCATCATTGGGAGCTGGTAATCTAGATTGTATTGCTTGTATATGATCCCCAATACGTGCTAATGTTGTCATAACCAATCTGGTGAGAGCATTAAAAGTAGGGTTTTGTATCATGGTTGGATCAACCTGGGGATTCTCAGGCAGTCATTCTTCTCTCGCCTGATCCCTTGCACCTTCTCCTAGTGCAACAGCATTTCTTTCAGCAATGTGTTCCTTGTTTTCTCCAGACATCTTTAAGCTTTACTCTATCTTCTACATAAGCAGAAGTCACTATAAGATATAGTAGAGGACACTAGAACAGACTCAACACCTTAGTCCTATGTCTTTGTAAACTCAGCGAACCTTAAGCTCTAATACCAAACTTGTAACGACCGCCATCAAACTAATAGCCAAATCGTTACTAATTATGTGGAATAATCATAAACATCAGATTAGAAAAGATCACTAAAATTTAAAACCTTTTTGCAAGGAAATCCTCTTCCAGAAAACTCTTACTGAAAGATCCAAAAAATCTTATACATATCATGATTTACATTGTACAATCATTGTTTCATCTCATCTCGAGGACAACATATAACAATTTCTCTATCAACACATGTACTGAAGCAACATAAAACCTCAAGGCATACAAGCAAAAATCTCAAATCATTCATGAAACCATTACGAATTGACTCCAAGGACCTAAGAGTACAGAGACGACACATAGGACTTCTATCTACAAGACATGACAGACAGTACACTCAACCTGAGTTGTTACTGCTGCCCCAGCTGTTGTGTCTCCTCTGCATAAAGATATCTACCACCTCGTGCACGTCCACCTAAAAATTGTGGATCCCACGAGGTGAGACAATTGTCCCAGTGAGAGATATAACACTCCGCCGACCATATTATTATCAAAGATAAGCATTTATAAAACTGAGTAGAGGTTCTTTTATATTAACAAGTAGGATTAATCACTATATGAACATAACAGAGTAATCTCTTCACTTACGAAAATTATGCATTTACATGTGGTAGAGTAATAAAGCATCTATCTACTTTACAAGGAATGTAAATAAACATAAATAACATCTATCAACTAAGATGTATAACTGAAGCATGCATCAACCAATGTTTTCCATATTTGATCCTTTGGCAAATACGCTACATGACTAATTACATTTTACAATCACACTTATTCCCTGAGGAGATGAATTCTACCCCGTTCCTTTCCAACCGACCACAAACTTCTCACAAGTCGGTACCATACAAGGTCAATGGAAGAGTCAGTTGCCAAGACCTATGTTGTCTTGGTCAATATGAGACTACTAGCAGTGACATCTCATATCAATCTGTAAAAAGAGCGTGCCAGGGTACAAGGCATCTTCACTCAGAGCTACAACATCAGCATGCACTCTCTTAGGGGAACATCTACTAACAATCATCCCCAGTTATGAAATTACTAAGTCATGGCATATATCCATACTCTGAGCCATGGGCCAGTTCACTGTGCTCAACATAGAGTCTACGACCGAAGTCGCAATCGAGCCAGGATATGGCATATAGCCAAATCCCCATTTATTTCAAGTATAAGGGATCGGCTCACATATGGCCGTCCAAGCTTACACCCCCACATATTCAAAAATATGCACTCCAGGTTATCCTGTGGGAAAACCCATTTCACCATTCAGCAATTCCTGACGCTGATAGATCTATGGTCAGGGCAACATTTTCTAGTTTCTAATGATATATTAAGTGCATTACAACATTCTTTTAGAATCAAACAAGTTATAAGCATCAATCATAAACAAATGCCACAAAGAGAGGTGTAATACATATATCAAGTACTTTTCTAATCTTTAGAACACATTTAGATACATAACACTTGGGATCTCAGTCCCTTATCACATTACTGGGAATCCCCATCCCTTCACATTATCATTATTATGATTACTGGGTCTGGGTATTCATACCCTTAGATCACCACATAGCATTGTTACCTCTGTAACAGGTTACTATTACCTCTGGGTCCTCAGACCAAGGTATTTATCATATTTGTTGTACAAGTATTTCACATAGCTTACAAGGTTCATTAAATATCTTGTCACCTCTCACTAGGCAACAACTATTCTAATGGCTCACAAGGCCCATTAAACATCTTGTCACCTCTCATTAGGTAACAACTATTCACATGGCTCATTGAACATCTTGTCACCTTTCACTAAGCAACAATTATCTTTTAGGTCATCAGACCACATAAACATTATACAAGTATTTAACATGCTTTACAAGGCTTATTCAATAAGAGAAATACAACCTTCCCATTTTTAGGGTTAGGGTTTCCCTTAATAGCGGGTAGGGTTTCAAGTTCATATTGTTAATCCAAACCCTAATTCGTTGCCCCACACATCTAGGAGCTTACATTGATATCATAAGTATTCAATCATGCTTATTTATTCTCATCATTTATCATTGAATGATTATCAACACAAAGTATGAGTTTCTCTTTCATCCTTACAAGGATATTGAGTACATCATACTTTTGGTTCAATCCTCCTCTTGAGGAGCATTAATTCATCATTAACGAATCTCATCATCTTTTATATTGCAATTAACACAACACACAACGTATGTCACTCAATCAATTACATATGATTGAAGTGTCTCTACCATACTTGGTATCAAGATTTATGTGTATTATCATATTATGCTTTAAGCTACATTCTTTACTTCATGTCATGTATCCATATCGGGCATGTAGTATACCACATCACCATGTCATGTTTTAGGGTGTATCCCCTAACACCATATCGTGTGCCCATATCAGATGGACTATCACTTAGTTCTTATCATCTCAAGTTAACTTTGTATCGGGTATGAGTTGGGTGCTTGACCCCATATCAGGTATAAGCTATATACTTTGTGCCATATCATGCACAAGGTGTGCACCATATTGGGCATAGAGTGTATGCCTCATCATGTATTGTTTAAGTGGTATTTACAAGATATCATATTAGTTTCCCATCTAGGATTATCATATCGGGTCTCCCTATTGGGTAACATATCGGGTTACCAGGTTAGGTAAACCCTTAGGCTCATAATCTCTTTATACCTTAAAGGATCATCCCTATCATATAGTTACATGACAAGCTAGGTGTCTAATTGAATTCTCTTATCACAATCCATTACACAAAGAATAGGGTATATCGGATTCCATTCCATCATCTAGGGTTACCTACCATATTGGATAGAATGGGCTATATCATGCATGAGGTATGAATTGGACCTCATATCATTCACAAGGTAGAAGTAGGCGTTATTCCTATCATGCAAGGGATATCAATCATATCATAAATGTGGTATCATTCACCACTTATATCGGTTTACCCATCACCTTGGGTTTCCAACTCTATGTTGATTAGTGTACTTACTATCTCTATATCGTGTAAGAGGTGTAGTTTTAGACTTGTATCATGTATAAGGGGTAAGTAGGTATCTCCCATATTGTTCATAAAACATGGCTCATATCATGTATGAGCTATCAAATATCCCCATATCGGGTTAACCCCCATCTTGGGTTTCATATCGGGTATGAGGTATTTCAACCATATTGGGTTATACCTTGTATTTGAATTTGTATCTTATATTGTGCATAAGTGTATGATCAATCAATCATATCATGCACCAGATGTGTGCTTCTAGACATTGTGTACCAGATATGTACTACATGATCATAAAGTGCAAGAAGTACTTGCTTATCTTACTCATATCGGGTTACCCAAACTAGGGTTTTGACATATCATCTTACAAGTATACACTTGACCCTATATCGTTTGTGGAGTCTTTACTTGACATCCTATCGTGCAAAAGGTATATTGTTAACACCATATCATGTTCAAGGATTGAACTTCATTTCCATATCGTGCAAGGAGATATAATCTCATAAGCATATCATGCTAGTGATGTATATACATAACCATATCGGGTTAGAGGTACTTGTTTGTATGCTTGAACCCGATATTACTTCATAAAGTCATATCATCTTCTTCAAGCTCTAGACCTTTGTTCTAACTATTATAGTACATGGAAAACAGGTCCAACAACTACTGGAACTCATAATTTCATCAACTATTCAAGAAGATTTCAGATTTGAAAGTAGATCATTAAGTATAGCAAGATAGGT
This sequence comes from Alisma plantago-aquatica, assembly GCA_963693085.1. Classification (NCBI taxonomy): domain Eukaryota; kingdom Viridiplantae; phylum Streptophyta; class Magnoliopsida; order Alismatales; family Alismataceae; genus Alisma; species Alisma plantago-aquatica. The sequence continues at coordinate 573,684,850 of OY856410.1, forward strand.
GATGAATAATAACATGATTGGGTTCAAGTTATGCAACCCGCCTTGTAAACAACTTCAAAGCTCCAAGCTCCAAAGCATTACATTCCTAAGGTTGAAGATGAACTTTTTCCAAGTTCCAAGGCTAGTTCACTACTCCTCCATAGACAAGAAATCACCATAGTTAAGAACTTGGTGAAGAAGGAAAGAGAGGAATATCCATAACATGATATCATACTTCAACCAAGGTTGAAGATGACCAAAGCCTTACCTTAAGCTTGGTGCTAGAGCTATCCTTGATCATTGAGCTACTTTGCACGATATCTACAGGTATATGCATGATATCTTCAAGGGAGAGGGTTGTGGGGTTCGTAAACTTCCATAAGTTGGTGGAAGGTGAAGTATATATACTTGGTTCATGAGATAAAGTATATAAGAGGTATCTTCACCTCATGCTACTAGACGACATGTGGACATGCATGGTTGACACATGTCCATGCATGAACACATACATATCTTTCTATGCAAGAGTCTTGAGGATAATCTAGGGGAGATATTTTGGTCATCCTTTATCTTGTTGGATAATTTTCCTCATCTTTATCTCATCAATAAGGCAAACCAATACATTTTTTGCTAGGAGCTTGCAACTCATCATGGGCCACCCTCTCAAGGTGCTTTTCCCGTAATGGCCTTTGCCAAGGCTAAATAAACTGATAGGAGACTCCTACTATGGCTCATTGGCCGATAGGGCTCCTATATTAAGTCTACAACTCGATACAACACATATAAGGCTTTACCTTAAATTCTTCCTTGGTCTAATCGTCACCAAGAGTATCATCATTTAAAGATGATCTAAACATAGCATATCCTTCTTTATATTTACTCTAAAAGATACATAGAGGGAGTAGGGACACTCTAGAGGTGGTAAATTGCATTTCTACCCTATATTTTGGGTAAATTACAAATTGTACCAAAATCGGTGCACAAAGTGCTAGCATTGTTTAAACAAGTTATAACTTGGGATTTAGGCTTTCCACAAGCCACACTTAGCATAATACTCTCTATTATGATACTAAAACACTTATAACACATTAAACATGTGACATTTTGCAATGTAACCCCTCATCTTGGGTAAATTGCACATTTCACTCAGACTATCAATTAATGCACAAATAGTTTGCAAAAAAATTCAAACTTGACAATAAAATTCACAAGAATCCTTAATTACTTTTCAAAAAATTAGAATCAGTTTGTAACTAACTTAAGCAAAACTCCTAGGGTTAATCCATAACCCAGGTCAGGGGTATTACAATTATAAACCCCTAACAAGGATTTTGTCCCCGAAATCCCAGATGAAAGAAGACAATTGTCATTCATGCATCATATCATCAAGTCTCCACATAACATCTTGATGTCATGGAGATGCCAAAGAACTTTGACCAGCACAAAGTCCTTCCATTAAAGATCATCATAAGATCTATCACACATGACACATACTCAGTTGTCCTATCCATTACTGACTGCGGAGTCAACTCTGTATCAAGTAACACTTTTTAAGTCAGAGAAGTACTATTCATACTTTGAATAATTCAGGTGTCAAACCTTATTGACTCACATATTTTATGTGATAAGATTCTTGATTCTAGGGAGTCTTCCATACTCCTCATTCAGTTTAGCATTTCACTTCCAAGAAAAGACCAGGGTTACGTTCTGTCACCCACTTGGGACTACAAGTCTTATCATACATCTTTAGTGCCACTCTAATATGTTGACACAACACAAAACTTTCTTATGAATCGTACCAACTATCTTCCTAGTTGTACATTCTCTTGTCATAAGGAAAGGTCACTTACTAAAGAAGAACTTATCTCAGAGATATCTCTAGATGTTATGAATAAACTGCCTCAACAGATCTAGATAGGGATACTCTAAGGAATTATTTTTTGCTTGATAAGCTTTCTCTCAAAATGATTCTACAATCGTTCCTTCAATTAATACATCCTTATTGATGTTATGTTTATGCAGAGCATAAACCCCTAACATATGATCTCCATACTGGAGTTATCTCAAGGTTGACCCTTCTAGGTAACCAAACATTATTCATCTTATCAAGAGTCTTATTCTTACTTTCCCATACCACCTGGCACATCTTATATACCAGAATTCCTTACCTTGGTATCCTTCACATGTGTCGAAAACATGTCACATCTTCATCATTTCCATATCTCTATTGTTAATACCAAAGTCAAACATACAAAAGGATCTTTCTTTTATCTTGGGACATTATATATTACACATATATTTATCTTGGAACCAAAGTCCAAAATGAACTAATACTTTTCTAAATATCCATCAATTAAACACTTATAACTCATGCACATTAAGTGCCATAAGACTCACTTGATTGCCATGTCCATGAAAGGAAAGAACACAAAGGAACATATTCCTTTTATCACCACATCATTACCCAGGGTTGTTTATCAAAGAGGAGACATTATCATCTCTTAAGATTATTACATGAACTTTCATTGTTCATGAGTCATTTTTACTTGTTTCATCTTAGGTTCCTTGCCATCTGCATAGAAATTATATGGATGATTACATATCATCATCCCTTTCTTTGTTATTTCCTAACATGTTCATTGAACATTTCCTGATTTTATCACATTTCCCATTTCCACATTATGGAAAAGATCTTTACTATTCACATATACTTTATCAAATATGGATCATCTCCCTTGTTCTCTTTCTCTTATCATGATGATTATACTTTTTACTTCCTCACACACACAGATTGATCCGAGATCACCTCAGATTCCAATTTATTGCACTTCGAATGTGATAAGAATACTCATGCCATATTTCCAGTTTTGTTATGCTCACTAGATTGTTTCAAAATGACTACTTGATCAGAGTAATCAGAAAGATAAAAATCTAAGAGTTCCATACCTAGAATGGCCCATGGACACCCAGCTCCCATCCACGACTACCAGCACAAGGGCAGCTCCATCTCATCTTAGTAGATAGACCTTTCCAACTTGCCTGGACTGCACGGCTTAAGACTGGCATGCCACATGCCCATGTGGGCCCCACCTACTAGAGGGGAATTGGCTCTGATACCATTAGTAACACATGATCCCACTGCCCAAGGCTCTAGTAGAGTTTCAGGAATGATGACTGGCCCCGCAGACCACCACTAGCCTTAACTGCACGCTTTGTCTACACTCACACACAAATCGGGGTCAAATTCCTGACTATTCACCCATCCTAGTACTACTCCAAGTTGAGCACGCTTAACTATGGAGTTCTTTAGTGATGGGCTACCTGAAAAGGAGGTTCACCTTGGTGATATGGGTAGTCTAGTCATTCCTTTTAATATTATTAATGAGGCCTCAAATCCTGGGACGTTACAAAATATGTGAGTTACAACAATTCGAGATCTAGGAGAGAATAAGAGAGTCATGTTCAGTCAACTGTTTATAATATGCCTTCAATTTCTCAAAAGCTTCTCCAATAGCTTTCCTCTTGTCAAATGTGTCTTCCTTTGGTGGAGTCAAATCTGTTAGATGTTCCAATTTTCCTGAGGAGTGAGCATAGATATGAAATGAGTATGCCCATAGGACATAGTTGGATCCATTAAATTTTATAGAAGTTACACACTTGGGGTGTGTTTTAGACATCCCAATAATCGAAGAAGATGACCCCATAACATACCAATACAAGATATAATGGAGTAGTAAAGGAAGAATAGAAATAGGGGCAGACAGTCACTGACACTCTATGTTAGGAAGTAGACACGCCATGTCACTTTTGGCATAATAGAATATGAAGTATCAGACACGCACCATGTCACTTTTGATAGATTTCAATAATGACCGATTCGTCATAGCAGCTTGTGGTGACACCCATTTATATATGACAAACACCATGTTTGATGATGAAATAGTAGATTTTTCCCAGAATAAGATCCAGAATAGATGGTGAACCCTATGGGTCACCAAGGAAAATAGAGGAGCCATCATATTTGACAATATATGAACAAAGCCCTATAGGAAGGGATCATAGATGACCACAAAAGGATGTTGTATGACTTTTTGAACAACTAGTCTTTAAGGCATAAGACCAAAGGAAATACCTTGTGCAATCTTCTTAGATCCTCTTGTTGAAAAGAGGATACATCTAGATATCCCTTTGTGTGATCAGAAGTGGTGGAGAAGGAAGAAGATGATGAGGGGTAATGGGGGGGAGTTGGCGGTAATGTTGACTTAGAAAGGAGAATTCTTGAGGTGGATGTCTGTCCTACTCTGATATGATGTTGATTACAGTCATCTTTCGATATCCAAAAAGGAGTACAACCATGTCCTGTAAATAGGAAGGGAAAAAACAAGTAAGCAAAAAAAATCCTAATGGGCCTATTATACTTAAGCATGTATTACATAAGACTAAGTGAAAAAGGGAAAATAGAATTAAATGAATAAAACAACTAAAGATAAATATATATCTTAGTATTACATAATAGTGTCAGATTGATAACCTAATCCATTAATTATAACAAGGTAATTCTTAGGGTTCATGTAATTTTCACATTTATGTTTAATATGTTGCTTAAATCTTTGTTGAACATCTAGGGTTGACTTTAGACATATCTAGACTTGATATGAGGTATATTGCAACCCTTTCTTGATTATATTGAGTGATTACCTATCTTATCACTCTCTTGGTCCTTTGAGACATACTGAGATGTGTAGTTTCTCTCTCTTTTGAGACTTTGGCTCATGTGAGTGGTTATATGTTGATATTAATCTTGTGACCTTCTTAAACTATAGATATGCATGTTGTACTCAAAAGTTATATATTGATGATCCTTTATTCATGTTGTAACTCTACTTTGTAGTTTTGAACTAAGTTTCTCAAATTGAGACATGGAATCCTATTTTTAGGTGATGGCCTCTTATAGTCTTATGATGACTCATAATTTTGAAGATGCTTAATACTTGTTTACGGGTACTCTAACTCTACTTGACAATATTTGGATGTTCTCATCCTTTATTTGAGTTTGACTATGCTTTATCTTCCCTATCCTATTTTCTTATGTGATTTGACTACTCATAACTATAAGTAGTCACTATTGGGAAATACGAGCACAGAGAAAGGTAGCAAAAACAAAATTTTATCTATTTGTATTCCCATAACAGCAAGACCGTGCCAAATACTATGAAATAGGAAATATGGTTTAACAAGTTTAGACTTGGTCCTAGAGCAAGTACAACAACTACAACTCATTACAGTGCAACTATCTTCTAGTTTCTCTTGGACGATGTCTGTAAAGCTCTTGGTCTTCACTGCAGATGATGGACTGGATAGCTTTTGCAATGGCTTATGTGATCTCTCACTGACTGCAAATTGACGTTGTCCTCCTAGCACTAGTCAAAGGACTTCTGCCTCTAGAGTAGTCCACATGGACCAACTAGAACTCTTGTCGTTCTAGTAGAACAGACAGGAAGGAGTTTTTCCTTCATTGGTGTACTAGTCATGTACTTGCTCTCCTACAACAATGATCCTCAGTTGTTCTCTCCCTCGCTATCCCTCCCTAGTCAGGTAGGACTTGCTTGGGCTCTCTTGGTTACCACAACCAGAGAGGACAACAATTTTCAGAGCAACTGATTCTCAATTGTGTGTGTTGGGAAGCCCCTAATACCCCTCTATTTATAGGAGGGGTTAGGATCAAGGTTCCTGATTGAAGTGGGAGTGGAATGGACCAAAAGATCTTGAATTATCACAACCTACAAAATCTGAAACTGTCATCTCTCATGCGAGGTAGTCAATTTACAGCTCGAACCGGTCGTTTTGCATGTTTCCTAATCGCACATGAATTTGGAAAAATTATTTCTAATTAATACAATCATTAATTCCTTGTTCCAATCAAATTGAACAACTGAAATGAGTAATCTTTCTCACCAATTCAAGAAAGCTACTAAAGTCTTTGTTCGGCCCAACTGAGCTGATCGGTTCACCAGGTTGACCGGTTGTGTCGCTCACCCAAGCCAATCGTTTCACCCAATGAGCCGATCGATTGGTGCCTTATTCATATAGAACTCCGACAAATTCAGTTCCAATCAACCTAACACTCCAAACGGCCGTCTCAACACTTGAGTCGATCATTAGCCAATGCAGTATGCTTATATGTTGCATGAATTGAGTATCTAAACACTTTAGTAATCAATCCAATCATCATTTAAGATTTAACTCCTCTTTTAGATGAGTTCTTATTTGTGTGACCCTATAGGCCACATATCACGTTGGAAATGAATGTCCATAACTAACTTATGTCATCACAGGCAGAGAGTGATGCCTAGTCGCACATTAGTGCCACCTAAGTGGATGGAAAGTTAGAGAACAACTTCCAACCTACAATCTGTGTAAGGTGTTGTAGTGATTGTATAACTCCTTTGTCTCTGATATCTGGAGTGAACTCGAGGCATGTAATCATCATCCTCTCAACGTTCAACTCATGTTCCTTGAACCAAGAGCAAACTGACAGAGATAATGTGACCTCAATATCATATATTGATTCATATGTGCATGTGCATGCATTTCTCAGTCTCTCTTATCAAGTATCAAGGATATCAAACTCTAGTAAGAAGGGCAAATTCCATCTACATCACTCACAGTCATTCCCCATCTGTCAAAGATACCCAATCACCACCTTTATGGCAACCCATATTACATGTGACGTCTGCCTCGGAAAACGAGATCAACGAATGCGGAAGCGATTAATTAGCAGCAGAATTACTGAAAATCACTAAAAATTAAAACTTTTTGTAAAGAAATCTACAAAATGTGAAACTCTTTCATTAAGAAACAAAGTAAGTTATATATAAATTGATCCATCATTACATCTCTGTAATATCACATCTCGAGGGTTACAAGCATTAACTACCATGTTAGCTGTACAAGGCAAGATACAAAAATCTCGAGGCTTTACGCCAAAAATCTCAGATCTATATTAAACCATCTATTGACTCCTAGGACCTGAGAGTATAGAGACGACACATAGGACTCTCTATATACAAGACTCGACAGACAGTGTCTCCACCTGAGGATCACTGTTGTCCCTGATGTTGTTGCTGCTGTTGTTGCTTCTCACCCACGGATGGGTTCCTTCGTCCTCGACGTCTACCTAAAAAGTTGAATCCCACGGGGGTGAGACAATTGAATAATTGTCCCAGCGAGAGTTATAACTCTCCGCCAGAAGCATTGTTATTGCAATAATGGAATAACATTGAGCAGTAGAACTATAAATATTCAACAGTAGGTAAAACATTGAATAAGCTAAGTAGAACAATATTTTATAAGCAATCATTTCAATTATAACTTGATTAAATGACAAGACATATGTCAATAAGGAATATGAAGAACATGTATACTAGTTATTCAACTAGAGCACTATAAACAATGTATCATCAATCATTGTTTCTCGTAGTTCAACCTAAGCAATTATACTATACGGCTGATTACATTTTTCAAACATATTTATGCCCTGTGGAGATGAGTTACACCTCTCATACTCTAATCGACCATTACAAAATTGCAATCGGTACCATACATAGGTCATCTGAAGAGCCGGATTCCTATGACCTCATCTTCCTCAGTCAGTGTGAGGAACAACATGCATGACATCTTGTGTCTCTGCCATAATAGCTTTCCAGGGTATTCTGGCAACTTCTCTATTAGAGTTACAGTGGCGTGTTGTACTCTCTTCGCCATCGAGGGATTTCTTGTTTATCTCTCATCGATGCGGCTTTAACAACATCATCGGGAGATTAGTGATACATCATCTCGACATATACATATAATGAAGGATTGAGAGATTAATTGTACATCTCGCATCAATTCCCACATTAGGACGTAAGGATATTCGCATCCATAACCCCCACATACTCAAAAGTATGCTCTCCAGGAGTTCCCTTAGGAAAACATGTTTCACCATCATTTAACTTATGACAATGATGGATCTATGGTCAGGGCTCTACATGATATCATTATACTTGATTGTTTAAGTACATTATGGCATTCTTTTAGCATCAGGCATGTTTTCAAACATAAACCAATAAGACAATTGCTATAAAGAAAGAGTACTAATTGTATCAAGTTCATATCACATATTGTTAACATTGGGATATCAATCCCTAACCATCACATCATTATGATTCAGGAATATGGGTGTTCAAACCCTTAGATCATCAAAACACTTGTTACCAAGTAACATATTGCCGTCAAGTCATTTAACGGCATGAACATGATTGTAGCAATGCAGATATTTCTCATGGCTCATACAGCCTATCAATCTCATATGTTACCTCTTACTAGGCAACATATCATATCATTACTTTGAAAACTTATAAAGTGCTTTCAATGAATATGGCACCATAACCCTTACCTGGCTATGCTCACTTCTTTATAAAGACCTACATGACTAACACAATTGATAACATGCACATTATACCTATATCAGCACAATACAAATTATTTCCAAATCAAGTATAGAACACCACGGCCGTGTAGCCAAGAACGGCCGTGCAAGGGGAAACCACCACGGCCGTGCTATTTTGCACGGTCGTGCTACAGAAGATTACCACGACCGTTTCACATCACCACGGTTGATTTCTAGTGTTAGGGTTTCCTATTCAATTTAATTAAGGTTATCCAACCCCTTTAGCTTAAAAAGGCATAATGATTCCTTATTTCATAATTCAATCATAGAGTTTCATGCTTAAAAGCATAACCCAGAATTAGGGTTTACTATTCATACTATCACATTTCCCTAGATTAGGGTTTACTATTCACATTACATCACTTTACCCTAGATTAGGGTTTACTTCCATTAATGCTCTCAAATTAGGATTAAGATTCATTAACTATCATAATTAGGGTTTTTATGATCTCACTATGAAGGATCATACCCTAATTAGATATATTCATACATATTGGAGGTTTATTACTTGATTCTCATTCATATAAGGAGTCTTCTCTCTCCTCTTTCTATCAGATGATGTTTACATCACCCTTGATTAGACTAAGTCAATTCAACCTTGACATCATTGGTTGTGTCATTACTATTGTGGTCATTAAGGCTCACTTGATCAAAGGGTATTGGTCACTATATCCCATCAAGGTACCTTTGTAATGATCACCATTGATTATGACATGCATTAATCAACTAATTACTTGGTTCCTTAATCACTTTAGGTATCTATGAGGTTTAGGTTAATCAACCACTAAACCATCTTGACCACTAAGGCATCAAACGATCTTGACCTTTTTAGACCTCAAACGGTCTTGCACACTAAACCCCCAAACGGTCTTGGATAGACCTTGAAACCATTTGGTGTTGAAGACCGTTTGGTCTTGTTGACTTTTGAAATGGTTTGGTAAAGTGCACACTCAAGACCGTTTGCCCAAGATGGGGTGAAGACCGTTTGGTCATGAAGACCGTTTGGTCAAGTTTGACTTTGAAACCACATGGACATAACCGATCTTGAAACCGCATGAGATCAAACGGTTTGGGATCGTTTGGTCCCAAACGGTCTTGAGACCGTTTGGTCCAAACCACCTCAAAACCGCATGGACCAAAAAGTGTCTCAACCACTTCAATTGAGTTAGGGTTTCCAATGTTGAACCCCTCAATCGATCATGCACTTGTTAGCCACTCATCAATTAGGTCAACCCTCAACTGATTTTACGCTCAATTGACCCTTAATTGATCATCAATTAGGGCTTGAATCAATTGGATTAGGGATTGGAATTGATTACCTCTTCAACATGTTTCAACATGAGTCTAATTGATTTGAAGCCATTGAACCATTATTCAATTTGATCATGACCTGACCCCAAACGGTCTTAGGATCATTTGGATGACCTACAAACAGTCTTGAGACCGTTTGCTCAAGTCCACATAAGAAACCAACTCATCTAATTATGGTTTGGCTCGTTGGATTGGTCACTAGGTCAATAATTAATTGCACTTCAGCTAATTGCCTTTAAATCTTCAACCACTTAACCGTAGTCAACCCTAGACCTCCAAACGGTCTTGGATGACCCCCAAATGATCTTGGGGTTGTTTGGATATCCTCCAAACGTTCTTGAGACCGTTTTCCCATTATTTCATCAAAAACCAAGTCATTCAATTAAGGTTTGAACCCTAGGTTTGGTCACCAAATCAGCAATCTATTATTCATCAACTTGATATCATAGGGACCCTCAATTGGTCAACCCTACTTAAACCTAGACCTCCAAACAGTCTTGGGTAATCACCAGGAGGTCTTGAGACCATTTGGGTGATCCCCAAATGGTTTTGAAACCGTTTGGGCCACTCAACCCAAACTTCAACATAATACTATTATTGAAATCAGCAATTGACCCGATTAGGGTTTTGATGATTGTTGGGCCTTCAATTGGTGAACCACTTGGAATTAATTGATGATTTTTGGTAGGTAATTAGTCTACATTATTCTCAACAGTTCTCCAAATGATCAATGCCTGGTCAACGCATCCAAATGGTCTTGGACCATTTGCTCCCATGCGTTCTTGTGAAACTATTTGCATTCAAACGGTTTGAAACCGTTTGCTCCAAACGGTTTGGCAAACCGTTTGCTAAAGTTGTGAGACTGTTTGTTAAAGTTAATTATTGGATAAATATAGGAATTAAAGTCATCTTCTTCTACCTCAAGAACATGGGCTGTTCTTCACAGAAATGATAGCAAGAACACACAAAGGTGTCTAAAGAAGAAGTATAAGTAACGATTTTAGAAAAGAAGGATGCAAAAGCAAAGCTTAAGGGTTTAGAGTTATAAAACCCACCTCTAGGACTGATCCAGAGCTCCAAGATTCGTAGATTTTATGGTGGCTTGAGATTCAGTAGGTTTCCAAGGTCCGTTCTTCAAGTTTTGGATGGAGAAGATGGCTAGAAAGAAGAATTGTGTGAAGAAAACCAATAAACCAACCTTGTTCTAGGGTTTCCACCATGAAATCGAGGTAGATGGTGATCAATACTTACCAAGTCAGATTGGTAGTCCTTCCTCTACTCTAGAGCTCCTTCTTGGTCGGCCAAAGCAAAAATATAGGGAAAGGAACTAAGGGAAACGATCCCTTGCTTTGTTGAAAAGGATTCCTTTATATAATTATGGGTATTTTCAAGGAAAAGAAAAAAGATTGTTATCCCTTTTATTTCCTAAACATATCCACCAAGGCTTGCTCCATCCTTGGCCACGTTTTCCACCTACTATACTCATGCAAACTCCTCCATTATCCAAGGTTTAAAGGAAAAGAAACCAAACAGCTTAATATTTTGTATATATTAAAGGGTCATTTGCTTAAATCTTGATTATTTTAATATCAAGATTATCTCTCCTCTTTGATCATTCAAATGAGGCTCCCCTCTCATTTTATTTGTTCCACTTGATGCCAATAAACATGAGAGATCCTCTAGAGGTATATTTTACATGTTGGACCCTAGGTTTTGGGTAATTTGCACATTACACCAAAACTAGGTTTTAAGGTACAAGGATTGCTCTACAAGCTATATCTTGGTGCCCAAGCTTGTGAAAACTGTACCACTTCATCATATTCATTATTATGATGTCTACACATCAGAGGAACATCTTAACATGTGCAATTTGCAAGTTAACCCCTCAACTTGGGTAATTTGCACTTTAGTCCATCATTAACAAAACAATGTTTCAACATGATTCAAAAAGGACTGAAATTTAAATATAAGTTCCTCAAAAGTCTTAGTTACATTTCAAAGGATAAACACAAGCATCTAATCACTTAATTAAGCAAAATACCTAGGGTTAGTACATAATCCAGGTCGGGGATGTTACATTATAGGATTACGTTTGATGATGTCAACGTATACCCAATGACATGTGATGAGTTTAGTGACTCCATGTTTAAGAATCACAATCACCACCTTCACTATGAGATATGACTATGACCATCGATGATGTTTTCCATGTGTCACTCTCAAGGTGGGTCTGTCTCATACAATGTTCCCTAACATGCATATGTGTGCTTTGTTTGATATACCATATCATGACTAATGAGATTATGTCATCAACCAACCCACACTCTAGTCTTTGGTGTTATTAGTGTCTATCTACCTTCCACAGTAACAACCGACTAGGAACATAATAAGAATGTACATACTCTTAACATCTGTGTGATCTCATTGTTCATGTAACACCCCTGACCTGGCTTTTGGGAATACCCTAGAAGATTTGCCTAAGTAAGTTTCTTAGAACCTTGTCTTAATATTTTGAAAAGTAATTAATACTTAAGGAGAGTTTAATTTTCAAGTTTGAGCTTGTTTGCAAATTTTTTGTGCTTTATATGATAATTTTGGTGCAAATTACAATTTACACAAAATGAGGGGTTGATTGTGCAAATTATCACATCTACAGTTTCCCTTATATCTCTTGGAATCATGTAGAGGAGATAGAAAGTAAGGGGCACCTTGATTGAGTCTTGGTTGAGTGATAGCACTCTTGGTGGTGAAAGAACCAAAGAATGATGAGTGTCTTGAACCCTAGATGGGGTTGTGTCGAGTTATGAAGTGTATATGGGAGTGCCTATCAGCTTGGAAGCCATAGAGGAGGTTCCATATTGGTTTAAAAACTTTTTGAAAGTATTCATGATGGGATAAGCACCTCAAGTAAGTGAAGCCTATCGGTTTAGATGTTCCTTGCAAAAGTTGTATCAGTTTGCATATAAAGTAATCTTGGGTTGTGATATCTTATCAAGCAAGATACCCAATGGTTGATATCATATCTTTGGGTTAACCTAATGAGTTTTGCATGATGATATAATTATGGTTTCATGGAGTCAACATGCATGGACACGTGTTACCTAAGTGCATATGGTGATGACACCTCACATACACTCTCTTTCATGAGCCTAAACTATATAAGCCCCACTTTTTACAAGCAAGTAAACCTTTCAACTCTTTTACCATATCCTTCTTGGTGGACGACCCTAGGAGCTCAAGGATCAAGAGGGAGCTCGAGCATCTTGCTTAAGGTGAATCCATGGTCATCTCCAACCTTGGGTGGACTATGCTTCCTGGGTCATGGTTCCTTTATTTCTTTTCTTCTTCACCAAGTCCCTAACTATGGTATCTTCTTTCATATAGAAGTGTTGTGATTGAGTCCTAGACTTTTGATAAGTCATCTTCAACCTTGGGAACGTGGATCTTTGAAGCTTGAAGCTTTAGTGGTGATCTTGAGGGGGGTTATGTAACTTGAACTCAACTCTATTATTATTCACCTTCAATCATGCAATACTTGACGATTCCTTTTCAATTTTGGCTTTCCTTGCTTGGATGATGATTTTATGAGATATAATGGATATATGGGACTGTTTTCCTTAAACTAAAGTGTTAATGGATGAATGGTTGAAGCTTGAATATTATGGAATCTCATTTTCACAAACCGATATTGTTTTGAGAAACCCTAACCTGATATGGGGTTATGTGAAGAGGAAACTGATACACATGAGTGCCTAAACTGTTATCAGTTTGTTACATGTGAAGGACTATTGTTCCTTCAGTTTTTTAGCATGTCACCTCAAGCTAAGAATAAGGGTAGGTCGTATCTTGAAAGATAATAACATTTTGAAGGCAATAGGGCAACCCAATATACTCTAACCAAAGCAACCTGGCACACCTCTTGCCCATCACAAGTGTGATGGGTAACACACCTAGGCCGACACACCATGTGAAGGTGTGGGAAATACATGCCTTAAAGTCATGGCCAACACACCAAGTAGTGGTGAGTCTGATACATTGATAGGAAAGAAGAAAATAAGGGTGGTGATGATGGTTAACTCGATACAATCAAAACCCTAGAGGTCGATACACTAGATGATAGTATGGCAGATACCCTAGAGTATACTATGGTCGACACAAAAAGTGATAGGGTGGTCGATACCCTAAAGTGAGGTCAAGTTGAGATGCTCAAATGAGGTAAAAATATTCTGCTAAAGTATGAAGAAGGAGATGCACCAAGGTACGGTGAAGGTGATACACCAAGATGTGATTTATGTCTGGTATCACCTCAAGCACCTCACAACCGATATCACCCTAAGACCTATAAACCGATATCTCTTTGATGTGCTATGGTCGACACAAGTGAAGAATGTCATGGCCGATACATGTGTCTAGGCCAACACAAGTGAATGTGTCTAGGCCGACACAAGAGTTAGTGTGTAGGCTGATACACCTTGATGAGTGTAGGCCAATACACCTTGATGAGTGTAGGTCGATATAGCTTGATGAGTGTAGGCCAATACATGATGAATGTAATCAATTGAGACACTATGAAGTAATGAGATGAATACACTTTAATAAGTGTAGGCTGATAAACCCTAAAGAGGGTTAAGCCAATGTAAGAAGTATGTTGGAATCAATATCCTAGTAAGGATGAGAGAGAAACTTATACTACTCATATGAAAAAGGTAATACTTCATGTTGATAATCAATTGATGATATTTGATGAGAGTAATTAAGTATGATTGAATGCTTATGGCAATAATAAGCTCTTATGGTGAGAATTAGGGTTAGTTGTTAAATATGAACTTGAAACCTTAATCGGTTACAAGGGGAAACCCTAACCCTAATTATGAGAGGGTTGCAATTTGAATGATTCTCTTTATGGAATGGTGATGATATTTACTTGATATTGCTTTTACCATGAAATCCTAACCATGCAGGTATTATGAGATGATGAGCATAGCCAATTATGAGCTATGATGATTTAGCATGATACAGATTATGTAAGGCCTTGTGAGCCATGTGAAATACTTGTACAACAAGTATGATATATGTATATGGGTCTGATGACCTAGGGATGATTGTTGCCTGGTAAGAGGTGACATTGTTCAATGCTAAACTAAGGGTTTGATACCCAAAATGGGTGATTATGATAATGAAAATGTTGAAGGGATGAGATTCCTAGTAATATGTTCAAGGGATTGAGATCCCAGGATAGGGTAACAAGATGTGTTCCAATCGATACAAGATTCCTTGAAAAATGTATTACACCTTCCTTTGTAGCATTCATATATAATCCATTCTTGTAACTTGATTGATGCTAAAAGATGTTGTAGTGCTTTTAACTTATCAAGTGAAATTAAAAATGTAGTTTGCCCTGGCCATAGATTCATTCAGTGTCAGGATTTATTGAATGGTGAAACGAGTTTTACTCAGAGCGCATATTGTTGAATATGTGGGGTGCAAGTTTAGGTATCTCCTTGTATCCTTAACTAACATGATTGGTTGCGGGCCATACCCTGAAGAAAGTTTGGTTGTAGGTCGTAACTCAAGATGCAACCAGGATTGGTTACGGACCATACCATGATAAGAATCAGGATTGACTATGAGTCATACCATGATAAGGGAATAGCTATGGGTTGTATCTCTCTAGCGATGAGCATGTAACCCAGGCTAGATAATTGCAGTTTGACTCATCATGTCACTACCAATATTCTCATAATGACCGAGGGGTTGAGGTCATGGAGTTTGACTCTTCCATGAACCTTGTATGGCATTGAAGCTACCTAATTTAGTTTGGTTAAAGCATGAGCGGTGTACCTCATCTCCTCAGGGTATAAGATTGAATGTTGAAAGATGTAATCATATGTGTAGCGTATTTGCTTAAGGATCAAATATGGAAACATTGAATGAGGCTGCAATTACTTTTATATGTCATAGTTGATAAATGTTATACATGTTCTTCATATTCCTTTTAAAAATAATTAGATGATCTATAGCTCAGTGATAGTTATCTAAACTACTTAAATGATGAGATTGCTCTACTTTGTATATAACAAGTAGTTATACCTATTTAGTTCAATAAAGGTTTCTTCTACTCTCTTTCATAAGATCTATTTGAGATAATAATATTGTTGGTGGAGGGTTATATCTCCCGCTGAGATATGGATCTCACCCCATGGGTTTCCACACTTTTTAGGTGAACGTGCACAACGAGGTAGAAATGGTACAATAGAGAGCGAGAAGCAGCAGTAAGGACAGTAGTAACAGCTCAGGTTGAGAGCTATGTTATGTATCTTGTAGATATAGATTCCTATGTGTCATCCCTATACTCTCGGGTCCTTGGGAGATAGTGCTTAAACAATTTTATAATCAATATGAGATTTTTGGCTAGTATGCCTTGATGTACAATGTTGCTTTTATATATGTTTTTGTAAAGCAATTGATATCTCATATCCTTGCGAGGTGATGGAACAATGTATGTATGAAGTAAACCATGATGTAAATATGGCTTTGGTTCTTTCTATAAAGAGTTTCCTAGTAGTGGATCTCTTGGTAAAAAGGTTTTATTTTTTAGTGATTTTCGATAATCTGCTGCGAATGGTTATTTCCATGTAGTTTTCTGTGATAACATTGTCTATTTGATAGCGGTCATCATAATTTTTGGCATCCAAGCCTTAGGTTTGTTGAGTCTATAGGGACATAGGATTAAGGTTGTTGAGTATGTTCTAGTGTCCTCCGATTTATCTTATAGTGACTTCGACTTATATAGAAGAAGAAGTAAAGCTTAAAGATGTCTGGAGAACATGAGGAACATGTTGTTGAGAGCAACATTGCTGCACCAAGAGGAGGTGCAAGGGAACAGGATAGAGAAGAATAAGTGCTTGATAATCCCAATTTGGATTTGGATAAAAAATAAATCAAAGTTTTTACATGTACCTTATAAAAATATTAAATACAAAGTATTCTTTTTCATTAACTGATATATGAATATCCTTTTTTTCATTTCCGTTACTGTTTGGATTTACATCAAAATTCAAAAACAACTTAATTGGTATGCCATATGTATCAGACTATGTTGGAAAACCCTGCTTTTCATGCTCTCCTTGGGCATTTCAAGACGACGGTAACACATATGATGGATAGGATGCCACCATCACCACCCAGTGCACCAGTCCCCAATGCAGAATCATTGGCTTCTGGTAAGACTTTCAAACGACTACGTCATGTAGGAGCTATAGAATATGTTGGAACAGATGACCCAGTAGATGTAGATTTATGGCTCACTAAGTTAGAAAAAGCTTTTAAGATCCTTATCATCTCGGAAACTGACAAAGTTAGGTATGTTGTGTACATGTTGAAGGGAAGTGTTGTCCATTGGTGGGTCATTGAAGAGGAGAAAAGGTCTAATGTTGCGGTCAGATGGGAGGAATTCTGAGGCGAGTTCACCAGCAAGTACTTTCCTCAGACGTATCTGGATGAGAAAATCTCGTAGTTTGAACGGATTAGGCAAGGGCCTATGAAGATTAATGAGTTTGAAGCTAAGTTCATGAAGCTTCTATGGTTCTGTCCACACATGGATACTACAGACCAGGAGAGGATTTGGCATTTTGAAAAGGGTCTGAACACTGGGTTATCCACATCTGCAGCAGCTCTAGAGAATAGGGAGAGATTTGCCACGTTTGTGGAATTGGTTAGGAGGATAGAAAGGTCAGTAACTGAGAAACATGAGGTCAACATTAGAAAAGGAATTGCCCAGTTCCAAGGATAGAGGTCCGAAAGCTACAAGAAGCCAAGGTATCTTACACTGTCAACACCACAAAGGTTCAGTTCTCAAATGCAGTGGATGACAAGTAATGGTAGAGGTTGTAGTTTTCTACCTATTGGAGCCCATATTCCAGCATCAATGTCCGTGACAAGGCCGTCTAGGCCACAACAAGAGACCATAGCCTGCCACAACTATGGGCAAATAGGACATCTGATGAGGGATTGTCCAGTAAGAGATACTGAGGTAACCCAACCACCGAGGCAAAGTCAGAAAGGATCTTAGAGGCAACAATTTAGTAGTGGTGCAGGAGGATGAGGATGTGTACAGGTGTCTCAAGTAGGTTCATCTGCACAAGGCAACAGAGGACAAGGTCGGCAGTAGGCAATGGTAAGATTCTATGTTATCAGTCAGTCAGAGGCAATAGTCAATCCATGAGTCGTGACAGGTCAGATGGGGTTATTTCATTCTGATATGTCTTCATCTTGCTTCGTATATGTTTTGATTGACCCAGGCACTACACACTCATTTATCACTTCTGAAGTGACTCATAATTGTCTTTTACATGTTAGTCATAGAATGGATAACTTGTTGTTTGAAACTTCGTTAGTTAGTTCTGCAGTGTTACAAGAGGTATGTTCCCCCTGTGTTCTTTCTTTATCATAAAACAGCATTCAAGTGGATCTTATACCACTTGATATTCATGGATTTGATGTAATCCTTGGGATAGATACATTGGAAAAGTATAACATAGTCTTGGATTGTGGTTCCAAGCAAGCTATATTTGCATGTGGTGGTGAGACATGGATTTTTCAGGGAGATAGGAAGATTCTTCCAACATGTCTAGTATCAAAAATGGTAGTAGAGAGACTATTGCGACATGGGTGTGAGGCATTCTTGGCACATGTGGTGGATACCAAGGTAGAAAGTCATAGTATTCCAGAAGTGCCAGTTGTTAGAGAGTTTAAGAATGTGTTTTCTGAGAAATTTCCTGATGTTCCTCCACCTTGAGAGATTGATTTTGGGATCAATCTAGTTATAGGATGGCTCCAAGTGAGATGGCAGAATTAAAGAAATAGTTATAAGATTTACATAATAACAGTTTTATCTGGCCAAGTACATTGTTGTGGGGAGCTCCTGTACTTTCTGTAAAGAAGAAGGATGGGTCTATGAGGTTATGTATAGACTATAGACAGTTGAACACAGTGACAATAAAGAACAAGTATCCTCTTCCAAAAATAGATGATTTGTTTGATCAGTTGTGTGGCTCAATAGTATTCTCTAAGATAGATCTGGGGTCAGGATATCATCAGTTACAGATTAAGGAGGATGACATACCCAAGTCAGACTTTAGGATAAGGTATGTTCATTATGAGTTCATCGTTATGTCGTTTGGACTAATTAATGCACCAACAACATTCATGGATTTGATGAATAGAGTGTTCCGGCCATTCCTTGATCATTTTATAGTGGACTTTAGGGAATACATTCTAATATACAGACAAGATAGCCTACAACATGAACAACATCTTCGTCAAGCATTGACTTTGTTAAGACAACATAAGCTATATGCTAAGTTTAGCAAGTGTGAGTTTTGGTTGTCAAAAGTCTCTTTTATAGGACATATCATATCTGCTAAAGGTATTCGTCTCAATCCTAAAAAGATGGAGTCTATTCTAGAATGGGAACAACCTAAGACACCAATAGAGATTTGCAGTTTCCTAGGTTTGGCAGGTTACTACAGGAGATTCATCAAAGACTTCAAT
Source organism: Alisma plantago-aquatica (assembly GCA_963693085.1). Lineage (NCBI taxonomy): Eukaryota > Viridiplantae > Streptophyta > Magnoliopsida > Alismatales > Alismataceae > Alisma > Alisma plantago-aquatica. The sequence continues at coordinate 573,704,183 of OY856410.1, forward strand.
TCTATAGCATTACCCCTAACTAAGTTAACCAAGAAGGATGTTCCTTTTGTCTAGAATGATAAGTGTCAACGCTCTTTCCAATTGTTGAAGGAAAAGTTGACTAGAGCATCGGTGTTAGTTTTACATGAGCAAGGGAAAGCATACATTGTCTTTTGTGATGCCTTAAAGAATGGTTTGGGATGTGTGTTGATGCAGGATAAATAAGTGATTTCTTTTGCCTATCGAAAACTTAAGAAATATGAGGAGAATTATTTGACACACGGTCTAGAGTTGGATGCAATGATTCGTGCCTTGAAAATCTAGAGACATTACTTGTACGGGGAGAAGTGTCAGATTTTTACAAACCATAAGAATCTAAAGTACATCTTTTCCCAGCAAGAGTTGAACATGAGACAGTATCGCTGGATGGAACTAATCAAAGACTATGATTGCATGATTGATTATCATCCAGGAAAGGCTAATGTGGTGGCAGATGCATTATGCAGAAAGTCTTCATCTTCATTCATAGATAAAGTATGATGTGTTATAAGCAGGATATGCTTGTCTCCTTATGACAGGTGAATGTAAAGCTGGAAGTATCTTTGCTATCCAAATTGTTGGCACAGATGCAAGTGAACCCTACGCTGAGACAACAGATCAGAAAAGCACAACAAGTACTATAATACAGCAAATCATATCAGAATATGGCAGTGAGAAGCAGGATGGCTTCAATGAGTCAGAGGATGAGATAGTTTGTTACCATGGTAGAATTGTGGTACCTGATGTTAATTACCTAAGGAAGATAGTTATGGAAGAAGCTCACTCATCTATGTATGTTATGCATTCAGGAAGTACCTGGATGTATCACAATCTAAAAGATATGTATTGATGGCCTGGTTTGAAGAAAGATGTAGTTGGATTTGTCATGTATGTGTGGTATGTCAGCAAGTTAAGAGCTGAGCACCAGATGCATGTAGGAACATTGCAACCATTACCTATACAACAATGGAAGTGGGATCATGTGATAATGAATTTTTCAGTTGGTTTTCCTAGAACAGTCAAGGGTCGTGATTCCATTTGGTTGATTGTTGACAGGTTGACAAACTTGACACATTTTCTTCCTGTTATGACAACATACATTGCTGAGAAACTTGCATAGATTTATGTAGATGAGATAGTGCAGTTGCACGGAGTCCCATCAACAATTGTGTCTGACAGAGTTCCTCAGTTTACAGGTTGCTTTTGGGAGCGATTACACACAACTTTGGGTACGCAATTAAAGTTTGTACTGCTTTCCACCCTCAGACAGTTGGACAATCTGAAAGGACTATATAGACCTTGGAAGACTTTCTTAGGGCATGTGTTCTTTAGTTTGTAGGTAGTTGGGATATACATTTGAGTTTGACAGAGTTTGCCTACAATACAAGTTATCAAAAAATTGATATGGCACCATATGAAGCGTTGTATGGTAGACATTGTAGGTCTCCATTATGCTGGTATGAAATAGGAGAATACCAACTTCTTGGTTTCAAACTTGTGCAACAAACAACTGAAAAGATTAAAGTGATATAGCAATAGTTAAAGGCAGCACAGGACAGACATAAGTCATATGCTGATAATCATCGTAGGCCTTTAGAATTTCAAGTAGGAGACATAATGTATCTCAAGGTCTCTCCTTGGAAAGGTGTTCTCAGATTTGGGAAGAAGGGTAAGTTGGCTCCTAAATTTATGGGACCCTATCTGATGATAGCATGTGTTGGAAAGGTAGCCTATAAGATGGAACTACCACCTAAGTTGCACAGACTACATCCAGTATTCCATGTATCTATGTTGAGAATAAGTCACCCTGATATAGAGCTTGTATTGCAACATATAGAGGTAGAATTAGATGAAGATATATCCTATGTGGAAGGTCCAGTTTTGATTTTTGACAAAGAATCAAGAAGTTGAAAAAGAAAGACATAGTGCTTGTGAAAGTTCTTTGGAATCATCATGGCATTGAATAAGCCACATTAGAGTTGGAGGAAGAGATGAGGAGGAAGTAACCTTACTCTTTCTCTTGATATTTTGGGGACAAAATCCTTGTTAGGGGTTGATAACTTGTAACACCCCTGACCTGGGTTTTGGGATAACCCTAGAATCTTTTCTAAGTAAGTTTCTTATAACTTTGTCTTATCTTATAACCTTGTCTTAATCTTTTGAAAAGTAATTAAGACTTAAGTAGAGTTTAATTTTCAAGTTTGAGCTTGTTTGCAATTTGTTTGTGCTTTATATGATAGTTTTGGTGCAAATTGCAATTTACCCAAAATGAGGGGTTGATGTGAAAATTATAACCTCTAGAGTGTCCCTTCTCTCTCTTAGAACCATCTAGAGGATAGAGAAAGGAAGGGGTGCCTTGATTGAATCTTGGTTGAGTGATAGCACTCTTGGTGGTGAAAGAACCAAAGAATGACGAGTGTCTTGAACCCTAGATGGGGTGATGTCGAGTTATGAAGTGTATATGGGAGTTCCCATCGGCTTGGAAGCCATAGAGGAGGTCCCATATCAGTTTAGAAACTTTTTGGAAGTATTCATGATAGTCTAAGCACCTCAAGTAAGTGAATCCTATCAGTTTAGATGTTCCTTGCAAAAGTTGTAACAGTTTGCATATAGAGTAATATTGGGTTGTGATATCTTGTCAAGAAAGATACCCAATGGCCGATATCTTATATATCTTTGTATTATCCTCATGAGTTTTGCATGACGAGATAATTATGGTTGCAAGGACATGTGTTACCTAAGTGCATATGGTGATGACACCTCACGTACACTCTCTTTCATGAGCCTCAACTATATAAGCCCCTCTTTTCACAAGCAAGTAAACCTTTCAACTCTTTTACCATATCCTTCTTGGTGGACGACCCTAGTAGCTCAAGGAGAAAGAGGGAGCTCAAGCATCTTTCCTAAGGTGAAACCATGGTCATCTTCAACCTTGGGTGGACTATGCTTCTCGGGGCATGGTTCCTTTCTTTCTTTTTTTCTTCACCAAGTTCCTAACTATGGTATATTCTTTCATATAGAAGTGTTGTGATTGAGTCTTTAACTTTTTATAAGTCATATTCAGCCTTGGTAATGTGGGTCTTTGAAGCTTTAAGCTCTAGTGGTGATCTTGAGGTGGGTTATAAAACTTGAACTCAACTATGTTATTATTCACCTTCAATCATGCAATACTTGATGATTCCTTTTCAATTTCGACTTTCCTTTCTTGAATAATGATTTTATGAGATATAATGGATATATGAGGTTGTTGTCCATGAACTAAAGTGTTAATGGATGAAGTTTTGAAGCTTGAAGATGATGGAATCTCCTTTGCACAAACTGATATTGTTTTGAGAAACCCTAACCCAATATGGGGTTATGCGAAGAGGAAACCAATACACATGAGTGCCTAAACCGTTACTGGTTTGTTACATGTGAAGGAATATTGTTACTTAAGTTTTTATCATGTCACCTAAAGCTAAGAACAAGGGTATGCCGATATCTTGAAAGAGAATGAAATTATGAAAGCAATAGGGCAAACCGATATGCTCTAACCAAAGCAACCTGGCACACCTCTTGCCCGACACAAGTGTGATGGGTGACACACCTAAGCCAACACACCATGTGAAGGTGTGGGCAATACACTCCTTGAAGTCATTTCCAACACACCAAGTAGTGGTGAGGTCGATACCTTGACATGAAAGAAGAAAACAAGGGTGTTGATGATGGTTAACCCGATACAATCAAAATCCTAGAGGCCGATACACTACATGATAGTATGGCAGATACCCTAGAGTATACTATGGCTGACACATAAAGTGACAGTGTTCGATACCGTAAAGTGAGGTTAAGTTGAGATGCTTAAGTGAGGTAAAAATATTTTGCTAAAGTATGAAGAAGGTGATGCACTAGGGTATGGTGAAGGTGATACACCAAGATGTGATTCATGGTCGATATCACCTTAAGCACCTCAGAACCTATACCACCCTAAGGATCTCTAAACTGATATCTCTTTGATGTGATGGTCGACACAACTGAAGAGTGTCATGGTTGATACATGTGTCTAGGCCGACACAAGTGAATGTATCTAGGCCGACACAAGAGTTAGTGTGTAGGCCGATACACCTTAATGAGTGTAGGCCGATACACCTTGATGAGTGTAGGCTGATGCACCTTGATGAGTGTAGGTCAATACATAATGAATATAATCAATTGAGACACTATGAAGTAATGATACATATACACTTTAATAAGTGTAGGATAATAAACCCTAAAGAGGGTTAAGCCAATGTAATAAGTATGTTGGAATCAATATCCTAGTAAGGATGAGAGAGAAACTTATTCTACTCTTATGAGAAAGGTAATACTTCATGTTGATAATCAATTGATGATATTTGATGAGAGTAATTAAGTATGCTTGAACACTTATGGCAATTTTAAGCTATTATGATGAGAATTAGGGTTTAGTTGTTAAATATGAACTTGAAAACCCTAATCAATTACCAGGGGAAACCCTAACCTAATAATGAGAGGGTTGCAATTTGAATGATTATCTTTATGGCATGGTGATGATATTTACTTGATATTGCTTTTACCATGAAATCCTAACCATGCAGGTATTATGAGATGATGACATGTATGAGCCATGATGATTTAGCATGATATAGATTACATAAGGCCTTGTGAGCCATGTGAAATACTTATACAACAAGTATGATATATGTATATGGGTCTAATAACCTAGGGATGATTGTTTCCTGGTAAGAGGTGACATTGTTTAATGTTGAACTAAGGGATTGATACCCAAAATAGGTGATTATGATAATGAAATGTTGAAGGAATGAGATTCCCAGTAATATGTTCAAGGGATTGAGATCCCAGGATGGGGGTAACAAGATGTGTTCCAATTGATACAAGATTTCTTAAAAATGTATTACACCTTCCTTTGTAGTGTTTATATATAATTTATGCTTGTAACTTTATTAATTCTAAATGATGTTTTAATGCTCTTAACTTATCAAGTGAAACTAAAAAAGTAGTTTGCCCTTGTCATAGATCCATTTAGTTTTAGGAATTGTTGAATGGTGAAATGAGTTTTACTCAGAGCGCATATTGTTGAATATGCGGGGTGCAAGTTGAGGTATCTCCTTGTATCCTTAACTAATAGGATTGGTTGCAGGCCATACCCTGAAGAGAGTGTGGTTGTAGGTCGTAACTCAATATGCAATTAGGATTGTTTACAAGCCATACCCTGATAAGAATCAGGATTGACTACGGGTCATACCCCAATAAGGGAACGGCTATGTAGAAAACTGTAGCGATGAGCCTATATACCCAGGCTAGCTAATTGTAGTTGTACTCATCATTTCATTGCCAATATTCTCATACTAACCGAGGGGTGAGGTCATGGAGTTTGGCTCTTCCATGGACCTTGTATGGCACTACTGCTACCTAATTTAGGTTTGTTGGAGCATGAGCAGTATACCTCATCTCCTCAAGTCATAAGATTGATTGTTGAAAGATGTAATCAGCCGTGTAGCATATTTGCTTAAGGATCAAGTATGAAAACATTGAATGAGGCTGTAATTACTTTTATATGTCATAGTTGATAAATGTTATACACATTCTTCATATTCCTTTTAAAATGATTAGATGATCTATTGCTCATTCATAGTTATCTAAACTACTTAAATGATTAGATTTCTCTACTATGCATATAACAAGTAGTTATACATGTTTAGTTCAATAAAGTTTTCTTCTACTCTCTTTCATAAGATTTATCTGAGAAAATAATATTGTTGGTAGAGGGTTATATCTCACCCCGTGGGTTTCCACACTTTTTAGGTGGACGTGCATGAGGAGGTAGAGATCATGCAATAGAGAGCAACAACAGCAAGGACAATAGTCACAGCTGAGGTTGAGAGTGTTGTTATGTGTCTTGTAGATATAGAGTCCTATGTGTCGTATCTATACTCTTAGGTCCTTGGGAGATAGTGCATAAGTAGATTTATAATTGATCTGAGATTTTGGCTAGTATGTCGCGATGTACAATGTTGTGTTTATATATGTTTTGGTAAAGCAACTGATATCTCATATCCTTTAGAGGTGATGGAATGATGTATGTATGAAGTAAACCATGATGTACATATGGCTTTGGTTCTTTCTGTAAAGAGTTTCCTGGTAGTGCATCTCTTGGTAAAAAGGTTTTAATTTTTAGTGATTTTCATTAATCCGCTGCTAATGGTTATTTCCACGTAGTTGTGTGCGATAACGTTATTTGTTTGATAGTGGTCGTCACAGTTCAAGTCATGTACTTGAAGACATACGTCATTGAGTATTATCATTCGTTAGACATTTACTATGTTTCCTCATTATCTAATAACTGAGTGAAACATAATGAATTGGAAGGTTGCCTTTATTATTCATTATTATTAATCAAATTCTTTATATGCCATGTCAATCATCATATGATTGGCTCTATGGGCATACCTTACCAACAAACTCCCACTTTCACTTAGAGCCAATCACCAATGAATCTCATTCTCAGTGATCTAAACATGTCTATCATGTTTCTGTTGCGCAAGTGCTAATCTAGCGGGTTAGCAACACTTTGTCATAGTCGCTAGATTGCATGTTTCACATCTGTTTGTTGTTACGACATTTGGTATGAGATGAAAATGTTGTAGTATGATCTTAGATATTCCTGCATAATCAATATCTCCATTGATGCCGTAGTATTTCTAGTGTGTCATCAATGGTTGGAACATCTATTCATCATATGAACTTCTAGATTCGTACTTTATCCATTCATGTGTTCTTAACACCATGTCATACAACTTCTTTTATAATTAATGGCTTATAGTTCGTAACTCTTCCAACTCTCAATTATTTTTTCTTTAAAATTAAACATATTTTATGTTGCGATCAAATTATTTCATTTCGGAACCTTGCATTAGTGTAACCCTTTACACTCAACTCTTCCTTGTTAACAACATATCCTTAAGTACTTTCACAAGTATTAATGGATGTCTCAATGACATTTTCCAGTGACCCTCATTGGAATCTAACATATCTTGTCATGTCCAGTACATACAAGACTATGGGACGATTACATTATATGGCATACATGATAGATCCAATGCCATCTTATTCATGTCTTTTCCATTCCTCATAGGAATCAGAACATTGGATTCTTGAGAAACTAACCCCATCTATATGGATAGAATCTCTCCCATTGAATCCTTCATATTGAACTCTTTCAACATTAGCCAATATGTATTCATTTGGGTTATGAAACTTTCAAGAACTAACTCTATAGATCTTGATCCTTATCACATAGGATGTTTCACCTAATCATTTCTTTGTTGAAGGTGTTTTCCATGCCAGATCACAATACTCACAATACTAGGATGCCATTCCCATCAATATTGAGACATTATTCCTCATTGTATGTGTATATTCTCCCACAAAATCTTTTGTAATTACATATTTCATCTTTTATCTTGACTCAAGTTAAAATCTTTGGCTTTCATATCAATTCAAATATTTCATGTCTGGTATGCTTATTTCGACTTCTTTGTAGCTTATAGACTTTATCTGCATTAATGGAGTTATAAAACCTTCGGGTTGTGTCACATATACATCCTCTCATTTATTCCTATTAAGGAATGTGGTTTTAATCTCCATATGCCAAATCATCAAATCTTAACAAGATGTAATGGTAAGCTAGCCAATTGGTGAAGTGATTTCATCATGTTCAACACTTGAACTTGATTTAAAATCTCTACAACCAATCTCTCCTTCATTTTGTCCATGTTGGTTTTCCTCCTGAAAACCTAATTGCACCTTATGGGTTTTACCCCTTTATGTGGTTCCACCAAGATCATATCTTGTTGCTCTCATAGATTCTATGGCCTTAAGCCATTATTCAAACTTTAGTCCCTCAATAGTTCTTAGTTGATGGCTGACTCATCATCTTATGGTCAACTCACAACCTATCTGAGTTATAGGATTCACAATATTTTAACTCCAGATATGTTCTACTAGAACTATGAGTCATGTGTTACATAATGAACTTGAGATTCCACAACAACTTGTGATTCTCCAAAGTTTCACTTACACCTGTTATGGTTCAAATGTTTCTTGTTGGTCTCGAACTTTTTGAGTTCTACTTTACTCCCATGGATTGTTTTGGAATACAGTTATATGACTAACAAATACTTTTTTATTTGATTGACATAAGTAGTGTTTCAACAAACTAACATATGATTAAATATTTTCAAGAAATTGTTTTCTTGCCAAGTTTCAATCTTTAGGACGTATCGGGACATTCACATACCATACCTCATATATTGTACATTAAACCGCGATACTTTTAATTTAGTGCTAAGAATTTATTCTTAAGGAATTAGAAGATTAGATTAAATAATAACCACATCATGACTCATCATGTTGTGATTCCTTCTTTCTGATACATCATCATGTTTCAGGTGGAGTCAACTGTGATACACTATCATGGTCTATCCATAAGGTCCTCAAACTATTCCTTGTAGATTATTTTAGCATTGATCTTGTCAAATCATCTTAATACCCTTTAAGAAAGTTAAATACTTCATACATGTAATCTTCTTGAACACTTAAAAAGATTTTATTTTACTTCATGCATATCACCATATGATCATTAAATACTATGAAGTATAAATAATAGTCCTTTTCCACTTATTTTAGAAGATCTTCATACATCAATATGTATAAGTCCTAATAGAATGCTTGTTTCTCCACTACACTTAGTGGGAAGTGGTATGTCATGTTGCTCACATATAAGACTTCCATGTCTCTTCTTGGTTCAATAACTAAAAGTGTCTAGACGAACATCAACATGTTCTAGGAATATGTCACAGAGATGTTTTTTACCTTAGGTCCACACTCCTAATGGCTACAAAGACAAAAGCGGGTGGACTTGGGAGTCCGTGGGTAGAATGGTACTACTATTTTACACAGGAACCATATACATAAAAGAAATAACAACAAGAATAAAGAGATACAAGATACTAAACATAGAGATCATAGATATGTAGCCACTTCTAGATTCAAGTATACCTATTTGTATTGCATTTCATAGTTTAGAGTCTTGAGTGCAGTGGATCTTCATATGGCAACTACAAAAATGATAAACACAATATATTAATGCTAAAGCATTAACTATGCTATGAAAAGGCATGTAAAAAGTTTAAGAGTAATATAAAAGTTGCTTGGTTAGAAACATCATATAGGAAAGAAGTAAAACAAGGCGAGAATACTTAATGATAAAGTTTTATACAAAGCATGTTTTAAGTACATTTCCATTATACTTAACAACATTATTATGGTCATTGACCAGCTTCCTCAAAGGAAGGTTTTGTAAGGGTGCTCAAAATTAGCCAACCCTTTCATATACGTGAGGGACCTCAAGACCTTAGTCAATGATCTAACCCTTTATCGACATGGTTTTCCTTATCTCAATATCTCAAGTACGACGCCCAACCTAGTGTCCTTGCCCTAAAACTTCAGGCAAGTACACAGGGTTTGTATAATGGACTAGTTCAATTATGTTCAAGGTTTTTCCAACATATTTCAAATGATACAAACATACTTATCATAGGGAACTAGTAGCTCAAACAAGTACTTATCTAGCCAAGCATTTATACGGGCATACATACAAACAATCCAATACCATAGTAGGGTCAAGAGAGTAAGCATACCTTATGAGTTATGATTCTTGAGTAGGATTCCTAGGGATGATCCAAACCAAGGGAACCTTGCAAAGTAAAGATATAGCATGGTAACTTAGATCAGGAGGGTTTTGATAATATAAACATGTTCTAGTCCAAGTGGATGTTATCCTAACTCATGTTTTTAAAAGCATTCAATCATAGTCCCATCATGTCATCCAAGCATGTAATTAACATCATAGTTTAAAGTATTACCAAAGCTACTTTTGGTTGTAGGGTTAACATCCACTTTAGATTAGGTATAAGGTGATATCATCACTGATTTGGGGTCATGGAAAACATCAAAATCGAGTATTTGTTATGATTTGATCATATAGAACATTACTAGTCATACTAGTTTGTTTCCAAGCAAGATTGGTACATTTCAAAGTCATATGGGCATTAAGTAGATGCATTTTATATTAAGGGTTGTAAGCATGATAAAGTTGTTGATTTGATTTATAAAATACATGTGTAGCAATTGATCATTTTGCTTACAAGAATAGAGTCCAAACAACCCATAACTACAATTAGGTCAAGCTAGGATTCACGTGTAGACCATGAAGATCCAAAAGATTGCATGAGTGTGCCACATAGAATTTCATATCACAAAACATTAAAGGGTCCAATTCAAGGGCTAAACATGAAAGTTTGATCACCAAGTACCAATATTAGCATATAAGTTAAGGATTCAAACTTATAAGTGCCAAAATCACACGTTAGAGGAATGCTAAGTCCCAAGATTGGATAATAACATCATGTATTTAACACAAAAATGTTGTAGTGATCAGTGGTCGGTAGGTCCACTGATGCACTTTAAGCCTAAGGGCTTTGACTCACCGCTTGAGTACCCAGGTTGAGAGGTGGAGTCTGAGATATCTGACCGCTCCCATTAGCCGCCGAGAGGCAGACATGCCGATGCCAGCTACAGACGTGGTATTGAGATTAAAGACTTAGGAACCCAGGCATGCTTCGGATGTGGGTGTGACAGCTTGGTATCAGAGCATATGTTGAACCTAAAATGATTTTAGGTTTGAGACAGGGGTGATAAGAGATCGATAGGATTAGGATGTTTTCCTCTTTGAACTGTAATTTTCTAACAGATGTTTTCTGTTATGGATATGTAGATGGAAGGAAGAGGATGTGGACATGATGAGGAAGAAGCTGAGAGCCATTACAGCCCTGACCCTCAAGCAATGGCTCAAGGTGGAGAGGATAATGAGGAAACAAGGATGTATCATTTTTTTAGACAAAATAAAAATACAAGATGGACAGGAAGCCTTCTTCTTCTAGTAAGGATTTGATCAGATCCTATGAGTTGGTGAAGAAGCTTGGTGGAACTAAATTTTTTGGAACAACATATCCAGCTATGGAAGAGGTGTGGCTTCGACAACTGGAAAAAGTCTTTGCCTAATGGAGCTATTAGAAGATAAGAAAATCAATCATGGAGTCTATTTACTCAAGGGAGATGCTGAGCTGTGGTGGCGGGGAGTGGAAGATAAAAGAAGAAATGTAGAGATGACTGGGATGGACTTTGTGGATGAGTTTCCCCTTAAGTATTTTCCTCCTACCTTCCTAAGTGATAAGATTAAACAGTTTGATAATATCAGACAAGAAAGTATGACAATTGGTGAATACGAGGCACATTTCACAAGGTTGGCAAATTTCTGTTCGCAACTTGTACCTGATGATATAGAAATGTGTAGAAGATTTCAACAGGGATTAAGATCAGAGATTAGACACACTGTGTCAGCGAGAAAACTTGGGGAATTTGTGGAAGCAGTGAGATGTGTAGAAGAGTCAGTTAATGCTGATAAGCAATCTAAGAGTAAGAAAAGATCTGGAGACTTTAATAGAGGGGTACAAAGCAGTTGTGGATACAAAGGAGGTGATGGTTTCTTTTCTAAGATAGGATGAGGAGGACTTGACTGTTTTGGGAGATAAGGATCTAAGTTTTCACCAAGTAGAGGAAGGCCCAATTCCAGTAGATGGAATACACAGTCTACATGGATACCTCCAACTAGGTCTTCAGGATCTTCAGTGTCAGTAACAGGACCGCAGAAACATGATGCATCCATATGTGACAATTGTGGCAGGGCACATTCTAGTCAGTGATGGGTAACTAACTCTCCAATATGTTTTCATTGTGGGTAGATGGGACATATAAAAATGGACTGCCCAAAGCTTCCATATGTTTCAGAACAAGGTTCAAAATTACAGAGGCGGGCTCCAGTTAGAGGGGGCAAGTTCTTCAATGGCTTCAGGTTCTAGAGGGGGAGCACCTAGTACCAGTAGTGGACAGCGAGGACAACATGGCAGTGGGAGAGCTACTAGACGCTTCTTCTCAATGACACCATCTAAAGGTGTAGTTTCACCCAGAGTTGTGACATGTGAGATGATTCTCTTTAACAACATTTCTATTACAATATTAATAGATCCTGGTTCAACACATTCTTTCATTCAAAGATCGATAGTTAGTGGACTAAATCTTCTAACCCAGGATTTATCTTATGAGTTGTTAAAAGTTCCACTAGGTGATTCCTCAGTTTTAACAGAAGTATGTCATGGATGTTTGTTAAGTTTTAGTGGATATACAATAGCAGTTAATCTCATACCCTTAGATATTAATTGTTTTCAAATCATTTTGGGTATGCACTGCCTTGAGACATATCTTGTCTAGTTAGATTTTTGGAAGAAAGAAGTTATCTTTCAACAAGGTGGTTTTTCATGTGTCTTTACTAGAGATAGAAAAGTCTTGTCCACATGTATAGTATCAACTGATATAGCTGATAAGATGATGAGAAAGGGGTGTGGGGCCTTTTTAGCACATGTGGTGGATGCTAGGTCAGAGAAAAGAGCAGTCAGTCTAGCAGATATTCTAGTAGTATGTGAGTTTTCAGATGTCTTCCCGAATGAGTTACCAGTTTTACCACCTAAAAGATATATTGACTTTGAGATACATACTTTACCTAGTAGCCATCTGGTAGCATTACCTTCCTATAGAATGTCACATGGGGAGTTAAAGGAATTGAAAACCCAATTACAAAAGTTGTTGAATAAAGGATTTATTCAAACCAATACTTCACCTTGGGGAGCTCCAGTACTATTCATGAAAAAGAAGGATGGAACCATGTGGTTATGTATAGACTATAAACAATTGAATAAGATAACAATTAAGAATAAATATCCTTTGCCTAGGATTGAAGACCTATTTGATCAACTTCATAAGGCAACGATCTTTTCAAAGATAGATCTCAGGTCAGGTTATCATCAGTTAAGGATAAAGGCATCTGATGTACCTAAGTCAGCATTTCCGAGCGAGGTATGGGCACTATGAGTTTGTAGTTATGTCTTTTCGATTAACAAATGCCCCTGCAACCTTTATGGACATGATGAATAGGGTTTTCAGACCATATTTAGATCAATTCATAGTAGTGTTTATAGACGACATCTTTATATATTCTTAAGATGTGGAACAACATGAGAAACATTTGAGGATTGCCCTACAGTTGTTAAGGAAACATCAGCTTTATGCTAAGCTCAGCAAATGTGAGTTTTGGTTGGCTGAAGTATCTTTTCTTAGACATGTCATATCAGGAGAAGGGGTTAGTGTTGACCCTAAGAAGGTAGAATATGTTCTTTAGTGGGAGCAACCTACGACCCCTACTAAGATCAGAAGTTTCCTAAGGTTAGCATGATATTACAGGAGATTTATAAGGAACTTTAGTGCAATAGCAGCATCTCTTACATGCTTAACAAGGAAGGATGTACCTTTTGTTTGGTTCGAGACATATGAGAAAAGTTTCCAAAATTTAAAGAATAAGTTAACTACAGCACCAGTCTTGATATTACCAGAGGCGGATATGGGCTATGTGGTTTTCTATGATACGTCTAGGAGAGGTTTGGGATGTGTTCTTATGCAAGAAGGGAAAGTGGTGGCCTATGCTTCTAGACAACTTAAGAAGAATGAAGAGAACTATCCCACACATGATCTTGAGTTAGTAGCAGTAGTGCATGCTCTGAAGACATGGCATCATTATCTCTATAGTGAATCGTGTCAGGTCTTTACTGATCATAAGAGTCTGACGTATATTTTCACATAGAGGGATCTCAATCTGAGACAACGTAGATGGTTGGAGATTATATAGGATTATGATGTCACTATTGATTATCATCCTGGAAAGGCCAATGTAGTAGTAGATGCTCTGAGTAGAAAGTCAACATCGTCTATGGAAATGTTTTCAATGGCATGTGTAAAAAGAGACATGTTAGTTGAGATGAGAGAGATGAATTTGGATCTGAATGTGTCTGATCAAGGTGGATTGATTGCACAGATGCAGGTTAGACCTACATTTTATGATCAGATTCAAGAGCTTTAGCATAGTGACAGAGAATTGCAATATATCATTTATCATATGAAAAAAGGAAAGAGATCAGAGTTTAGATTTTCAGATGATGGGTTGTTGTATCTACATGACAGATTATGTGTGCTAGATGACACTGAGTTAAAGAATCAGATTCTTGAGAAAGCTCATTCTTCTATGTATGTAATGCATCTAGGTAACACAAAGATGTATAAAAACATGAAGGAGTTGTATTGGTGGTCAGGTATGAAGAAGGATGTGGCTGCATATGTGGCTAGGTGTGATGTATGTCAACAAGTCAAGGATGAACATTAGAGGCCGACAGATACTCTGCAATCACTTCCTATCCCTGAATGGAAGTGGGAGCATATCACCATGGATTTTGTGGTTGGATTACCTAGGACACCACGTGGTTTCGACTCAGTATGGGTAATAGTAGATAGGCTAACCAAGTCTTCTCACTTTCTACCAATCAAGACAACATGGGATACACCAAAGTTATCCAAAGTCTATATAGATGAGGTAGTCAAATTGCATGGAATACCTATTTCTATAATATTTGATAAAGATCTTAAATCTACATCTAGGTTTTGGAATCAGTTGCAACGTCCCTTGGGAACAAAGTTGAAATTTAGCATAGCCTTTCATCCTCAGACAGATGGACAGTCAGAGAGGACAATTCAGACCCTGGAGGATATGTTGAGATCATGTGTTTTGCAGCTCAGTGGTAGTTGGGATGATCATCTCAGTCTAATGGAGTTCGCCTATAACAACAATCACCATTCTAGCTTAGGCATGGCCCCTTATGAAGTTTGTATGGGAGAAAATGTAGATCTCTGATTTGTTGGTATGAAGTTGGAGAAAAGCAAATTTTAGGCCCAAAGTTGGTGGAAGAAACCACAAAAAAGATATATGTGACCAGACAACAGTTGAAGGCAACTCAGGACAGACAAAAAAGCTATGCCGATAAAAGGTGTAGACCACTTCAAATTGAGATTGGGGATGAGGTTTATTTGAAAGTTTCACCATGGAAAGGTGTGCTAAGGTTTGGAAAGTGAGTCAAACTAACTCCTAGATACATGGGTCCCTAACCAATCATTTAAATAATTGGACCAGTTGCATATAAATTGGAGTTGCCATTGGAGTTAGCCAATTTACATAATGTGTTTCATGTATCAATGTTGAAGAAGTGTCATCCTAGTATAGAGAATATTGTAGACCCAGATCCTATACAATTGAGAGAGGATATCTCTTATATTGAAGGACCAATTCAAATTCTAGACCGTAGAATTCGAAAGCTTAAAAAGAGGGAGATACCCCTAGTAAAGGTTATTTGGAGGAATCACAGTGTAGAAGAAGCCACCTGAGAAGTGGAGACAGAGATGTTTAACAAGTATCCTTTCCTCTTTTAGAAATTTCAAGACAAAATTTTTATTAGAGAAGGAGAATTGTTACAACCCGTTCCTAGCTTTGCTGGTAATTCTAAAGATTTAAGATAATCTTAATGCTTGTCATGTTTTTGTTAATAGTATTTTTATCTTATGCTTTATATTAACTTTGGTAACCTTAAATACTTATTTGGAAAACTCATAATCATGACTTAAGTCTAATATAAAGATCTGAGTTGGAGTTAATATAGTATTAACCTATACATGTATGCAAGAAGAGAGTTAATGACATTGGAGGAAAGAATTAATAAATAATTTTTTATTTGAGAATATTATCAAAATATTATTGTAGGATTGTAGAGAATTTAATTATGAATCCAAAAAAAAGAATAAACCAAATCGGAGTTAAAATAAGAGAGTTATGCCCTTTTTAGTAAACATATACCGAGTACCGTGACCGCGACCAATGTTGTGTCGACACCGTGACCGACGCCGCCCAGGACAGCCAATCGTAAAACGATCATATCTCGAGCTATACTTATTTGTTTTCAACAAAACGAAGTGTGTTAGAACCGCAATTCAATGTTCTATCATCTCAGACACCTTTCTCTATGAGAGGGCGACTTGGAAGGCAACTTCTAGGGTAATTTTTGGGGAAGAACGTCAAGAGCAGCGGAAATCTAAAGGGGTTGTTATAGATTTGACTTGGTAAGTAGGTTTAACCCTTAATTCTTCCTTATTTTCATTTCTCCTTACTTGAGATCCCTAATCCAGTGATTTTGAGGTTTGGATTAACCTCTAATCTTTATATTCTACCTACAACATACCCTCTTTAGGACTGGGAAATACATTAAAATGTTGTTTTAAACGAGATCTTGAGATTTAAAGCTTGATCATGACTCGTGTGAGCTAAGATCCGAGATTAGTTGGTGAAAATGTTAAGATTAGACATCTTGGGCAAAGTCTATGAGTAAATAATCATCTCTTAACCATGATTTAAAGCACACCAATTCAAATAATAGTTTTTAGTGTTTGATTCTTGCTCTATGATATATGTGATGGTCTAAAGAAATATATGTGGTGAATATTAGTAGTTGAAATGCCTTATTAATCATATTATTAGTGATGTATTACCATGTTGAAAGTTGTCTTGTGAACTGTCATGATTTGACAGGTGATGAATGTGTAAATTGAGGCACCAGAAAGATAGGTTTCCCTAGTTCATGTTTTAAGAGTTGGAGTATGGTTGTGAGATATATGAAAATTATTTAGTGATTTATTATTTAAATGTGAGACACTTAATTGTCATAAATAGGGTAATCATTAGCTACGATGATGATACCTATTATATTAACTAAACACACTAGACATTAGATTCCATGGACACTGTAGAATCCTCACAGGATGAGGCATGCGTTGTGGGGAGGAAACAGTTTCCCGACTGGAGGTAGTCCAAATCGAGGTAAGTCAGAGCATACCAGTAGGGTGAGGGGGTTTAACTAGTAGGGCAAACTCCTTACAGTTGTGTGGTACCCAACATCAACTGGGGATGTCGGTGGTACCTGTGCTACATGTTGTAGTGATCAGTGGTCGGTAGGTCCACTGATGCACTTTAAGCCTGAGGGCTTTGACTCACCGCCTGAGTACCCAGGTTGAGAGGTGGAGTCTGAGATATCTGAACGCTCCCATTAGCTGTCAAGAGGCAGACATGTCGATGCCAGCTGCAGACGTGGTATTGGGATTAAAGACTTAGGAACCTGGGTATGCTTTTAAGTCTTGTACACTGAGATTGTAGCTTGATGCGATACTTCCACATGTTGTGGTACACCTTATGTGGGTCTATAGGCATAATAAATGGATTTAAAATAATGTAAATAGTTAGAATATTCTTTTATTACATTTAATATATGTACTACTGCCATGCTGAGTGAATTACAGTTTTTAAACTGCCATACTTACATGATTGCATTTAAGTTCTATTACTTGTAAACATCATAAATATCTTGGTTACCTGTTGATTTTCTACTCACTGAACCGGTAGCTCACCAACCAACCGAACAAATTTTCAGGTAAAGGATTAGCTCTTCCTGAGGAGATGGAAGCCAACTTTTATCAAGAGTATCATAGAGGTCTTGAAAGAAGAGTAGTTAGAATAGTTAGAGGGTCTCTTATCCTTCCTCTGGATCCTGGGATTGAAAGAGTGAGAAAAGAGAGAAGTTTGAAATATAATGCACATGATGTATATTAAGTGTAAAACTCTTGCTCCGATGTAATAGACAAGTTCTGTTGTATCTTGTTATTATGTTTAATCAAAACTTATCGTTCAGTAAGTGATATTACAATATATTTTGAGAAAAAAAAATGTGGCAGATTTTCCATCAAATTTATGCCCTAATCTCATGATTAGTGGTAATCATGGGATGTGGGTGTGACATAGACCCTTCTCAAACCTCTGGATCCTCTCCTTCTCCATCGCCACCATATGAGGATAGAACCTTAAAAGCTCCATAAACTTAGCCTCATACTCGTTGATGGACATTAAACCTTAACATAATTTCTCATACTGCATTGTCTTCTCGTCGATGTATGTCTCAGGGAAGTAACGGCTCACAAACTCCCACTGGAACTCTTCCCGACCTACAACAACTCCTGGTATTTTCTCCTCTTCTATGGCCCACCGGTGTCCAGCACTACCCTTCAACAAGTAAACAATGCACTTCACATTGTCCTCTTTTGGAATGTTCAATATCTTAAACACCTTCTCAAGCTCCGTCAACCACATGTCAGCCTCAGTCGGCTCTTCTATACTCGTGTACTCGATAGCTCCAACAAGCCGCAACTACTCTAACATCTTCCTAGAACCCTAGAATTCCGCATTAGGGACGTCCATCCTAGCTTGAGGTATGGGCACCCTGTCCGCTAAGTGTGTAATCGTCACCATGAGTTGTCCAAACACGAACTAAAAGGCTGGATTTGCCATGGTCGTAGGGTCAAACATAGGCATTATGGGCTATTCTAGACCCGTCACATGCACTCTTCCATCATGTGTTAGCCTCGTACTGCCACCTCCTGGCACGACATAGCTACTTTCTGCATGCTCTTCACATTCTCCAGACATATATGCATTAGCATAAGCTATTTTCAGATATGTTGGATTACGTAAGAATAGACACAAAGCCTAATTCCTATGTCCCTATGGACTCAACGAATCTAATTATTTGATACCAACTCAACTTGTGACAACCTATTCTGCTAAATGAGATTACTAAAAACACACACGATCAACTACTAATTAAACACATAACCAGAAAAGGGGGTAAATAAAAAACAATTTAAACATTGCCATCATGTTTATAGATATTTACATAAAGGTCCAACAACTTACATATCCACACACTGTATTGGGTATTTACATGTGTGTCCTATGGTTGAGGCCACAAACTGTATACAAAATATATTGTTCGACATATATACATACCATATATAAACATTGACACACTACCAAGAACTCAAGTCGATGTACATATCATCTACAAAACGTTCTCGACCCAGGCCTGAGAGAACAAAGACAACTCTAGGACTCTACTAACTACTAGACAACCTTCTGCTCCTACTACTCTCCAAGTTGCTCTTCCTCACCATCATGATCCTGATGCCATTGCTGACAATCACCTAAAAAGATGTAGTGACCCACGAGGTGCGACCAACGTCCCACCAAGAGATATAACTCTCAACAATGATTATTGATTACGGTAGGTTATATTATTAAAAAAGTTAAGCATATTAAGAAGATTAAGCAAGTTAAACAATTATGCATAGCAATAGGCATGATTAACAAGTATATAAAGGAATAGATAAGACTATCATTTACTAAACAGTTGACTTCTCCTATTGAATTATATAACAACTAGCAGTATAAGAAACAAGGCAAAGGTTATCAACCAATGTGAAACATGTTTAAACCTGGGGAGAAAATCTACATGACTAGATTACATCTTTTATTAAGCCTTAGGGAGTTTGAGGTATACCACTCAGACTCCAAGTAACCACTGCTAAGTCGAAATTAGTTCCGTACAAGATCCAGGAGAGTCAGAATCCTAATATCTCATCCACCCTCATTCAGTACGAGTCAGTCGCATCAACATATATAGTTGATCTACAAAACATCCTAGTCCGTCCTTGGTATATAGGTCACGACACTAGTAACCAGGGTATACAAACCCTATCATACGAGATACAACCACAACTATCCTCAATTCACATCACATACATAAACATTCGAGATACGACTACAACCATTATCATGTCGGGGTATTACCACAACCATCCTCAAAAGAAAACATGCATATACTTGACAATATATGACTCCGAGTTTCCATTAGAGGATACTCGTTTCACCATCTGCAAGTCTTGACACTAGAATGGATCTATGACACAGAGCACTACATGAATATGGTTTCACTTGATTAGTTAATGCCAATTGGGTAAGTTAAGGTGGCATCAATCAAGTTACATACAAACCCTACAAGAGATATACAAAAGTATGGGCATGCCACAACTCCAAATGATATAAAATGTATGAGATATGATTCGTATCACGTCATGAAGAGGATGACACCTCCATAAAGATCAACCATGCCCAAAGGTCATTAAGACCATCCCATCATCCCCTGTAAGAACATCATTATCTTTCCATGCCTTACCAAAGGCTCATCAAACCATCACCATACACTTGACATATAAGTTTGGCATAACATTGCATTTAAGAGCTTATGATGTTCATATGGAAACATATTAGGGTTACAGTAATGGAGGGAGTATTTCTTTCATCATACTAATCATACAAGGAAACTAAGTATGATTAACCACCATCACCAATTTGTATTAGGGTTAGGTTCAACAAGAGGGGTTGGATTGAAATTATAAATCAATATTCAACTAGCCCTCGGTTGTTGTATGAATTGGACCATTGGATTCCAAATAAATAAAACTCTTAACTCAAACTCTTGGGATCAACAAACCATCAACCATAGAGTTATGGAAACATAGAGACCACAGAGTTAGAAACCTTGGCGACCATAGCATCAGAAATCTCATTGACCATGGATTCAAAAACCTTGGTGACCATGGGATCACAAACCCTAGCGACCATAGGGTTAGAAATCTCATCATTCATGGAGTCAGAAACCTTGGCAACCAACATGGAGTTAGAAATCTTGGCAACCAACATGGAGCCAAAAATCTTGGTGGCCAATTTGGAGTTAGAAATCTTGGGGACCAACATGTTTTTACAAATCTTGGCGACCAGCTTGGATTCATAAAACTTGGCGACCAAAATGGAGTCATAAAACTTGGTGACCAACATGGAGTCAGAGATTCTTGGCGACTGAAATGGATTAAAAAATCTTGGCGACCAACATGGAGTTTGAAATCTTGGCAACCAACATGGAGTCTGAAAACTTGGCAATCAACTAGCAATTAGAAATCTTGGTGACCAACATGGAGTCACACATATATGCAAGGTCTAGATTTTCTATCTTCAAGGAAGAAACATGCATCGGGTTTAGAGGTACATCAAGAAGGATTACCTACTCAAGATCTACCATTCAAACTCAACCTTAGGCATAGACAACATATTTATTACTCAAAACAATGTTTTTAGAGCAAAACCATGTACATGCAAGATAAGAGAAAGAAATAAATGTGGAAAGTTATATAACTCATCTTAGAGATGATGAAGAATCTCAAAACATCAAGGTAGCTCAAAGGAAGAAGGAAGAAACCCTAGCTTGAGAACTCCACTCGACCAAGCTAGCTCATTTTCCAAAGGCAAGCAAACCCTGGGTCAAGGAAGCAAGAAAGGAGACATCTTCAACCAATAGATCAAGCTCCACCATGGATCCGACGAAGAAGAAGAGAGAGGAAGGTAGGATAATAAGGAAAATGTAGGAAGGTCTCACTCTCCTAGACCAAGAAGTAACGCAAGAAAGCTCCAAACCACCTCAACAAGGCTAGATCCAAAACCTAGGTTCACATGCAAGTAAGATTGACCAAGCTTCTTCTACCTTGGCTCCTTCTTCTCCACTAATCAAGGGGACGAGCTCCAAGCAGCAAGGAAAATGAAGAGAGAGGGGTAGGTGTGTAAAGAACTTGTTTGCGTGCAATGAGGGAGGTATATAAAACTTAGGGTGGGAGAGAGAGAGGAAGGGAGAGGTGTCTATCCATACATGTCTTGTGTCCAAGGGATAAAACATCTCATCCATGCAGCCAGGTTAACCACATAAACTCTTGGCGACCAAGATGAGTTAGAAAACCAATCGACCGCATAAATCTTCACAACCAAGATGAGTCCCAAAAACACAAACACATAGAAATATTGGAAAACAAGATGAGTCAGAAATCTCATCGACCGCCAACACTAGACGGCCCATCAAGTCCCAACACTCAAGGTCAACCATTGAGTTCAGGAATCTATGAGAGCAAACCCTAATCTCAACACAAGGCTATATGTCACTGCTTATACTAAGGTGTAACAAGGCACCCCAAGGAACAACTACATCAAAATGATATCATAACATGTGAGAAACAACAAGCATGTAACAAATTGAAAGAAAAACCCTAGATATGTGTAAATTGCATAAAAGTCCAAAACAATCACATATTTGCACAACTTGCTCAAACAATGACCAAACTTGAAACTTAAGCTTGTCACTTGATATCAAACACATACTAGGGTTTGATTAAGGTTTTAATCATCTAATTCAGGTCAATAAGCATGTATATCTAATTAAGGTAAGGAAGCACATATTTGTAAGACTTATGTTATTCAATTACATCACCATAAATAATTAACACGACAGGAGGGGTATAAACCAAATGTAAAATGAATAAATGAGCATTAGTTAAAATCATAATAATTGCCAATGAAAGGGAATGATATCTCAATTAGAGAGTAAAGATAACAAGAGGTTCTTCATTATGGAAAATTGTACATCAAAGTCAATTGAATGCCTAAATATTAAATAGGGATTGCACATACCTGATATTCACATCTAAGGGTCAACACAATGGATATATTTTGTACCCAAAGTCAAGTATTCATCCTAGGGACACATTATAAACATTAGTCAAACCATAGCGAACATGTGCATACCTTCTTATTGTAGATTTTCATATTGTTCTTATCCTAGCCCCGATTACCTAATGACATACTAGGGTTTTCAACTTATTAAGTGGACATATGGTCCACAAATATTTGTTTTAGTTCTAATATCCATCTTTAGATACATAAGTATAAGTATATCTAGGTTTCATATATCTTTGGGTAGTTCATTTCTTCAATTTAAGTCTTATAATATCCTCCTCATTTGCTATAATTATACTTTCATTTATCCACTAAGGGTAAATATATTTGTGTTCCATAAGTATGAATGTGTTAATAAAATCCTACACAATTGTAGTTACCATCAAATATGTACATACATGTATGTGTATTTGAGATTTGTGATAAATGAAGGAAATGGGAATACTACGCTAAGTTTTCTTATAACACTACTAAAATTTGTAAAATATCACTTAACCATTTATCAAATTACACAACTATATGTATATTTGTGCCAATAGGTCACCTAGGTTAGATCACCATAATAAATATATTTATATATCAAACATGTTCTGATTATTAATTCAGTATTTGTCTAATATCTTTATGCTAACTAACTTATAGAAATTGTACATAACATACCTAATACTTATCAATGATAATACACCTATTTATTTATGAATATGATAAATATTGGGGTAATCAATCCATGGGTATGGTTATCATTATCACCAGGTGTTTTTATACTATGCATCTAGACTTTTTTCTAGGTCATAACGAATATATTGATATACTCTTTTTGAAATGAGGATCTTCCAATTTACTAGCATCAATACTTTGCTTTATGTGTGCACTATTATATACAAGTAGACATATAGGACAATTGATTACTACGTGGTATAATCAGGTTAAATCCCCTATCTATTGTATTAATGAGTTCACAATTGATTGAAATACATATAAGATTACTGACCTACTAAGTGTTGATGAATTGGTCATTGATCTTCATGTAATGGATTAGTCTCCAATTACTTGTACAACATACTACTTTATGGATCTATACTGAAGCTAGATATGTCTGGCGATGGGCACTAGGTGGAGACCATTGCTCCTATAGGTATGCTTCCAAAATTTGTTGGAGTTGAGGATCTAGCTATAGTATTGAGAAAGTGTGATGGGAGGAGGGTCTCCCTCAAGCTACTTGATCATGGAGGAGCGGGAAACCAATTGAAAGATATAGGTCTGGAGACGGTAACAGTGGCCCAACCAAGGACTAGCAAACCCAAAATTGGTTGAGTTGGTTGCCACATGTTATTGTTTTCCCCTGTAGATTTTGTTTGAGGTCTATGTTGATGATATCAGGGAAGTCGACTGGTATTTCAAGGTTTGCCTGTGTCGGGGTGGCTAGGCAAACTTGAGGAGTCTAAAGATGCTCAGTGGGGTGTGATATCCAGTAGGTGGCGTCGATGTTGATATTGGTGAAGAAGGTCTCAAATAAGTGGTTGCCAAAGCTTCACCTCTAGGAGGTGACACCGATATAGATGTGGGGATAAATGTTGGATGGAGAGAGAATGGTGGTTGAAGACCATGATGTTGTTGGTGATGTCGATACCATAGAAGGGATTGACAGTGGTGCATCTGAGTAGTGAAGAGGGAGGGGGCACATGTGGCAGATCTTACTAGTTGTTGGTGAGGTCAAAGAAGAGGAGGAGATGTTGACGACAACCTCTTTTGAACCCGAGGACAAGAGTCTCAGAGTGAACATGTCAGCTAGGGTTTAGTGGGCAGTTTACAGATGGAGGAAGGAGAAAAGGGGGATCAAAGAAGGATAAATAGGGAGAGGAGGATGAGAAACTATCAGGGAGAGGGGTAGGACGACCACAATCAACCTTGTAGTTGCCTTACCTAGTGCTAAGAAATGGGGTGCAACTGGGAGGTTGAAGGCGTTACATGGGTAAAATAGAACACGAACTATGGTATTTGGATGAAACATCAAATGTATCAATATGCTTAAATCTTATGAATTAAAATAAATTAATTAATGGGGTAAATAATTCCCTTTTGACATGAATTTTGACCTATAGACTATGTAAGTCATGAGAAACCCAATTTTAGTGTTAGTTTTGTCTTTTTGAAGCATTCAATATTTTATTTCTTATTAGTGGATTGAGTATTTAGTTTATGTATTTAATGTCTTTCTTGATTAAATTGATGCAATATTTCACATTTATCGAGTCAATTTTATTAATAGAACTTATGGTGATTTTATATTGATAAGTTAGTGTCAATTATAATTATTTATTGAACATATATAATAAACCCCTAATTGATTACTTATTTATTAATTAATCATTAACATTATATAATACGTTTTTTTGGAATCTAGTTATTCCTATTTAATATAATTTAAGGCGAAGATGGTTTACTACCTACACAATTAAAGTAAATATAAGGATAGGAAAACTTAAACTATATATCCAGATTTGAGTATGTTACAAAACTCCACCCCTTAAAGATGATTTCATCCCCAAAATCCATCCATCAACAACCATGTATACTTACTAGGTTATAGACTTCCCAACCCAAATAGAAATTTCTAGCTCACACAATATAGTGCATCATAGTAAGTCTCCTGATATTGCACTTTTAGACAAACCCAAAGTGAACCTATATTTCTCCATGCATCAATTCTTCATTAGTATCCTCTTATAAGACTTTGAGCAAAGGTTACACCAAAACCTATTATTAACATATGTCTTTTGACCAAGTTATTACTCACACTCTGTCAGGGCAAGTTAGGGATAAGATGTATGACTAGGGTTTTCTTTTCAAACATATGTCACCATTCACATTTTGAGTATTGCATTTTATGCTCCCTATTGAATTTTACCCTCAATTCTTTTTACACACAGGATATGCAAGTTATAATTAATTACTTAGCTTATTTTCACTTTACTTTACTATGATCACGTGGACAGGGTGCAATTATACAATGTTAACATTCTCAGTTAATATACTATAACTATTATTACTTATACAATAATTATCCTTACCACAAATTTTAAATCAAATTGGGGTATATGTTCATTAAGTTCAAATGTTTAGGAATTATTATTTTTACCTCACTAAGGTATATTAGTCTAGACATGTAAAGAAAGATTTAAGACTTTTTTAAATCTATTAAGTACAATTAGTCCCTAACTTACATTGCTAACAAATGAAGTGTATAAGACTGGCCCCATAAAAGGATTACCCTGTCATATATCTGACCACTAAAAGGGATAGAATGGAGTAGGTTAACTAAGTCATATATATCCAAATTTCTAACTCATTATTATGCTACTAGGTCCACAGTTTTAGGGTTGACGTAACCAATTTGAGTACATGGAGTGGTAACTTGGTTCATGAAAGCATTAATTAAACCATCAAACTTTTTCCTTTTGTACACATTTAATACAATAATGAACATATTTTTGACAATGAAAAACTCTTGCAATGTGAATCTAGAAAATTGGCACCAAAATCATTGTGAGAAACACTTTCTATTGTAGCTAATTTGTCGAGTGAGTCTAAACCTCCAAGGGTCTATAAGGGTATATTAAATGTATGTCTAACCCACAATCCAAATGTCAAGGATATCTCAACTTTAACCAAATCCTTATTACTTACCACACCCATTGTCTACCATTTCACCCTAAACATACTCAATCATATCATGGGTCATTGGGGAGGGGGTCCTTAGGTCACCCATATGTCCTTGGAAAAAGGATAGGGTTTACAAGACCAATGGAATTATATGTGAACTAAACAATTGGTCCCATCGGGTAACTATATATTTATATGTCCTAAGGAACTGTTTTGGTATCCCACCATCTTACATATGGTAGGGGTTATTAGGGTTCCTATGAGTCGAGTCTCCTCCTCTAAAGTGGAGATGGAAATGGTGATAACCAAATTAGTCAGTGTTTGAAACCCTAGTTGGTACTTCATGACTCAGGGATATGCATGTCAACCACCTATATGAGGTTCATTAACTCTCTAACTAAGGAACTACATGGGATAACTTGAGATAGTCAAGTCACCAACTACGTAGGCTCTAATATCATATTGCAAAGGGTGGAACCCAAGAGGGAATCCCTTCAAATGGTATGATACATAGAGCCATGTAATAAAGCCGTGGAAAAATAACATTTTTTTCAAAAATATCCCAGATAAATTGTTGTACACATTAAGATGGTGGTAATGCAAAGTAAAAAGTGTTACATCTATTTATATTTGAGACCCTTAATAGAGGGTAACTAAGTCATTCCAAGCTATCCTCATGCTGACTTCTTAAAGGTGATCATCCTGAGTCATGTTCGTCTAATCATCCTACATATGGGTGGTTTTGGGAACAAAACCCAGTATAAGAAAGACAAAGGACATGTATGTATCAGAACACTTCTGAGTATGTGCAAAAAAATATCATTTAAGCATTTTAGATAAGAAGGATACAATAAAGGTGGTTCCTATTCAAGAGAGGGCTATACAAAATAGGTGAGTTCAAAAATATATAAACAAGCAAAATGAAATTTCAAGAGAATGAGGCATATGAACATTTGATCAATACATAAATAATATTGTCATTTCACAATTTACAATATCACAAAATAAATAATTGCATGTAGATATATTAGACTAGAACTAAATAAGGTAGATCAAAGACCCCACTAAGTCATTGGCCTAAGTAAAATGGGTGGAAAGATGCACCTTGGGCGGAAAGATGTGCCCCAATATATAAAAGAGGTCGAAAGACCCACCCCATGCGGAAATACACGCCCTAATGGTTTTGCTAAAACATCTACATTAGTTATCATATCTAATATCACATGAAATAGCAGAGAGAAAGACGTATGTTCTTCAATGACATCATCATAAATAATTAACATGACAGGAGGGGTATAAACACAATGTAAAATGAATAAATGAGCCATAAGAATAATTGCCAACAAAAGGGTGTGAGATCCTAATTATATAGTATAGATAATAAGAGGTGCCTCGTTATGGAAAATTTTGCATCTAAGTCAATTGAATGCCTAAATATTAAATGGGATTTGCACATACATGATATTCACATCTAAAGGTCAACTAAATGGATATATTTCGTTCCCAAAGTCAAGTATTCATCCTGGGAACACGTTATATACATTAGTCAAACCATAGCAAACATGTGCATACCTTCTTAGTATAGATTTTCATATTATACTTCTCCTAGTCCCAATTACCTAATGACATACTAGGGCTTTAACTTATTAAGTGGACATGTGGTCTACAAGATATCTATTTTAGTTCTAATATCCATCTTAGATACATAAGTCTAAATATATCTAGGTTTCATATATCTTTGGGTAATTCATTTTTCCAATTTAAGTCTTATAATATCCTCCTCATTTACTGTCATTATACTTTCATGTATCCACTAAGGGTAAATATATATGTATTCCATAAGTTTAATGTGTTAATAAGATCCTACACAGTTGTAGTTACCATCAAATATGTACATACTTATATGTGTGTCTGAGGTTTGTGATAATGAAAGGAATGTGACTAGTACACTAACTTTTCTTACAAACACTACTAAAATTTATAAAGCATCACTTAACCACTTATTAACTCATACAACTATATGTATATTTGTGCTAGTAGGTCACCTAGCACCATGATAAATATTTTTGTGTATCAAACATGTTCTGATTATTAAGTCATCATTTGTCTAATATCTTTATGTTGACTAACTTCTAGAAATTATACATAACATACCTAATACTTACCAATGATAATACACCTCTTCATGTACGAATATGATAAATATTGGGGTAATCAATCCATGGGTATGGTTATCATGATCACAAGGTGTTTTTATATTGAGCATCTAGACTTTCATCTAGGTCATAACTAATATATTGATATACTCTTTTAGAAATGAGGATCTTCCAATTCACTAGCATTGATACTTCACTTTAAGTATGCACTATTATATACATGTAGACATATAGGTCAACTGACTACTATGTGATATGATCAGGTTAGATCCCATATAGTTCCCATTTATTGTATCATCGCGTTCATAATTAATTGATATACATCTAAGATTACTTACCTACTAAGTGATGATGGATTGGTCATTGATTTTCCTGTAATGGATTTGTCTCCAGGTGATTATACAATGTACTACTTCATGGATCTAAACTAAAGTGAGATATGTCTGACGATGGGAACTAGGTGGAGACCATTGCTCCTACATGCATGCTTCCAAAATTTGCTAGAATTGAGGATTTAGTTGTAGTCTTGAGCAAGTGTGATGAGGAGGGTCTCCCTCAAACTACCTCATCATGGATGAGGGAAACCGATTTAAAGATATAGGTTTACAGATGGTAGAGGTGGCTCGACCAAGGACTGGAAAACCCAAATATGAGTTGAGTTGGTTGCCATATGTTGTGGTCTTCTTGTGCATATTTTGTTTCAGGTCTATGCTGATGACGTCAGGGGAATCGGTTGATGGTTCAAGGTTTGCATGTGCCAGGGTGGCTAGTCAAACTTTAGGAATCTGAAGATGCTCGACAGGGTGATGTCCAACAAGTGGCATCGATGTTGTTGTTGGTGGAGAAGGTCTCGGAAAAGTGGCTACCAAAATTTCATCGCCAAGAGGTGACACCAATACAAATGTGAGGATTAACACTAGATGGAGAGAGAAGGGCTGTTGAAGACCATGATGTTGTTGGTGATCTTAGTACCACAAAAGGGATTGATGATGGAGCATTTGAGTAGCGAATAGGGAGGGGCACAGGTGGCAGAGCGTATTGGTTGCTGGCGAGGTCGAAGAAGAGGAGGAGATGTTGACGACAACCTCTTGTGAACCCAAGGACAAACGTTTGGGAGAGAACTTATCGGCTAGGTTTTCATGGGTAGTTTGCGATGGAGGAAGGAGAAAAGGGGGATCATAGAAGGATAAATAGGGAGAAAAGGAATAGGGACAAAGAAGAGGAGGAGGATGAGAAATGGTTAGGGAGAGGGGTAGGACGACCATAATCAACCTTGTGGCTGCCTTACCCAGTGCCAAGAAACGCGAGTGCGACTGAGAGGTTGAAGGCGTTACATGGGGAAAATAACACACTAACTATGGTATTTGAATGAAACATTAAATGTATTCACATGCCTTAAATCTTATGAATTCAACTAAATTGATTGAGGGGGGTAAATAATGCCCATTTGACTTGAATTTTGACCTATAAACTATGCAAGTCATGAGAAACCCAATTTTAGTTTTAGTCTGTCTTTTGGAAGCATTTAGTATTTTATTTCTTATTAATAGGCCGAGTATTCAGTTTATATATTTAATGTCTTTTTTAATTAATTAGGTGCAAAATTTCACATTTATCGAGTCCGTTTTATCAATAGAACTTATGGTGATTTTATATTGATAAGTTAGGATCAATTGTAATTAATTGTTGAATTTATATAATAAACCCCTAATTTTTTTTTGTAACTACCGGAGGACCGGTTACAAGACTAAACGAGAGCTAATAATATGAAGAAAAACTCCTTGTCCTTTGAGAGGGTTGTAGCAGCTACCTCCGGACACGAGGTCCAGTCCGCCAACATGTCAGGTTGCTTTAGACAATGCTTCGCAAGCATGTCTGTGAGCTTGTTCTGGTCCCTTTTGAGATGTATGAGCCTGTGCAACATGGGCTGTTGTAGAAGCTCCTTTATCTTTCGTACAAGCAGGAGGTACTTCGGTGGAGGCTTGATTTCGTCTGCTACCCACATTGCAGCATTCCTTGAGTCTGTGATAATGGTCGTCGAATACAAGGACTTCTGTATAGCCAGCTGGGCGCCCTAGATAATAGCTTCCAGTTCACCTTCCATCGCATCCAAGCCAGAGTGCTTCTTGGCTACTCCAGCGATCCAATCCCCCGCAGCACTCCTTGCGATCGCACACGAACAGGACTGATTGGTGGCAGCCGAAGTGGCCACATCAACATGTATGATCGTAGATTCCTTAGGAT
Organism: Alisma plantago-aquatica; assembly: GCA_963693085.1. Lineage (NCBI taxonomy): Eukaryota > Viridiplantae > Streptophyta > Magnoliopsida > Alismatales > Alismataceae > Alisma > Alisma plantago-aquatica. Next base: position 573,734,828 of record OY856410.1, read on the forward strand.
ATGTGAGAGACAACAAGCTTCCGACCGTTTCCCCTTTGGAAGAGCAAGGTGGGTTGAAAGCTGTATGTATGATTTCCGATTCAGCTCTGCAAATCAGCGCTTGGATCCTGTGGGGGATTGTTTTATTCTTGAAAATGGCCACATTTCTGTTCTTTCATAGACTCAAGCAGGTGACTGCATAGGTCGTCTTCCAGCTAGTTGTTCCTTGATACGAGAGATTATAGGCCATCCAGCTGACAATATCTGCGATGATGTAAAATTGGGTGGCTTCAGGGGGAACCAGCACGTTCCAGACCAGCTTTGCTTCCTTACAGTCTCGCATGACGTGCAGTCTATCCTCAACTGGAGCGTCGCATCTAGTGCACTTGGTGTCCTCAGTCATTTTCTTCTGTTTCCTGAGCGCGTTTGTGAGAAGACGATCGTGTCCCAGCAGCCAAAGGTGGGTTTTGATGCGGTGGGGAAGCATCAGTGCCCAGACGGTCCGGAAGAGAGGTTGGGTTGTAGTCTGTAGGCTTTGATTTAGAATGGCATAAGCTGAATGGACAGTGAAGTTCCCATGTGTATCAGGTCTCCAGATGCGAGTATCTTCTCCGTAGCAAGGCCTCGGTGTGTGCATTGCCTCAATTGCAGACGCAGACTCTGCCTCAAACCAGTAATCGATGAAGTCCATGTCCCAGGTCCCGTCCTCCTTGACGAGACTAGAGACTTTTAGGTCCAGCAGGTCTTCCGGAGGAGCTAGTCCCGGCTTTAGAAGAGGGCGATGCCCCCCAAGGACCCATTCGTCACTCCATACCAAGGTATTCAGTCCCGAGATAGCAGTTCGGTAGGACTGCTGCAGTAAGAGTGGAATATGACCCCTTATACTTCTCCAAAGGTGGGATCCGGTGGCCTTATCATGGTCCCCGAAACGATATTTCCCTTGCATAACCGTGACCCAGGGAATTTTGCGTCGCTGCAAGAAATCCCAAGCGAGTTTCATAATAAGGGCAGAATTAAAGTGGCGCGTTTTCTTCAACCCCAACCCTCCTTGCTGTTTAGGTAAAGTAATGTGCTTCCATGACACCAGATTCAGCCTACGAGAGGTGTTGTTTCCATTCCAGATGAAGTTCCTGATAACTTGATCAATCCTGTCACAAGTGGCTATCGGGAGTTGGATTGCTTGCATGATGTAGCTTGCCTGTGCTTGTAGAACTGATCGTGCTAAGGTAATCTGACCAGCTAAGGAGAGTTGGTTGTTTTGCCAGGAATTGATGTGTTTATGGAACTTTTCCACAAGGGATGTGAAAAGTTCTTTGCTTTTCCTCTTGTGAATGATAGGGACACCCAGGTGCCGGCCCAGGTTGGAAGTCTCAGCTATACCCAACTTCCTTAGGATCTGATTCCGGGTCCTTCTATTAGTGTTCTGAGAGAGAAACATTGTGGACTTCTCGTGCGAGAGAAAAAGGCCTGATGCGTCGCTGAACTTCCTTAGGCATCTGTTTATTGTTCTAGCTTGGTGTAATGAAGCCTCTCCAAAAAGAATGATGTCGTCCGCAAAACTTGCGTGTGTGATTGGCACCTTTGCTTTGGAAATAATGATCGGTTTCCAGTGTCCTTCTTCAACCTCGTGAGCTATGAATTGACTGAATCGCTCCAGGCACAAGACAAGGATATAGGGGGACAACGGGTCTCCTTGCTTTACCCCACACGAAGGGTTGAAGGAGCCAGCTATCTCGCCGTTCCAGAGAATAGAAGATTTGCCTGAGGTGATGATTTGCATGATAATCTGGATGATAGTTCTTGGAATTGAGGTTCTGAGCAGTGTGTCGTAGATGAAGTGCCAACTTAGCTTGTTAAAAGCTTTAACAAGATCGAGCTTAAGGGCAAGGTACCTCTTGGACCCCGAGAAGGATTCCATAGAGTGGATGACTTCCTACACAAGGGTGATATTATCCCCAATTCTCCTGTCGGGGACAAAGCTAGATTGGAAAGGAGAGATCCAATCGTCCAGGAAAGTCTTGATGCGAGCAGCAATCACCTTGGAAAGGAGCTTCGTGCAAACATTATTTAGAGAGATCGGTCTGAACTGAGAACATCTCTCCGGCGTGCCCGTCTTTGGGATGAGGACGATGGTTGTGTCAGTTGAAGAAGCAGGTAAAGGAGAACCCTTGAACGGTTCCTGGATGAAATAACAGAGTTGAGATTTGATGTGCTTCCAGTTTGTTTGGTAGAACCCCGCATCGACACCATCCGGTCCCGGTGCCTTGACCGGAGACATGGCATCAAGAGCATGTTTTATTTCGTCTTCTTCAGGAAGCGCTGCCATCCTTAGCGATTGCTCAGAAGATAGAGGGTTGAATACCCCGGTGAAGGTAGCAGCGCTCGCTTGTCGCACGGCTGCATTGGATTCCAGATAAACGTTAGCAAAGAAATTTACAATGAGGGACCTGATCACTTGCTCATCTTCATGCCAAACACCGGCCTCATCCTTCAGACATGAAACTTTGTTGCGCCATCTTCTAGCTTTCGTCAGAGAGTGGAAGTATCTGGTATTGTTGTCCCCTAATTTAATCCAGTTGCAGCGAGCTTTCTGTTGGCTTTCAGCTTCTTCTCTTCTTAGGATGGAGTCCAGGGTCGCTTGCAGAGCAATAGTTTCTTGCGCCATTCCTTGATTGAATCGTAGCGCCAGGTTCATCTGATTCCACCTAATTTTGTTCGTGATCTGGTCTTTAGTTCTTCTATCTGCTTTCCACCTATCAGCTTCCCACTCGGTCGCCCCTTTCAGAAAAGAGGAATTTGCTTCCATGAGCTTCTGTCCATGTTGCCATGAGGAAGAGAAGAAGCTATCGTACCCAGGCGTCAAGTACCATCTAGCTGAGGTACGCAAGGCGTGTCTCCTTCCTTGATTGCGGTGTGACTCCGACGATACCATGATCGGTGCGTGGTCCGAGTGGTTTTTCTCCAGGACCCGTACCTTGCTGTCATCAGCTTGATCAATCCATTGGCGATTACCCAGCGCTCTGTCTATTTTCTCGTGAAGAAGGCCCCTCCGGAAGGTTGTTCTAGCGCCGCTGGATCCCAGGTCGTAGAGCGAGCAGGCTTCAACGGCGTCGAGGAAGTCCTGGCTGTTTGCCTTGTCAAAAGAATTACTGCCGAATTTTTCAGAGGCGAACATGACGACGTTAAAATCTCCCATCACGACCCAAGGCTCGCTGATGTGGCTAGCCAGGTCGGTAAGTTGCTTCCAAAGAAGCTTCCTTCCGCATCTCGTGGTGCTGGCATAGACGAAAGTGTAGAAGGAGTTCTGAATCTTGCAATGCACAAATTGTTTATGAGACAGAATGATTTCAAGGTCGATGTCGCGCTTCCAGAGGATCCAAATCCCCCCTGAGAACCCCACCGCTTCAACTCTATGGGATTGGGCAAAACCCAGCTTCTTGATGATTTTCATGGCTCGCTCACCACTGCATCTTGTTTCAACTAGGCAGAAAACTGAGACGCTGTATTTCGCAGACAGATCCTTGACCGTGTTTTGGGTGTCTTTATCGCAGACCCCTTGCACGTTCTAGGTAATAACGTTCATTAACAAGGTTTGTTTAGGGTGGAACTCCCCATCTCCCGCGCCTCCTTCTCTAGATCCGGTAGCAGGGAAGTTTTCCCGCGTTTCCGACTAGCCGATTTGCCAGCATCTCCCGCATTAACAATCTTGCGATTGTGAAGATGAATCCCTACAGAATTCCGACCAGGACTCCTGTAAGGCGATGTTGGACCGGTGGTGCCTGCCGAGCCTCCAAAGGTGAGGGGGGTTGTGATGAAAGGGTGACTTGGGTTTTGCCTGCCAAGGATAGTAGAGTCTCCGGTAGGATGTACTGCTGAGTGGGTGAGTTTTTGAGTTGTTGTATCAGAGGTGTTCTGTGTTTCTTTGCTCTGGACTTGCGGGAACGTCTTGTTGGATGCATTGGTAGCATCACCCCGTTGCTTGCGATTGTCCTTGTTCTGCTTATAGGATTTCTTCCGGTGACTCCAATCGATACCGCTTACTACTCTGTCGGCCACTCCGTCGATATCAACGACCTCCTGGACATCGCCTTCATCTTCCAGATCGTCTAGGGTTTGGAATTTGTTGGCACGACGCGGAGGGGCACCGGGATTGCTGGTTTGGGTTGTTCTATTCCTTCGTTGAATCGGCTTTGCATGGATGTGATCTGTGAACCCCTCAGCGAGGGGTTGCTGTGGAGGTGGGTTTGCGCCGTCCGTTGAGGCGTGCTTCCTTGCCTCGTTCTCTGCATTGATTCTCTTTGAGCAGTCCTTGTCTAGATGCCCCGCTCGACCACAAAACATGCATATGTAAGGGATGTTCTCATATTCTATGAGATATCAGTTTCCTTCGATCATAACCTGGGGTGTGAGCGGTTTGGCCATGTCCAACTCCACGGCGATTCTGGCGAAACGACCCTGACGTTGGCTTAGCGTGTTGAGATCAACCTTGATTGTCTTCCCTATGTAGTCCCCAATTTCTGCAAGCAAAGCTTCTCTGTACAGATGAAGCGGGAGATTTGGAATACGCAACCAAGCAACCACCTTCGGCACGGATGATGCCTCTGGTGAGAAGTCGGGTTGCCACCTCTGCACCGTCAGATAGGATCCGAACAGTGGCCAGGGGCCCCTGTGAGCACATGCATGAAATCGTCTTCTCGCTGGAGTTGAACAACGTAAAAATCGTTAGCCAGGTCTATCAGGTTAAACCCTCCGGTAGGTTTCCACATGAGTTTAAGTCTGTCCCTTAGGGTTAGATATCCAATCCCCTTGGAAAGGAGCTTCACGACGACCGTGTATTGCCAAGGTTTGAGCAAACAATCCCTTGCTTCCTGCTTTAGGTCGAAGGCCGGCAGGCCCCCCTCGGACGAGACGATGATGTCCGCCCGTGTCAGGTTTACGCCGCAGTCGTCTGCGTCGATACGGATATAGCTGTGGTCTTCAGTAGACGCCTTCGCCACAGTGTCTCTGTAGGATGGTCTCGCAGCTTGAGACGTGCCTTTGCCCGACCCCACCGTGGGTACCGTCTGGGTGGGTGGGAATTGCGACGTTGGGGCGTCTCCTGTATCGACTTCCATAGCTTGGGTTGGGTTACATGCACCGTCCCCCTTGTTCTTTCGGTAACTAGCGTAGTTCAGACTGATGCCCGTATTGCCCAGGGGGACCGGCTGGTAAGAGGTCGTCCGGCCCCCATCTCCATCGTCGTCCAACAGCACATCACCATGCGAGTCGCCCCCGCCGCCGCCCGCAGCGCTAGGGTTTTGCATCGTATTAAAGGCACATTAATCTGCTTGGAATTAATAAACCCCTAATTTATTACTTATGAATTAATTAGTCATTGACATTATATAATAGATTATTTTTCATTTTTGTTTTTAAAATCTAGCTAAGTTTAATCTTATTTAAGGCAAAAATGGTTTAATGCCTACATAATTAAAGTGGACCTAATGATATGAAAGCTTAAGCTATATGCCTAGATTTGAGTTTGTTACAAGTTTCAACTCTTTCCAAACATGGCCTCAAAGAACAAATGGAACTCCTATATGATTTGCACTTTTTAGTTGGCACCACGTGCCTAAAATCAAACTCCTCGCTTGTCTTTGGATTTCTTCGCATGTAGGTCGAAGGTTTAGGCTCAAAACTGGAACATTAAGCCCCTATTTGGTTCGAGATGGGAACCAGATTCTGGCCCGTCATCTAGCACCACGTCAGTGTAAATCGGACCGGTTTGGGCAAAAATCGTGTTTGGTTGGCAACCCCATTTGATCCCCATTTTGGGATGATGGAATCCCATAATCCAAAGAAAATCAATCCCGGTAGAGGCCGGAATCCCAGTCCGGGTTAGCGACCCTGACACCCCCGACCCCGACTCCCTCGTGCCCCTCCCTCTCCCTCTCCCTCTCATGCCTCTCCCTCTCCCTCTCCCTCTCGGCCCTCTCCCTCCCTCCCCTCTCCTTTGCTACAATCACACCTCTCCCTCTACCTACTACTTCTACTGTCGGTCTGTGAGGAGTTAAAGCGATGTCTGCTACCTCAAGCAACTCGCAGATGGAGGGTAGTCATTGGGCAGAGCGTCCACGTGGGGAATCAATGCAGCCATCTGCGATCGCCGGTTTACTGGGGCGGCTACATCCTAAAAAAGCAATAAGGTACCCATGCTCTGCCCTGGCCATTGCACATTTGAACCCTCCACCTGACCTCATCCCATCTTATCGATGCACATGACAAACCCTTGTAAGGACAAGCAGTGTCTGTGTGCCTTCATATTCATCGCCTTGTGCTTCGAGGTTCTTCATATCCACCTACGCCTCTTGGAGCAACTATTCTCCGAAGCTGGTTGTTGTCCCTGGTTCAAATCCGGTGGTGGTCATCCCTGGTTTTCTGGCGGCACTGCACAATCTGACGATTCCGCACCCCCTGCTAGTTGTCGACCCCTTCTGAACAAGTTGGTGACAATTTAGGTTGGTGATGATTTGTTCGGGAGGGTCATTGTCGATACCTTTGCAAGACACGATTGAAATGTAAAATATGTTTGCAAAACACGATTGAACATGTTGGTGATGATTAGGGTTTGCTTCTATTTTAATAATCAACAATAGACCCACTATTAGGGGAAATCTTGATGTGTTATCAATGTAAACATCTGGCTATTTTTATTAGTAATGGTTGTCATTGGAAGCACATGAGATTTCTTGATTTATTTCAAAACATTGCTTTGCATACATCCCTGACATCTACATTACTTGTATTGTATCTCAAACTATTTTCATTTCAGTACATAGTTCTTGCAAGGTTAGCTACAGCCATCATCGCGTCATCTTGTTATACAGTCATGTTGTATTGGATATAGAATTTGTACTAGAACCCCCTCCTTCAAAGTGATTCTTGATTAATCACATTTCTAAAAACATGTTAGTTGTTAGAAATCACCTTTTCATACAATGAATATAATTATTATGTTCCTTGGAAAGAATGACATGTGTTAGATGGACCAAAAAGAGATCAAATATTGCATTCTTCCTACCGATTAGTGAATTTTATGTATAGAATTGCAATGCATACACTTATGGCATGCAATGTTGTATAATTATTTGGGTGTAGTGAACTGGAGGAATAACCTAATATATATTTAATCATATAAACAAGTGTGGCACATGATCCAATCTCTATTCTACACTTCTTGTTCCATCTGCTTACCTTCCATCCCCTAAAAAGAAGAAAAATAATAAATAAAGTGGGTCAAAAGGAATGGTGGCTTGACATTTTAGGGTGAAAAGGAATGGTGGCTTGACATTTTAGTGTGAAAAGGAATGTATAGACTTACCTATCCGAGTTCTATTTGTTGTGCCATTTTATCTTTTGTTTGTATAGACTTGATACCTGCAACATTTTTTTTTAACTAAAGTCAGTGCTTCGAGTTTGGTGAAAGTACTCCCAAGACCTAGATCAAGATGATCTGAACGTGATTTGTGGTAATAAAAAAAGAGTTCATAATTTTATAAAACCAATATGAGATTGTGTACATAGTATTTGTTGTCATTTCCTGTGTTCAATTTTTTTCTACATCCTTAGAGAACTGGTAGTCAATATTACTTGTTTTCCTAGCATCCTATATTCCTAAAATAGTTTAATGATAAGATGACAAAAGATAAGAAGAGAGTTTGTTGGTTTGATCGTGAACTGTATAGCAGACATTTGAAAATATAATATATATTTTCTTCAACTAATATAAATGTCAATGTGTGTTTCCTCCTAGTATGGACATCCATATGTACTACCCAATAAATAAGAGCAAGTGACACACTTGCTTGCTTGTTTTGCACCATCCAACTTGCTTGATTGACATGCTTGCTTGCCTGCTTTTCACCATTTAGCTTGCTTCCTTATCGCGGAAGAATGACATTAAATTTGTTTTTCAGATATGAATAGTAGCTATTTGCCAGTGTATTTTTCATTATTATCTAAATTACTTTTTACATAAATAGTTAATATAAACTGTGTTGCCAGCTTTCAACAAGGATGTTTGCATGATTTTGATGGTTGTCTTGATTCGACATACATATTTGTGTGTTTGCTCTGGCTTTTTAGACAAATTTGAAAGGATGACTCGAATGTTTGTATGGTTATTTGAGTTGTGTGGATAACTCTGAAATAAGTAAGTTAATTTTATTTCTATGTGCTTCTACACCCCAAAACAATTGTTTGGTTACTTGATTCCTTTAGTACGATAATTTTTTCGTAGTCACATGCTACAAGTAGGAGGGAACCAACTAATAATTAATCATTTGGTCTCTATTTCTACCGGTTGTATGTTAAAAATATTTGAATAATAATTATATATTATTGTTAATTAGCACACGTTTAAGAAGAGAAACACAAGTAATTTTTTATTCTACATACCTATAACTAAGGGTGAGTGATGTGGCCGTGTGGTTGCTAATCCTGCTGACTGGTTGCTTGCTCGATCGGTCTATTTATTTCAATTGTGAAACTGATTTCCTAAATAATTGCTATTGTATTATTTACATGATCAATACATGTATACCCAATGGAGAAATATGTGTCTAGTTCTATATATAAGCTTTCTCATTAATTGCTAATGGACATGTAATTGGATATTGGATTATTCTATATGCAATTGAACCGAAACTACCAAATACTAATCTTTTATTTTAGGTGTGTCTATGCTTTGTATTGCTCTCTACATCACCTAAACATGCTAATTAGATTTTGTTTGTCAAATTGTCTACTCATACCCGAGTTCTATTTGTTGTGCCACTTTATCTTTTGTTTGTATAGACTTGATACTTGCAATATTTTGTTTACTAAATGACGTGGCTGTGTGGTTGCTAATCCTACTGCCTGGTTGCTTGCTTGATCGGTCCATTTATTTCACTTGTAAAACTGATTTCCTAAATAATTGCTATTGTATTATTTACATGATCAATACGTGTATACCCAATGGAGAAATATGTATCTGCTTCTATATATAAGCTTGCTTATTAACCGTGAATGGACATGTAATTGGATATTGGATTATTCTATATGCAATTGAACTGACACTATCAAATACTGATCTTTTATTTTAGGTATGTCTATGCTTTGTATTGCTATCTGCATTACATGAACATGCTACTCAGTTTTTGTTCGTCAAATTGTCTACTCATATCCGAGTTCTATTTGTTGTGCCACTTTATCTTTTGTTTGTATAGATTTGATACTTGCAACAATTTTTTTTACGAAATGACGTGGCTATGTGGCTGTTAATCCTGCTGCCTGGTTGCTTGCTTGATCGGTCCATTTATTTCACTTGTGAAACTAATTTCCTAAATAATTGCTATTGTATTATTTACATGATCAATACGTGTATACCTAATGGAAAAATATGTGTCTGCTTTTATATATAAGCTTGCTCATTAACCCCTAATGGACATGTAATTGGATATTGGATTATTCTACATCTATTCAAACTGACACTACCAAATACTAATCTTTTATTTTAGGTGTGTCTATGCTTTGTATTGCTCCCTCCATCACCTGAACATGCTAATCAGTTGTTGTTTGTCAAATTGTCTACTCATATCTGAGTTCTATTTGTTGTGCCACTTTATCTTTTGTTTGTATAGACTTGATACATGCAATAATTTTTTTTACTAAAGTCAGTGCTTCTAGTTTGGTGAAAGTACTCCCAAGACCTAGTTCAAGAAGATCTAAACGTTATTTGTGGTAATAAAAGAGTTCATAATCTTATAAAACTAATATGAGATGGTGTACACAATATTTATTGTCATTTCATGTGTTCAATTTTTCTCTACATCCTCAGAGAACTGGTAGTAAATATTACTTGTTTTCCTAGCATCCTATATTCCTAAAAGAGTTTTATGATAAGATGACAAAAGATATGAAGAGAGTTTGTTGGTTTGATCATGAATTGTATAGTAGACATTTGAAAATATATCCCTATAATAAAGCAAGGTCTTCCAGCCCGTCTACTAGCTCATGAGACCAGGTTGGGTGCCTGCTTAATTTTTTAATATTTTCATTGTTATTCAAGTTTCAGTGTATTTTGACGGTTAGTCATTTTATTGGTGTGTTTGCATGCTTCATCGATATTTGGTGAGTTCTACTACATCTTTTACCAACATGTGTGTGTGTTTCATGTAGCATTGTAGGTTGAAGGGAATGACACACAACAGGTTGGAGGTAGTTAGCCAACAATTAATTACATGATGCCAAATCAAATTTTATTCTTATCAGAAGGATTTCTCTATCATCATGGGTTGTGCCTATTGAAAATCATACATGTTATATACTAATTATCATTGTAAACACCCCTCACTGTCATTATATATTGCAACACCTACGCGAGTATGTCTTCCTCATACCCCAAGTTCTGTATTGTTTGGACAAGAGAGTCTGACGACGCGCTAGTATCAACATTGTGGAGACAATATGACGTAGGCAGGTGTATTGACGGTCAGTTTACTAGGGATGCTTGGAGGGAGGTACTTCGTGATTTGCAAAATAGGATGGGGAAGTTAGGCTGTACGTTAGACCAGAGCAAAACTCAGTGGAAGAATCTGAGGAGGGAGTATGGTAGATTGAAGCTTGTGACCAATAAGAGTGGCGTCAGATGGGATGAGACTAGGAATAAGCCCACGCTACCTGACACCCCTGAGTGGAGGAAGAGCCTTGTGGTATGTACAATAATCATACCCTTAGGCAGACACTTAAATTTCCTACATTTACACTTAAACTTCCTAATACAATTTTTGTTATACTTAGGCAGACAAGGACCTTGCTAGGTTGGTTAAGCGCCCATTTCCCCACATACTACGACATCAAGATGATGGTGGGGAGGAACATTGCTATAGGACACCATGCAATGTCTTCTACGGACAAACAAATTCTGTCTGACGTTGCCTCCGAGGATGATGTTACTGTCAACTTAGATGCGTCTGATACACCCATGAACACAGGAACCCCAGTAGGGGAACCAAGCATAGGCACACCTGAGATGCAAAGTGAGGGTGACACCGGGGTGGCGGAACATATACCCAGGGTGTTGGGGGGAGGACTCCTCCCATCCATAGGCGTAAGAAGCGACTATCAATGTCACAAGAGCAATGTGTGCTTTCTAATGAAGTGTTATCTAAATTCACACAGGTGTACGCAAAGGTTCATGAATTAGGCACATGTGTGGCCACCATAGCCTTTGAAAAATAAGAGTTTGCAATGATTTTACAACATTTCAATGACACTTTCCTCAGTGCCCCCAGCCCTGTCTTTACAACACTTGTGAACGCCATAAAGGACTCAACAAACTGCAACATCTACCTCGGCTTTAGACACACACCTCACAAAATAACAATATGGTTGCAAGACCTTTGGGAAAGGCCCTAAGGCGGTACTACAACACCAATACCTTCAGTGCCATCTCATCAGGGATTTGTTTCACAATCCCCACCACCCAACATCAACAACACATCAAGTATGCCATCCATGTGGTATACTCGACCCAATGATGTTGGCCCTTCACGATCATAAGTGGAAACTTTATTTTTCCATTATGTTTGGTATGTTTGAGAACATCAATTTCAATTTGTTTTATTGTTGTAATAATTGATTTCCCATACATACATTTATTTCCCGTACAATCTAATTAGTTTGTAATGTTGATGCCATTATTTTTCCCTGTCAAATCTTTCATATTATGTTCAAGTACTTATTCAATATTACTTGTAGTCATCATGTCAATGTTGTTATCGTTTTAATTGTAGTGACCATACACAAGCAACTGACCTCCTCAAAAACATTTTAGATATCTTGTCTGGTCCAGCAAATCACATTGTTGATGCAATAGCTGAGTCAATAACAAACTCCATCATGGATGACATTTCCGATGATGCCGACATACCACCTAGAATACCTAGGTCAGTTAGCATTAGGAGTGGCCACCAAAAGGTGTTAGAAATCATAATTGGGAATGAACAAAGGGCTTATGACCTCTACCGAATGCGACCACATACTATAATGGCCCTTGTGGACAAGCTTGAGAGTCGTGGCTTGTTACAAAGTACTAGAGGCGTCTCATCAGTTGAGGTTGCATGATACTTCCTACATATGGTTGGCCATGGACATACAAATTGTGCTTTGGCTAAGGACTACATTCACTCTGGTGAGACCATAAGTAGAAAGTTCAATGAAGTGCTGGATGGGGTGTGTGCGTTGTCCCATGACTATATTATCATGCAAACTGCATCGACATGCACAACAACACATTCTCATATATTGGACAACCCAAGGCTCTACCCTTACTTCAAGGTAATAGTTATCACCTACAATTTATAATCATTTTCAAATATTTTGTATGTTTACAACCAATTTTGGTGTTATAGAATGCCATCGGGGCAATTGATGGAACACACATCCCAGTCTTAGTCAAACACGACAAGCAAAATCATTACCGAGACAAAGAAGGGAATGTCTCTTTGAATGTCATGGTTGGAGTAGACTTCTCGATGGAGTTCACATATGTCCTAACTGGGTGGGAGGGCTCGGGTGCTGATCAAAGGGTCCTACAAGCAACAACGACCATGGGCGGGTTTAAAGTTCTGCCAGAAAAGGTTTACCTAGTTGATGTAGGGTATGCCAACACTCGTACATTTCTTGCACCTTATCGCAACACAACTTACCATATTTCTGAGTACCGAGGAAACATACATTCATACACAAACAAGGAGATGTTCAACCACCACCACACTCAATTACGTAATGTTGTAGAAAGAGAATTCAGTGTGCTGAAGAGGCATTTACCAACCTTAAAAAAGGGGTGACATATCCTATACATTCACAGTGTCACCTCGTAATGGCTTGTTGTATCCTCCACAATTTTATACGTCTCCAGAATGATGGCGACACTATGATGGATGAACTCCCAGAAAACAGTTCAACATCTTCCGTCCCACCTAATGGGGTCGACCTGAGTTTGCTACTACAAACAACTCCGGCCGATGCAAGGGAGGGTGATGCATTACATGAAACAATTTCTAATTTCATTTGGGATACTCGTTGACCTTACTTTATACTTGTCATAATTTCTGAAACGTATGAGAACTCATCAACCACGTAACTCTGGTGCCCTAAATTGTTTGTTTCATAAAATGTTTTGTGGCTCCTAATTAAAAATGTCACATTATGTTTCATTTGGTTGTATTGAAATGGAGAATGGAATGCCTTCCTGTCCATGTGGCCTACAATGCACTATACGAGTGTATATGGATGCCGCGGATGTGGCAAATGGACGTTTTGAAGACAACAACCCCCACAGACTGTATTTTACATGTAGTAGTGGTCTTGTTCCGAACATATGTCATATGAGGTTGCCCACACAGTGTGTACAACCTACAGTGGCCATGCTTACTGCAATTAGGGATGCTATGCTAACACAACTTGCATATGCACACAACAAACATAAACAATGGTCAGAACAATGTGACTTTGTTTGTTCGACAAGAGCAGACATCGATAGGCTAGAACAAGATAGTTCAACTCTGTGGAAAAGGTGACAATATCTTTGCCAATGACTTCACATCACGAGCGATAAGGACTCTTCAACTGAGGAAGATGGATACAATACATCATAGATGTATTACGATCTTTCAAAATTAACTTCGCTTTTATGTTTGACCAATCAACTAGGCCTATTCATATGTTCTGCAATTTCTATTTGAAATCTATATTCAGATCCGACATTATTTTACTAATCATCAGCCATGTTTTAGATTTCAATGAATCCATCTGAAGTTCCGAGGTGTGATTGTGGGTTAGATGCAGCCTTGCGTCTTAACACAGAGGATGCACAATTATATGACTTTGGCATTCTGAGTGAAAGGCGGGGTGAAATGTATTACATATGTTCTTCTCGTAAGGTGCGCTAGTAAATACATAAATAATATGTTGCCCTTGTATAAGCTGCACATTCATTGTCATTCACTTGAACTTGATAATATATTTTAGGAAAAAGATTGATACAGATATTTCCATTGGGCAGTCGATCTCCCCCCAACAATTGATTCTTTGAAAGCTGAGATTATGTTACTAACTGTCGAGTGCAAGTCATTGTGGGGCCAGGTGATGAACATGAAGGACTTTGTTGAAATCCATCACAACTACGATGATATATACACTAACAAAAAGTATGAGTATGAGGTTCTACAAAGCACCGTTGCCAGTCTGGAGGAAGATTGTAGTCTTCTTTTGGACATTCCTTCACCTCCGATGACGCCATAACGTTGAATGGCAGAGTTACATTTAGATTGTCTTCTTGATTTAGATTGTCTACCATTGGATGATATTAACATTATAATCTTCTTAATTCATCCACTGATATAAACGTTGTATTACATTATAAGGTTGTTGTTTTTTTATCGCAATGTTGCTTAATGTTTTATGGAGGGCGTGTGTTATTTATCGTAATGTTTCTGAATGTTATTTAGAATCAAATAATCATATTATATCCCCTTAAGTGTGATATACACCCTTACTTCTGAAATATTTTACTTACAACGTCTGTAATATGGTTGGGCATCCAACGACACCGTATGTTATGTGGTGTATAGAGCTTGATAGGGTTCTCAGAGTCTAATGAGAAACCAATATGAAATGGGGAGATGTGTGAATGGAGTATATACTGCACATGCTTGGAGGGAGGCATGGCGTGACTTTCAAAACATAACAGGGGGGCCTTACATATCTTTGAGTGAGTTGCAAATGCGATGACAATACATCAGGAGAGAGTTCATAAGAGAAAATCTTTTCATTTTGGGAGAGTCTCCCCCGCCATTGACCGTGCAACACGTCAGTCAACACAACTTTGTGACAACTCATTGCACTTATCCACCTGGAATTGCTGAATACCTTATCACTCACGAATGAAACAAACAACCACATGAGACGGTGAAATAAACCCATGAACTTGTAACATATTTGCTCGACATTGTATTTGTTTGTGTTTGCTTCGCAGCATTTAGTTGCAAAACTTATGTGTTACATTAGTTTGTTGTGTACCATCATTTTACAAACTTCTACTTTACTCTTATGTTTAGAAGACTTACATCACGTTCAAACTTATTTTTAGCTAAGTTTTCTTGCAACATTTATTTGTATACATTATTGTCACACTTAGTTTACTATTATCGATATTTGCTCATACTTATATTTATTTATTAAATTTAGATGTCGCCATCGCGTTCAAAGTCAAGGGCAAAGTTTGAAAAATTATTGATGTCTCCGTCAAAGATACATAAATATGTTGAAGAAAATATTGTTTGAAAAAAAATGTTGCGAGGATACACATGAGGAGGGAAAAAATGGGAGCCAGGAAGAAGGCAAGGATGGGGTCAGTCATCCTATTCGTCATCTGCCGTTGCTGTTTGATTGACCAAAAGAAGACATCAAACAACAACCCAACCAGTCGTTGTAGGAAGCCTGTCCTGTGTCATGGGACGAATACGATGCCGCCCTATAGTGGGCCGACTGGGACGATCCTACCTGGGATCAATATAAATCATCCTCCACATCAAAGACTGTCCATCACAGTGGCTGGTCACCATCTTAGAATGTGTATGGATGTCTATGTCTAGGTCCAGGGCATGCCTTTCCTTTTTTGTCCCTCTCCCTTGTATGGTAACGATGTATTTGCCCGGGAACCAATAACTTATTATAATTTTGTTTGTTTGTTTAAGTTCCGATGAAAACATGCTATTATCTTTGCTTTTGTACTTGTGCACAATTTATGCTATATTAGGACAATTTCAATTATCTTGTCACTTTAAAGTTCCTGGATCAAATATGTACAACAATACATATTTACAACATTAAAATGCAATGTAAGACAACAATACTGTTTGATTTATTTTAAATCATCACGTACAAATGAGCATACTCATCTATTATATTCACTTTACTAAATAACAAAAATAACATCCACAAAATACAAAATATTTTTTTTGTAAAATTTTAACTTATATTGAAGCGCCATCGCAACTATACATTTTTTGTTCTTGTTAAAATAGTTATGCAAGAACAAGACATAATAAGCATATCTTGATTAGGTTGCCAAATAAAATCAGACTGAATCTAGACGGGTAGCCAAACAGAATCACAATGAATAAATCTATGTTCAAATGAGACCAGCTGACGAGAATTAAGAATAGGTTGCCAAGAGGCTGGATCCGAACACACACGGCTATAAGTCAAAACTAATGAGTGTACAGGACCGCCCCGACGTCCTGGCCTTCAGCGGAGTTCCACGTGGATCACTCGATACCCAAATGAAGTGCTAAAAAGGTGTAAATATCCCCTCTCCCGCAGAAAAACCCTTTCCCTCCTCACTCCGCACGTTTCTTGCCGGTCCCGAAAACCCTACCCCTCTTCCCAAGCTCCTCCCACTCCCTTGTACCGCTCGACAGCTCCAACTAGCGGCGATGAACCATCTCATTCGGAGGTCGGCGCCCAGCGCCGCCGCATTTGCCGGTGCCTCGGCGTCGAGGCTGACCCTCACCGCACTCCTCTCTTCAGCTTCTTCCCTTCTACGCCCGCCGCCCCCTGCCCCGTACGAATCATCTAGTTCTCCCCCCCTGATCGCTCCGCAGCCTCTACCATCAGCAGGGTTTGAGCTCGGAGCTGGAGGACGGGGGCCCACTGGATGCAGGGGGTTCCACTCGTCCGCTGGGCCGCTCAGCTTTCGCGCCTCGGCATCCCTGGCGGCGCAACATGCTGTAGACGACTTCGCATACGAAGAAAAGGAGCAGGTCGGCGCAGGGGGGGACGAGGGGCTTGAGATTGCTAAGCTCGGAATCTCTGATGTTATCGTGAAGGAGCTCGCTAAGAAGGGGATCACCAAGCTCTTTCCCATCCAGGTTTATGCTCGATTCACTTTCTTTCTGTAGCGTTGAGCCAAAGTCAAGATCGGCTCCTATCTTTTTTGATCCTAAGTTAGCACCTAGAGAAATAATAATTCATGGAAATAGAGGCGGCGGCAGGGGTGGTCCATTCTGGCTAAAGTGTCTGTTACCTGTATTGCTCTGAAATTGGGGATATCTGCCGTCCAACTAAATTTCCATACGAGTTACTGTCAAAATAAAAAGCTTTTCTTACATATTTATATACATGCTTAAATAACTGAATACAGTTGGTTGTATTTTGGTTTGTATATGAATTCTGAACTTGCTCGAGTAAGACTCTGCAAAGGTGTTTTCGTAATTAGTTACTTGTAGTCACTGGTATTGCACAATATCCTAATTGAATGATGAAGCTAATGCCTGGCTTTTCTGGCTTGTATTACAGAAAGCTGTTCTCGAGCCAGCTATGCAAGGACGTGACTTGATAGGTCGAGCTAAAACAGGGACGGGGAAGACACTGGCTTTCGGGATTCCCATCATAGATAAGATCATAAAATTCAACCAGAAGCATGGGTTTGTTTCCCCCTTTTATTCTTGTTATCACTGTTTTTCATATTTTTCATTCTCATATATTCATCTTTGAGTTGATTCTGTTTTGAGGTGCAGCTTTTCATTTCCTTCTTTTGTAGGAAAGGACGAAATCCGTTGGCGATGGTATTGGCCCCTACAAGAGAGCTCGCGCGACAAGTGGAGAAGGAATTTAAGGAATCTTCCGACCTAGACACTGTTTGTGTCTATGGTGGGTCACCCATCTCCCAGCAAATGAGCATTCTTGACTATGGAGTCGATGTTGTGGTTGGCACTCCAGGTCGAGTAATTGATCTGCTGAAGAGGGGGGCTCTGAACTTGTCTGAAGTTCAGTTTGTCGTTCTGGATGAGGCTGACCAAATGCTTGCTGTGGGTTTCGCCGAAGATGTGGAAATAATTTTGGAGAAGTTGCCGACACAGCGCCAGAGCATGATGTTTTCTGCAACAATGCCATCTTGGATTAAACAACTAACACGGAAGTATCTTAATAACCCATTAACTATTGACCTGGTGAGTTGTATTATTTTTATATAGATCGGTTTGCATAGCTCGAAACGCGCTATAATAGAATGATACAAAAATCAGAACTACTAGGATGTAAAAATCTACTTCCTACACACTGCTTTCGGGAAGAATGTGCAAGTGCAGGCCTTTCGATAACAAATTTTATCTTTTTGATTGTTAGAAAGGTACCAATATAACCACATAAGAAAAATGGCACACAGGAAATATAGTACCAAGATCTTTAAAGTACTTTTAACTTCTATTGTTGGCTAGTACAAAGAGAAAATATAGATGAAACATTGACAGTCAATGACAGTCAATTAACAAAACGTAAACATTCTTATGGGGTATGGGTAATGAACGCAACACGAGACAATATTTTGTGGAAGCCCTCTGTAATCAAGGCTATGTCCTTATTAGTATGAAGATGAAAGGCATTTTATCCAACCATACATAAGAAAAATGGCACACAGGAAATATAGTACCAAGATCTTCAAAGTACTTTTAACTTCTATTGTTGGCTAGTACAGAAAGAAAATATAGATGAAACATTGACAGTCAATGACAATCAATTAACAAAACGTAAACATTCTTATGGGGTATGGGTAATGAACGCAACACGAGACAATCTTTTGTGGAAGCCCTCTGTAATCAAGGCTATGTCCTTATTAGTATGAAGATGAAAGGCATTTTATCCAACCATACTTCGTGCAGATTTTTTCTTCTTCTCTGATGATGGCTCTTCTCTCTTTTGCATGTGGGCTTCAACTTCGTTTCACAATCTACTTATTGGACTCGTAACCATTTGACAGCTGAAATAATTAAAAAAATGTTTCAGAAAACAACACACGTGTCGAGCTTGTTTTTCATTACCTCAATGCAGATCTTATATAGTCATAGATTTTTGTTATATTTGTTTTCATTAGATCTATAAGGTATATTATGTGCCAGCTGTGTTTGCTTTGCTATCTGATATGTCTGATTTAAACTTGAAAGGCTGGTGATACTTGCTCCAATATACTCTCTTGTCACTTCAGTTTGTGATTTTGTAAAGTTGATGGATAACCTGTCACACGCTGTTCTTACTGACGGGCCGATCAATTTCTGCTCTGCAGGTTGGTGATTCTGATAAAAAATTGGCTGAAGGCATCACACTTTATTCAATTGTCTCTGACAACTACGGAAAAGCATCAATTATTGCACCTCTTATAACTGTAAGTTCCATGTTCTCTCTGTATGTCTTGACTTTTTTTCTCCGAGGATGCAATCAGAATGAACCATGGCTGTATAGTGGCTAGGCGGCCAGGCGTTCCAGGGGAACACCCAAACAGCCTAGGCGCTCAGGCGTTTCCAGGCATTTATATTTATTTTTTTATTGTAACATATATATGTAAAATTCCTGAAAAATACAATCCGTACACATAAATATACATGATAAATATGCAATCAATGTGCTAGCATCGTATGAAGAAAGCAACAAAATCATTAGATAATGGATTGAATTGTAGAAGTTTTACCTAAATAAAACTCATATAGAAATCAAAAAGCTAAACATGTATTATGTTTGTAGCGAAAACATGTATAATACTATTATGCAGAATTTAGGCTAAATCAAAACTAACAAGACCTAAACTAGAACTAATTGGCCCTAATTTTGAGCTCATTTGATTCAAACTTGATCAAATTTGACCTAATTTACGCTAATTTTTGCCTAAACCAGACCTAATTTTGTATACCATGACCCAGTCAATCCCAACTTCCAAATTTTTTTATATATTCACCCAAATGAGACAAAATTTGGTCAAATAAGACCTAATCAACAAATTTAGAGCAATTTCCCCCAAATCATACTTGTTTCCTCTAAATTAGACCTAATTTGTCCAATTTTGACATGATTTAACCTAAATAAAACCTAATTTTCTATATTATGATCCAATCAAACCCAATTTCCCCAAATTTTCTCTATATTGACCTAAACGATATCTAGTTTGGCCAAATTAGACCTAATCTCACCATATTAGACCATTTCACCAAAATCATACTTGTTTTCCCCGAATCAGACCAAATATGCTCAAATTTGACATAATTTGGCCTAAAATCAAACCTAATTTGCATAACATGACCAAATCAAACCTAACTAACCCTATTCCCTATGTTGATCTAAGCGAGACCTTACATGACCAAATGTGACCTAATTTCCCCAAATTAGACCTAATTAGACCAAATTCCCCCAAATCAGACCTAATTTACCCTAAATTGACCTGTTTGGGATATATCAGGCCCAATTTAACCATAAAATGACTCAATTTGATCAAATTCACATCTAATTTATGCTAAATTAGCCTTGAATTGGCTTAATTTGGGGCTTTAAAGGCCTTAGGCAACAACTTAGGTCAATTAGGGGGCTGGGCGCCCAGTTTTAGGCGAGCTGACTTAAGCCTAGGTGCCCAGGTGCCGCCTAGGCGGGCGCCTGTACAACACAAGAATGAACCCTATCTTGAGTTATAAGTAATACAAAAGGGTCTTCTCAGGTTGATACAACTATTTCTTATCCATCGGAAAACAAACAATATATCCACTATAGATGCAGTTCGTCTTTATGATGTTTTCATTTAAGTTAAATCCAGTTTACGTGCAACGCTAACATATTAATTGCCATAACATGTACTACCTTTAGGTTCTATTGTACATGATTGTCAGGCTGCTTATAATAACCTTAATATTTTGATGTTGTTCGATTCATATTTGCTTTCTCAATGTAGGAGCATGCTAAAGGAGGAAAAAGCATTATTTTTACTCAGACAAAGCGCGATGCAGATCGTCTGGCCTATGCCCTTAAATCGTCTGTTAGATGTGAACCCTTGCATGGTGATATCTCTCAGTCACAAAGAGAGAGGACACTTTCTGGATTTCGTGATGGCCGATTCAATGTTTTGGTTGCTACTGATGTTGCTGCTCGTGGGCTGGATGTACCGAATGTTGATCTAGTAAGATTCTTGTCTTGTATATTGTATGATTCAGTCTATGCCAAGCTTTACTCATTCTGGCAATTTGCCCGAATCCTTTTGAATTATAGGTTTATAACGCAAGCTTATCTAATCTACATATATTAACCAAGCAATTGTTGATTTCTGATCAGGTGATACATTATGAGCTTCCAAATAGCTCTGAAATCTTTGTTCATAGGTCTGGCCGAACTGGACGTGCTGGCAAGGAAGGAACTGCAATTCTTATCTATACAGAACATCAAGGCCGTGATGTCAGAATGATTGAACAACATGTGGGATGTAGATTCAAAGAGGTATACAATAATCCTGCTTTAAAGAAAGTCTTTATTTTTACTAAACAGTAGGACTCTTAAACAATATATGTGAAACAATCTCTTAATAGCGATTGAACTGTAGAATAATATTGATCTAAATGATTGGGTTGGGATGGTTGGCATTCTTATCCATCATTGCTAATTTGTTATCTTCTGCAAGAACTATGGTTATAGGTTTTTTACCATTGATGTAAGACAACAAATAATTCTCCGAAACTTGATGCACATATGATTTTATTTAAATTTACTCCAAACACCCTTACATTTCCACAATACGTGATGTAATCCCCTATTTTGGGCTAGAGGTGAAAGCTCTCAAAGCTGGTACATCATGATGTCAAATGGGTGTTTACCTACTTAGATTTTAGTCCAACCCATACCGCCCCAGCAGAGAAAAAGAAAACCAAGCAATAGCCATCCCCATGGCAATGGGTCCTGGGGATCCAATATAACCCATTTTGATCAACTTTGTAAAAAAAATTACAAAAAAACATAGGGAACAACATCTCTTCCCCGTCTAAAATAATTATAACTTGAAAGATTATACTCGAACCCTGGTGGCAGACTATGTTTGTTACAACAAATAGTTTCTGCGGTGGAACAAAGCAAAGCTTAAAAGTCTGAATATTTTTATTTTTTTCCAATCTTACTTACAATTACAGCTTGCTTTTTTTTTTTTACTTCTTGATGAACATGGATGTGTGTTACCTAAGACAGAAGCAGCTGCTTTATGAATGCTGTTATTACTAAGATGTACTTGTAATTCACAAATTAAGCACAGAAGCGGTAATCACAAATGAAGTTTTGTTTTTGGTCAGATCACAGTTTAAGCATTTTGCCGAACATGTTATTGTGTGTCAGCTCAAGAAGCAGAGCTTATGGGAGTTTCTCCTTTACATATAAAATTGACCTAAACATGTATCCTACAGAAAGAAAGAATCGGAGGAGAGACAGATCGATAAAACCTCAAACATGTAGACTTAATGATAGTCATCCTACACTGAGGTCTAATGTGGAATCTAACGCTGCCCGGGCCACCCAGCTTGGACTACTCAATTTTCATTTTCTCAGCTGCAGTCAAATGAAAAACGGCCTGAGCTGCCGCTTAAGAGGCCCAACCCACCAGCCATTTAAATTGCCCCCTGAACACCAAATAAGTGCTAAAGGAAAGGCTGCTTTTTGTCCGCTCCATCTGCTTAACCTCTTTAGTCACCCGCTTAATCGGCTGCTTAGACCCATTTTTTCGGAAACACTGCTGCAAGCCTGTAACATTAAGAAAATTATAAAGTCCAAGTATTATCGAATATACTATATTATACATTATATATTTACTTATGTACATCAAATGCTCTATGACAAGCCTTAGTTCTGATTTAGAATGCATACTTTATATGTAATCCACAGTAATGAGAGTATTGTTGTATATTCAACTAAATTATATTTAACTGTTATCTATTTAGATTTTAGACTGCATACTTTGATTAAGAGTAGTGCTGTAATGTATGCCTAATTGGTGATATGTAAATGTATCAATAAGTTAGTAATGTATCTATGATAAGTCTACTATAATGTGATGCAAAATTGCTGCTGTATCATATATATATATAAACTTATTTTTATATAGTTGTGTAGGTGTTTTATCTGTGACAAGTCTATTGTTAACTATATTAGCTATAATCATTGTTTTATAGTTGTCTTATAAACTATTTGGGCGTTTAATATTTTTGTGGAGGGTGTTTAGATATGTATAAAAGTAAAAAAAATAATAAATATATATGTATATTTTTTCATAAAAGTATATAGAAATTAAAACCCTCTTTTAAAAAAACCGCCCGTTTAGTGCTTAAGCGATTACAAAGGTGCTGTCCGCACACTTACCGCTTCATGATTTTTAAAACATTGCTCGACCCTGACCTTGCCATTAAACTGAGAGGCAGCTGCATCGACTGTAAGCCCTCACCGATTGAATTATATTCCTCTTCTATTTACAGATGGCGTCATAAGTGAAATGAAAAACGGGCTGAGCGGCCAATTAAACGGCCGATTAATCGGCCAAACACCCAGCCCGTTCGATTTTTGCTAAAATCGCCGGTTAACTTTTTTGTAATTAATCGGCCGTTTTTTCCCCCTTTTTTACCCGTTTTTTCCGTTTTTTGCCCTTTTTTTCCCGCTTTTTGGCCGTTTTTGTCCGTTTTTTTGTAAATTTTGCTGTACACCTGTAACTTTATATAAACTATATGGCCCCAAGTATTACTGACTATAATATATTAAACTTAAGCCTAGTCTAATAGAATGCATACTTGTATGCAAGTTGGGATAATAGGGTACTGTTGTAAAGTGTAATTTATACAAGTAAAATATATGTAATGTAACTATTATCTAATTTTAGAATGCATACTTTAGTTAATTGTACTGCTGTAATGTATGACTAATTGATGATATGCACATATAACAATAAGTTAGAAAGGTATCCAATAATGAGTCTATTGTTTACTGTATGCAAGTTGGGATAATAGGGTACTGTTGTAAAGTGTAATTTATACAAGTAAAATATATGTAACTATTATCTAATTTTAGAATGCATACTTTAGTTAATTGTACTGCTGTAATGTATGACTAATTGATGATATGCACATATAACAATAAGTTAGAAAGGTATCCAATAATGAGTCTATTGTTTACTGCTTAACTATGTAAACATGTGATGCAAAAATATTTCTGAATCATGTATGTGGGGTATTTTATCTATGTCAAATCTATTATTTATTATATTATGGCTATAATTATTGCCTTATAGCTATCTTATAAACTAATTGGGTGTTTTTACTGTTGGGTAGAGTGTTTAGAATCTTTGGATATATATAAAAGTTTCAAAGAGTATTAATATTTATATACATATATATGTAATTTTGTATAAAATTATATAGGAAAATAAAACCCGTTTTTTAAAAAATCGGCCGCTTACCGCTTAACCAGTTACAAGGTGCTGTCCGCTCGGTTACCGCTTAACGTTTTTTAAAACATTGGGCGTCATTAGTAACTGTAATGTCATATGCTCCTACAACTGTGGGTCAACATGGGACTCATGTGCCACCAATGGGAGGATGGTGTCGGCATGGGATGCTGAGGGAGTTGTTCAAGTGCGATCTGCTTGCACCAGACTTGGTGTTGAGGTAGAAGCCAGGAGATTAGAAATTTGCTGATCCGCTACCTAGGCGGGTGAGGCCGTTGATGTAGGAAGAGGAGAGCGACACAGTCTAAGTGAATGAGCCTATCATGCACAAGGTCCATGTTTCTCTCGCTTCTGCAGCTGTTTCGAAGCACAACATTGGCCACTGTTGGGACTTGGACTAGTTAGATCAGGTGGAAGGGGACAGGGTAGTTGAGAGCTGCGATGGAAGATGTCTGGGCTCACATTGGTTGGCCACGAGGATCCCAGTGGGTCTGACAGTAAAAACATATCCCCATTTCGATCTGTTAAATCATCGTTAGACCCATATAACCCATTATCGGATTGGGATAGAATGAGAATTTTTGCCATCTCAACCAACTGGCACATATATGACTTTCTACCGTTAGTGGTGTTTATTCATGATTAACTGAATTTGTTAGGTTATGTCGGGGCACTTGGGAACAATAAGATGGGTACTTGCTGGGTCAGGCCTTACTGAATGAGGTCTATAAGTTGAGCTAACCAAGTTTTACAAAATCTTGCTCCTCACTCTTTGTTGTGGGAGTAGTGGCACTAGACCTGTCAAACAGGTGGGTGGGTTGGGCTTGGGTTGGGTCGTTACGGGTGCGGGCCAAAAAGTACACTTATAAAAGGGTGGAAGAGAAGCACATCCAAACCCGACCCAACGGGTTGCGGGTTGCCCATAACAATAAGTTGCTATTTTTCTTAACACAAAAAACCACATTTAAAACAACAAGTAACTATGTTTTTAATGTCAAATATAGGGCAAAGGAACCAACAAACTCCTATGTCTGATGTCAAATCATTCGATTAGTTGTTGATATATGTTTGTACAAACTTAAAGAAAAAATAGCAGGTAGTTGTTGTATGCCGATGTAAAACAAGAAAACCAATGTAGTTTTCATAGATAAATATCACAAAAAAAACACACAGTTATGTCATGTAACACTAGACATTTTGAATATTAGAAGTACTTGTTGTTACCTATTGCAAACACAAAATAAAGAGAATACAATTGTTGTTGGTAAAGTTAAAGAGTTAACTTGTGTAAAATAAGTAACTTATTTTAATAGGTGTATGTGTATATTATGTATATAACTATATTTGCTTTAGTTAATTGGGTCACCTGCATATGTCAGCGGGTCACCCATGAAACCCGCTATATAAACGGGTGGGTATGGGTTTGGATATTTTCAGCGGGTGACAAATTTTGTCTCCCAAACCCAACTTAAACGGGTTGACCCGTGGGGGTACCCACGAATTTTGACCCAGTTTGACAGGTCTATGTGTCACCCCCACTATGGACCCAGACAAAAAGTTTGAATATGTTGCCAGTGTTTATATTTGAAGTAGTAGCATGAGGATTCAGCCCCAGATTGGATAAGAGCAGTTAGCTAACATTTATTAGCTAAGAGATCGAGCATCCTTTTTCCCCGTATCTAAATTACCCATCTCACACAAGACATCACCATTTTTAGAAATTCTCTAACAACTCTAAAATTTGTTGACATTAGCAATGGTTGTTATTATTGTTGAAAAAAATAGTTTTATATTATATCCGGCAGTGCGGAGTTTAATACAGGCTAGTTTTTGATGAATCAGTTTCTGTTCCCAGAGTCAACTTGTATATGGTCGATGTCATGGACGATATTTTATTGGATTTACTAGAGCATGATTTTTATAATTATGAGATTTGATTTAATAAGACTCTGCGCTAATGTAAGTGAAATTATATCTTTCTAATTTTGCTTCTTTGAAACTTGAGCACAAAACTGGGAGGGGATCTCAGATAAGGATAGTGAGGTTAAGGTCCCATAGGGTCTGAGCTATAGCATGTACCAAGAAGTTTCGATACAACACAAAATGGAAACTCGTAGCTCAACTGAACTTTTTTTTTTTGAACTTGACTTCTCTAGGAAATAAAATCACTAAAATAAGAAGTTAAAAATATGACACCTGTTATGTATATGTGTTGGAAATTAAATATTGAACCTTTTCTTGTATAGCTTACAAGTTGCCCTACATTTCTGCCAAGTATGAAGATGATAAGAGGGAGGTAGTGTCAGTCAAAAAGTTACAAAAAGCAGATAGTTTATCTAATCCGGTGCTCATTTTATCTCTAAGATCGGTGAATAACAACCAACTGCCTTGATAAAGCTATGTTGAAAAACCCAGTATGAACCACAAGACCAAAAATATATTTTTATGTGAATTTGACTTTTCTCAACATGATTCTCCTAACTATTGAATTATTGTCGGAAACCATATCTTGATTTTGTGGTTATCCTTGCCGATATATATGGAAAACCATGGATATTCTCAACCCATTCAGTTACCAACCGATAAGCAGCTGAGCAGGTATCTTTTGCTGCAGCTATAGTGTAGTTGAAGCATATGCCTTCCAGGCTGTTTTTTTTTTTATTGTAGAGATGCCATCAATTCACGCGACCACACAAGGTTAACCAGATGTGCAAAGTGGTGGCTGTTTTGATTTTTTTGTTGATTTGTAAACAAAATAATTGAGAAAGAGAGAGAGATGAAACATCTGGTACTTAACAGGTGTATACTCGTGTAAAGCCACTGTGGTCATTAATCACATCCGAACCATTATGTGGTTCTTTGATCCATTGCCTGCACGTGCTCGGAACTTTGATGTCCACCATTCCAAATGGAACCTGTTCTTGTGATAATGATGCGGTTCAGGTGCATGTGAGCGCAGTCTTCCTTCTCTAATCGTACTGAATTGAGATAACTTATCAATTTCCTTATGTTTGTTATATGTATTATCACTGCTATCGAAGCATTAGAAATTTAGAAGACAGGTAGTAGTTAAGCAGGTTAAGCCATGTGAATTTGAATGGCACAAACATCAGATTTGCAAGTTGTTATATACTCGTTTTTGCATTTTATAGCTATGTTGGCATTTAGTCCCATCAATCTTTGTGAAGCCTATTGGGTCCTTACTGAAAAAGAAATGTATGTGTTGCAGTCTTAATTATGGCTCCTTTAGTTATGCTAATGTGTTTATATGAATTGCAGCTTCAAAAAATTAAAGTTGAAGGTGGTGCTGGCTTGGACATGTTTGGTGATATGGGAAGGGATGGGTTTGGCTCCCAGAGTAAATTTCGCTCTGGAAGATCTGGTAGCTATGGTGGTGGCTTTGGGTCTGACCGATCTGGTGGCTTTGGCTCTTCAAGTCGGTCAGGTGGTTTTGGTGAATCAGGTTCTGGCAGGTCTGGTTCCTTTGGTGGTGGATCCGGCTCCCGTAGATCAGGTGATTTTGGTGGCTTTGGGCTTGGTCGTTCCGGAGGATTTGGTGACTCGGGCCGTTCTGGTGGGTTTGGCAACTCAGGCCGTGATTCAGGCCGCTCTGGCGGTTTTGGCAGTTCTAGCCGTTCGGGAGGATTTGGAGACTCCGGCCGATCAGGTGGTTCCAGTTTTTTTGGCGACTCAGGTCGATTTGGTGGTTCTAGTTCTAACCGTTCAGGCGGCTTTGGAGGCGGTTTTGGAAGTAGCAGTTCAAGCGGTTTTGGTTTTGGCAGCTCTGACACCAACCGTGCTGGAAGTGACAGTTGATTTGAGTTAATAGTCTTCCCTTGAGGCTTTACCCGAGGTTAGTAGATTCAAGGTTGCGTCTTTATATTGTTACAGAATTGCTGTTGAATAGATTTTAAAACATATACTTTCTTCCAAGCAGTTGGGGACACGACACTGTCGCTATAATCAGACGAATATTATGTTGGCGGCAACCGACCAAGAGGGATTACAATATATAACATTCAATGTTGTATAGCCTAAGACAGTTATAAGAATAGCTGAAACCGTCCCCCTTATAATTGCTATCATGCATGGCTTCCCAGCCTTTTGTTTAGGCCATAATATATGTTTTTGCCAAATGTGCTTGTTTTCAATTTATATTAATTCCAAATGCCATTTGCTATTCCTTCCCAGTGCTATGTGGATCCGAAGAGGTACATCCGGCTGGTAGATAGCTGGGATGTCTAAATCACCTTGCTCGTCATTAATGCGAGTAAATAACGCGTGGACAGCAGAGAACATCAGTGAGGCTGGCAATTCATCCGGGATATGCAAAACATATTTATTAGTATAAAAATTGACTGTTCCATGTATTGAACAGCCTTCGATCATCTAATATCATTTTTGCTAAAAATTTGTGGAAACACGATAATGGGCTTTCTTTTTAAAAAAGATGCATCATTTACACAGCTCAGCTTTTGAAGTTTAAACTGATAAGCGGTTATCATGCTTTTGTTTGAATATCATTCAGTTGCTTGTAATAAGTAAACCCGTTTGCTCAAGGGGATTTTCCTTGTGTTGAAATCATTTAAGAATTTCGTCCCATCAAGATGTAAACGAAAGTGGTTCAAAAATTTACATAAGCAACTGCTCTTCTCAGGTTTGACGTGAGATGAAGTGTTTTTTTGTTTGAGCGCCATTGGAATACTTTCTAGGGGTTAAGTTTTGAAGGCAGTGACGCTGTTGTTACTGTCAGGTTTGTAGTTATTGATCAATATGCATCTGTGCTTTTCCATAGTTATACTCATCGTTTTTGTTGCCCAGTTCATATTCCAAGGAATGGTAGATCTTATTACATCAAAGGAGTTTTTAGTTATATCATAAAGCAAATAAGCGAGCCCCCCCTGTGAACGACACAATTTTGAGTATGTGGCATTTTGAAGCAAATAACTGCCTAATTGCTGAGCGTTGACTGACCAAATACCACTATAAATGTTGTGACTCCAGTGTTGATAAGGGAATATTCGAGTCTGCAGCTGTTGCTGCTCGTCCCTTGTCTTGTTGTTTTGTTTGCATGTGTTTTGCTGCAACAGGTTTAATTGAAACAACATAAATTGTTGCCTAATATGAAGTCCGTGGGAATTTGAAATGGTATTACACCGTATACGCTTGAACCGTTCTAAAATGCAAGTGAAACAAGAAATCATGCAGTTTTCATGGACCATGAATTTTGGGATTCGATTTTGGTCGTCCGCTTCGGAACAAATTTTTGCTGTTGTCTTCTGTAACTGTGAATGCATCACGGGTCGTGTAGTTGGGAGAGGTTCGTTAATTATGAGACAATGATGGGTGGGGCCACCAAGCAGACAGACAGCAGCTGCAAATAAATCGAACCCGAGGGGTCGTAAAAGCTCTGGGCCCATACTCTGAGGTCCGAATGTAAGATGGACAAAGCCAATTTATAACGTACAGAGGGAATGAGCCTAGGTTCAGTGCATTTCATTCATAAAGTTATATTATTGACTTTTAAACGTGCATCACCTACGAGCTACACCTGAGCTCAGGGTTGGGGACGTTAGATTTTGTATGAAAGCTGTTTGGGGATCTGGTGCCTGTCCGGGCGTATTTAGATCACAATATGTAGATCGGATTTTGTACCGGATTGACTGGGAAAACAGGTTGCACGCTGAGGCAAACATGGGGGTGTGATGACTTTTTTTTGTAATAAATTGGTCTATATACCTGTAATGATAGTTTTTTTTGCCTTTATTCGGTATTTATAAATCATTTAGTCTTTACGCATACTTTCTTCCTACTTATCTTGGAGTAGATGTAAAATGGAGTTTCTTTTTTAACCTCACGTCCTATCGCCTATGTATATGTTCATGAGGTTGATTCATCATTTACTGGATATCAGGAACAGTTAAACATATTTGTTCTCTTGACAGTCTTAATTGCTTTTTTTATAGTCACAAATGTTGGGTCATCACTATTTGTCTGAGACTAAATCATGTTTGGTACCACTTTTCCTATAGTACAGTCTTATAATAATTCGGTAGGAGCTAAATCTTTTTTAAGATTGTTTCTAAATGCTGCATTCTTATCTACTGTTTACATAGGAGTATAGGACTCGTTCTTTACTACCGGCCTAAGTAACATGAAGCTTTCCGCTGAGATTTTATGACGGTGTGATAGATTCAATCTGTCACATATCTATATCAGCTAATATTTTGTTAGCTAACATATTTCAAGTGCGCGTACTTCTGGTTGACTATGATAGCCTTTTGGTTTAACTGAAGGGCAGCAATTTAGGAAGGTTCAACACTAGATATTACCGTTGATATGTTTTTCTTCTGCATACTATGCCATTTGTACGTTGTTGGGATGACCGAAGAGTCACCCACAACCCCGCCCAACAATTGTCATTTATATTAAGACTGGACGTATATTGTGCTTTAATATCAAAACAATTTGTTCCAGCACTTGAAAGAAAAGCAGATCTGCAGTCCCTTTTGGTGATGTTAGGAAAGATATGCGTCGAAAGCAAATGAATTGGGGTTTTTTTTTTTGGGGGGGGGGTGTGGAGGGTCATCTGCGATTATTTCTGAAGAGGTCATTATGTCTTGTTCAGTTAAATCAAATTAGTCAAATTTGATTCTGAAGAGGTCATTATGTCTTGTTCAGTTGCGTATGTAAGTTCAATTATTGTCGTTAAACGTGTAAGGAGCTGTTCAAATTTCCAAGTGTCACCCTACTAAAGCAATTTCGGATTTGCTCAATCCAAAACCCGGGAAAGCTAGAGCCCTTCGGAAGCTGTTTGTTCCGGTGAGTTAGGAATGCCCATACACACTATGCATTTCGTTTCGAGTCCTGAACTTCTATAGAAGCTTCTTTTTAATATAAGCATTTATTCATTTTGTAGGAAAAAAAATCAGAATTCACGGCTGTGACATTTGCCTTCCACCGACTGGAGCTTTGATGCTGGGCACATGCATAACCTAAGGGGAGAAGGGGTTTCTTGGTGGCGCTTAATGCTTGACGCATGCCCCATGGTGAGAGTACGTGTACCACTCCATATGTAGGTTTTAGGGTTTGCAACCCTACGAAAGATTTTGTAAGCAACTCTTCCCCTTATAAAAAGAGAAATTTAGCATAAAATACAGCATTTTGACATTAATTAAAATCATCCCCTTGACATGGAAATGCATTGATCCATAAAATGGGTTGAATAAATTTTTGCCACTTGCATGTTGACGAGCTTGAGATTAACTATCTTGACCCATTTAAATTTTTTTTGGGGAAAGGGAAAAAGAGAAGTAAAATGATTTTTTCTAAGTTCTCATTGAAACATTCTGAAATGAACTTTTGAGTGGTCCGGATGTGCATACTAATGAATTTGTCAAACAAATTTCATTTTGGGTTACCCATTGAGACTCCCTTAACATCCCACTTCTTATCCTTCCACAGACTTGACAGGGTGTGGTCATCCTTCCATGGCCTAACGTATGTATGATTGAATCAAACGACTCATTGTATGCACATAGCTTAATCTAGGGTAGGGTTGCCTATCCAAAAAATCAAATTGGCATACAAGTTCCTCATTCCTCAATGGGCCTCTGAAAGGAAGTAGCAATAAGTCAAATAATCAAGATTTCAAATTTTCCTAAGAATGGATTATGAAGAGGAGGATAACCTTTGTATTCTTCAAATGTGTATTTTTTTGAGAATGAGTCGAGAAATGTTTTGTCTCTTATTCCTTGCTCAAAGTTAAGGCTTATTGCTTATTCTTGCTTTGTACTTAGATGTGGTATGGGGTTTTAGTGTCAGTCATGCAATGCATATTGTCAGGCTTTTGGGTCGGTTTGTGCTCCTCAACAATGAAGCCTATGAAAGGGATCAGACACGTCTGCCACTCGGTTAGAAATTCAAAGGTTTTAGATCCACTTGGGACACATCATCACCTAAATCGAGGTGAAAAATTTATCAAAAATCCACCATTGACTTATGGGGTTTGGAGGTTGGTTCACTGGAGGTGGCATGGTTTTTTTTGGAAACAAAGATTCACCAACAAATTCGGGATGCAATCACCAATCTAATTGAGTTCTTGGAAATCTAGTTTTATCAATATGAATACCTCAGATGGACGTGGTGTGAGTTGAGATTTTAAGGAGCCTAAACTTGGCCATCATTTTGGCTATGTCTTGGGTTTCGAATAGGAGGGTTTGCCCAAATAAATGCCTCATACATGGATGATGAAGCTTGAATTTTGAAACATGTTTTAGCTAGGAGCCAAAATTTGGGCAACATTCTGGCTCTATCTTGGGTTTGCAGAAGGTGGGTCCACTGAGATCAATGGATTATGTGGTCATGATGTAGCCCAAGTTTCCAAAAAGGTTTTACCAAGGAAACAAAATTTGGGCAACATTTTGGCTTTATATTGAGTTTTCAAAAGGAGGCTATATCGAGATCAATGCCTTGCATGAGCATGGAGTAAGTTTGGTTAAAAAAAGGTTTTACCAAGTAACTAAAATTTGGACAATATTTTGTTTCTATCTTGTGTTTAAAAAAATGGCATTTTGAAGAGATCAATGTCTTTTACAAGCATGATTTAGCTCAAGTTTTCTAGAAATAGTCTTCTAAGGAGACAAAATTTGGGCAACATTCCAGTTTCTCTTAGGTTTATGAAAACATGGTTTACCAAGGGGTAAAATTCAACAACATTTTAACATATTGGGTTTTTGAAAGGGGTATACTATGCTCTTTGTGTATTCCTCATTAAACAAAAGTTTTACCTCACTTTATCCAACATAAGTTTGAAAAATATATTGCCAAACTCTCCCAACTTGCTCCTACAATACATGAAATGGATGTCCTTAGCTTCTCTAGGGATAAATTATACTTCAATCCTATATGGGTATCCAAGATCACCAAGATGGGGTACTACCTAAAATATACCTCTTGGTCATAGTCATTGCAACCAATCACTAGTACAATGGTGTGAGCATGTTTGGGCTTAAGGATTATCCCACTCGTGTAGGGTCCCTGCCACTACTGATATCTTGGGACGTTCATTATAATGTTGACTTCCATACTTGTAGGTAGAGGAGTGTGTTACCTTGTGCCGATTCTTAAAAATGATAAAACTTAGTTTCATTTAAAATAATGAGGGCGACGTGGGGGCATCCAAATCACATGATATCTAACAAAAAGGAATATTGCAAAACACTAAGGTAGTTCCTTGCAAGCATTTTGTTAAGCAATATTTTCCTATAAGAAACCTACAACATAAGAAAAGATCGAGGCGTTGCATAATTTTTGTAAGCAACATAATGGATGATTATGTTGTTGTCATTCATTCAATGGCTGCCCAAATAGGGATTACCCTTGGTGGATTCACAATCATGTTTTGATTTTTCTCCTTTATATTTTTTATATGCTATTTGTTTTTTAGAGTGATTAGGAAAAAAATGTCTCTTGAATGACTAAATTACAAATAAAAAATGAAATTAAGAAGAATGCAAGCTAGCCTCGACGGTTGTGGGAAAAAATATTTTTAAGGATATAAGAGGGTAGACACATATTGAAGACATGACATCTTTAAAATATAAAGAGAAATAAAGTATGGCCACCACGAACTTCAGAAAAGCATTTTAAAGGAACTACCCCCCTTTTATCTAGATATTAGATCAATTCGATTTGTAACCCACTCTCATAATTGCCTAAAAGCATGCAACAAAAAGGAAAATTTGAATTTGTGGGACACTTCTTGAACATGTAAGTCACCAGTTATCCTTGGGGGCTAGGACACATGATTGCCGAGTAATGATTCTGATCGTAGGTTCAATCACCTCTCTCATGGCATGCAATCTTACAATCAAGAAGATGCATGGATGAAACAATATCCTCATTGATAAAAGCCATAGATCCGAAAAAGACTTCATAGGGTGCATGGAGCACACTTTGGATTTTTTTGGAGAAAACAAACGATCTCCAAGTAACTATTATGATCATAAGTGTAATTATCTCTCATATGTCATGTAGTCATACATCTAAAAATGGCACACATCGAGAAAACAACCTAATCGATAATTTTAAACAAAAAAGGACAAGATTATGCGGAGTGCATGAGTGGCACATGCCCTTAAAAACCAAAAAGAAGAAAAAACAAAACAAACCACATCGAGTTTTTCAACGACTCTAACATTGAAGTCCGTAACACTGATATATGGTTGAGAAATTGAGTCACCCCATGTTTATGTAAGAATTGAGGATAACCATAAAAACATATTTCAGAAAATTGGTTGGATAAGAATTATATGAGAAAGTGGAGGAAAAGGCTAAGGCATCAAGTCACGTGTGGGGGAATGTGTTAGGCACCCCTATGAAGCCCTTGCAATATTATAGATCTAAGGAGGTCATAAAATTTAGTTTTTTTTACATGCATAAAGAAGAAGTAAACAATAAAGAAAGGTTAGAAATAATAAAATGTATGAGTAATCATATCCTTACACCACTAAGGGATTGAAAAATCAAGCAAGAAGATAATGGATCACATATGGCCGATCCAACTCCCTTCTCTCTCTCAATGGGTTGTATAGCCTCATTACAATGGTAACTTGGAAGTCTAAGTCTTTAGCCTCTCTAAATTGTTTCCAGCCTCCAATATTTATAAATGGTGACTAGAGGGTTATATTTATAGTGTTATGAGAAGTTTCTAGTGGTAGGGTCTGGTTTGGAGTGTTTCTCAAGCCAACAGAGGTGTATGACAACTAGATGTGAGATAGGAAGCCACTGTTGGTTGTGTGCGCAAGTTTAAATATTTATAAACTTGAACACTACCCCACAAGCATACGAGTGTCTATATTATTATCAAGGTCATCCAAGGAGCAAAGGTTTGTTATACCCAAGAGCAGTGAAGTTCAACAATCTAGACCTTTTAAACAAAAGAGGTTTTGTTATGTTAACTAAGCAATTAAAAGGAAATGAACTAAAACATAAAACACTTGTATTAAGGATCAATTTGGATTAGGGATTCTTAAGGATAAATTTTCATATCCACATCATAACATGAAGAACAACAAAGATCAAGAACACTAGCAATAACACAAGGGAGGCATGCATCCTACACCCACATCCCGATAGTGTAGAACAATCCTAACTTTGTATACTACTCCCGTGGATATACTTAGATTCAGACTACAAATATTTCTTCCTCAATACATCCCAGCCACTCCTGTGGTCAAGGTAGTGCAGCTAAGGTACATCTCCTTACTCCTACGCACATCTTTCCTGATTATACAAAGAGCAGAAATCATACATACAAAGTGGCCAGAAAAGCATGTAAGAGGAATTAAACATCGATGAACCTTAGAATAATGAAACAACTAGCATTATATATGAAATTCATGTTCAATAATGTTATGACATTGGCTTACTCCCCCATTCCCAAAAATAAGAGATATACTCATCCATGCCTGTAGAAAGTAGATACAAACAGTAGAATATAGTGCTAGATATCTTAATAGAAGGAAATAAACTTAGATGTCTGTGGAAGAAGGAAGATAGACTTGGAACTCCGGTCAAGGAGTCACAAATCCACCCTTGCTGTTGGAAACTCTCTAGAAAGCTTCACTTCTGCATGGAGAGAAGTGAACGGTGGAGTTCCTTGCTGCAATTGTTGGAGAAGAAGGAAGAAGAAGCTTTCCTCCTGAGAAACCAACTTTTCTCCCTTGGAACACTTCCAACTCCTCCTAGGTATCCCTTGATTTAGTCTCACTCTAAAAGGTCCAAAGTATACTGTGATAACTGTCCCAAGACAGCTTGGGGTTGTATGTATAAGCTTGAGGTAGTTAAATTCACATTTGAGTGAAATCTGCAGGTCATACGACGTGTCTTTTATAAGACACGACGTATCTTATGCAATAACTAAAGTCTGAATTGAATTCTGGAAAGCTACACGACATATCTTTAATAAGATACGAAGTGTCTTGCTGCAATTATTGGAGAAGAAGGAAGAAGAAGAAGTTTTCCTCCTAAGAAACCAACTATTCTCCCTTGAAACACTTCCAAATCCTCCTAGCTCTCCCTTGATTTAGTCTCACTCCAAAAGGTCCAAAGTATACTGTGATAACTATCCCAAGACGGCTTGGGATTGTATGTATAAGCTTGAGGTAGTTAAATTCACGTTTGAGTGAAATCTGTAGGTCACATGACGTGTCTTTTATAAGACACGATGTGTCTTATGCAATAAATGAAGTCTGAATTGAATTCTGGAAAGCTACACGACATATCTTTAATAAGACACGACATGTCTTTTATAAGACACGACGTGTTGCTATAAATTTGGAGTTCCGCGTTCAATTTCTGGACTGAGACGCGAGATGTCTTTAATAAGACACGTCATGTCTTTAATAAGACACGTGGTGTCTTTATCAGTTTCAACAATATTGATTTTCTGAATGTCTAGATGATTGGGGAATGTTTTGATGGATGTTATGATGGCGTTTTCTCCCCGTTTTGATGCCAAATTGTTGTACCTACAAACAAAACCATAGAGCAAGTAAAGACAACAATAAATATGGAAAATTTAGCATGATTAACAGTGATTATTGGGTTAAAATGATTGGAAAATGCAACCAAAAGTGGTCCAAAAGATGATATAAAATACGCACATCAAATCCCTCAAAGCTTAAATCATTGCTTGTCCTCAAGAAAAAAGAGCATAGAAACACAAATGAAGGAATTTTCAAGTTCATGCATAGATCAAATGAAATGAAAGATGTGTTTACACCAAACCGGCCATGATCAACAAGTTTATACTCATAACCATCAAATCAAGTTAAACACCCAAGAAAGAGATTTTTAGTTCAGCATGGCTGGTCACAATTAAATAAATCAATCAATTATACAATACTAAGTAGAATTTGGATGACCAAGCCAAACAATTAGTGGATGTGCAACTCAAACTCTCAACTATTGAGGATACAAATGATGAAATCTTAATTAAAATTGACAATTTTAGTTGTACTCTCCTTCTTTCCCAAAAATGATATGACAATGGAATACAGATTTCAGCACTCGACTGCTAATGTAGGCTTATGCACACGTAGAGTGCCGATTGGGGTATTTTACCCTCTTTTTAATACCACCTAACCATCATGGTCAAATTGAACTTACACTAGGCTCGCATGATATGTGGACGGCCATCTTTTATGGGGTATGAGGGTGAAATAAGGTAAAAGAATTTTTTTTTCCACAATATAGGAGAGTCAACTAAATTGCAATATTAGCTAGATTTCATTCTTTTGTTTTGAAATTGTTTTACTGAAAGAGTGGTTGAAAATGTACTAAGAGCTTGGCAAGGGCATCATGTATTCTAAATGATGTTGTAAAGTTGATTTACTCACAAAAATTGAAACCATTACATATTTTAACCAATCAAGGATGTGAAAGATGAATGTTCAAGCTAGAAGCATAAGCCATATTTAAGCACATGTTGATGGCTAAAAGGTTTCATTTGATTAATGCATGCCTTATATAATTTTTACAAGTGATATTTCTCAATAAAAGAGGACAATCAGTTTGCTATAGAAAGGATTCAATCCACTTATATAAGATAAGCCTCATATCATATTGGATTTTCCACAAGAAGAATAAAAACTAAAATAAGAGCTAAGAAAAAGATGATAAAAGGGAAATAAAACTACACTACCGGCCAGATGCCCCCTCCCAAGCTTGAAATCTACAGTGTCCTCAATGTAGAAATCAAACAAAGAGAATATCAACCAGGTACCTCATCATGGCAGAGTTGTCAAGGTGGAGGGCTTGTGCTCTGATTTGAGGTTGAGAATTGTTGCGCCATAGATCTATGCCTCTTTGTCAGTCTAGTTTTTATTTGGGACAAAGACGTACACTTATGATTTGTAGTAGGAATAATCTTCTGGACAACAATTTTGTTTGTCCCTTCATTCTCTTCAAAATAACCAGAATCAGATTCAAAGAGAATTTTCTCATTACCAAGAAACGTGCCAAGGCATTGTGGAAAAATGACATTTATCTTGCTTGGAAAATCATCCCTTGGAGTATGTGCAGATTTCTTCCTTTGAGCTGCACTATCATTGCTTACATTAGAGTCAACACCTTCATATGATATTATCTTTGATGGTGAAGAAGATTCTCCTATAGTAGATCCACTCCTCAAGGTAACTGACGTGAATGTCTCCCTTGAATTCAACTCTAGTTGGTTAGATAAGGAACCTAAAGGTGCTTTTTGATTGGCAAGAGCTAGTTGAGAAATTTGATTCTCCAACATCCTAGTGTGAGTGGCAATCTCATCTATCTTAGAAGAAATTTAAAAAATAGCATCCTTCAGCAACTCCCTTTGTTGACGAAGCTCAACATTTTACTGAGAGTTGAGACAAAGGTCTCAAGCATGGACTCTAAACTTGACTTGGGCTGCAAATGTTGTTGTTGCCGGATGAAATTGCAGCTGAAATTGTTTTGAGATCTGGCATCTCTTCAAATTGTGATGGTGTGGTAAAACATGAACAAAGAGTGTGTCCTGCTGCTCCACATGCATCAAAAATTACTTCAGTGGCTTGCTTTCCAAAAATATAGCTTGAAGAAGAAGGTTGGCTGCTCAACTCAGGACTCTATAGGCAATGATTAAGTGCCATGTCTTTAATAATGGCATAAGCATCCCTGTATGATTTGTTCATTAAAGCACCATTTGCAGCAACATTAATAAATATCCTTGTATTATAGAATAAGCCATTATAGAAAGTTTCCAATAGAAGACAATTTTTTAAACCATGTGTGGGAAAAGATGCAATGTTCTCAGAACCGAATCGGTGGTCGGACCAGTATTGACTCAGACCGAATTGAGCCGGTTGGACCAGAAATGATGTCAGCATGACAGAAAAAATTTTTGAACCGAAAAAACCAAACCGGTCACTAGGATATTGTTTGTAAATACACACACACACACACATATATATATATATATTTGAATATATATACACTGTATATATATATATATATATATATATATATATATATATATATATAAATATATATATATATATATCTGTGTGTGTGTGTGCGTGTGTGTAGATGTATATATTCATACATTATATATATGTATATCTATTATATCAATATATATGTATTTGAATATATATACATTGCATATATATACATTGTATATATATGTGTATATATATGTATATATACATATATATATATATATTATATATATATATATTATATATATATATATATATATATATATATATACATATACATTATTATGTAGATGTACACACACACACACACACACACACACACACACACACACATATATATATATATATATGCAATATTTGTACATACACACACACACGCACACACACACACACACACACACATATATATATATATATATATATATATATATTCTACCTTATATGTATATTTTCTATATAAATACATACATACATATGTATATACCATATGTGTATACATATATATATACATATATGTAAATTCGTATATGTATTATATCTTCTATTTTTTCTTCTCTTTGAACCACAGGTTCAATCCAGTTCTGTCCGACCGGTTGGTTGGACCGTATTTCTGACCGGTTGGACCGAAAAAATACACATTATTGTTTTTTTAGACTTCCAGTCTGGTTGGCTACCAGTTCACCGGTCTGACCGGTCGGACCGGTCGGTCCGGTTCAGTTTTTAAAACATTGAAACGACGTTGAAGGTATTTGAATCTTTCCCATCTGTCATACAAGTTCTTTTCATGCGTT
Organism: Alisma plantago-aquatica; assembly: GCA_963693085.1. Lineage (NCBI taxonomy): Eukaryota > Viridiplantae > Streptophyta > Magnoliopsida > Alismatales > Alismataceae > Alisma > Alisma plantago-aquatica. The sequence goes on from OY856410.1 coordinate 573,774,925, forward strand.
TGATAAAAATTGATGAGCTGACTCCTCAATTGTGATGTCTTGCTTGGTAGAAAGTCTTTGGCTAAGAAAACTTAGAGGAGTTCATCGCAGTTGTTGATGGAGTTTCCTGGAAAAGAATAGAGCCACTCTTTGGCTTTGTCTCTCAAAGAGAATGGGAAAAGAAGAAGACAAACTGCATAAGTAGGAACACCATCTATCTTGAAAGTGCTAAGATACTACAGAAAGTCAGCAATGTGGAGGTTTGGATCCTCCATTGGAGTCCCTCCATACTATTTTTGCTGTATCATCCGTATAATTGTGGGGCCGATAGAAAAGTCTTTTGCCTCAATTTGTGGGATAGTGATAGCCCCATTGATTTTTGTAGCAGCTGGAACAATGAAGTCCTTTAGGGGACAATCATTGTCTGTGATTGGTCTTTCTTGTTGAGATGGATGCTTGGGTGAAGATGGTGGTGATGACATTAGTAATGATGTTTATGAGTCCTCTGGATCCATTTGAGTTTCACTCGTCCTTGCTTTTTGAAGGCTGCAAACATTGTGCTCAAGTTTGGAGTCTAGAAATGTAAAAGGTTCAAGACTCCTTTTGGATTGCCTCATATAGTCCTGCAAGTAAAGAAGGTGAGTGAAGTACAAGAAAGAAAATGGAAGATACAAAAACAAGATAATGATGATGATCAAGATGGAAAGAATGATGGTGGATATGATAGGTGGTGGGGTGATCTAATCTCATTTACAATTCAACACTTCTTACTCTAATAAAAATACTGATGCTCCCTGACAACGGTGCCAAAAACTTGTTAGTTGTGTGCGTAAGTTTTAGTATTTATAAACTCAAACACTACCCCACAAGTATACGGGTGTGTGTAGTATTATCAAGGTCGTCCAAGGAGTAAAGGTTTGTTAGGTGCAAGAGCAGTGAAGTTCAACAATCTAGACCTTTTAAACAAGAGAGGTTTTGTTATGTTAACTAAGCAATTAAAAGGAAATGAACTAAAATAGAAAACACTTATATTAAGGATCAATTTGGATTAGGGATTCTTGAGGATAAGGTTTCACATCCACATCATAACATGAAGAACAACAAAGATCAAGAATACTAGCAATAACACAAGGCGTGTATCCTACACCCACCTCCCGATAGTATAGAACAGTCCTAACTTTGTATACCACTCCCGTGGATATACTTAGATTCAGACTACAAACCTTTGTTCCCCAACACATCCCAAACACTTTCACAGTCAAGATAGTGCAGATAAGGTACATCTCCTTACTTATATGCACATCTTCCTAGATCATACAAAGTAGTAGAAATCATACATACAAAGTGGTCAAAAAATCATGCAAGAGGAATTTAACACCGATGAACCTTAGAACAGTAAAACAAATAGCAATATATATGAAACTCATGTTCAACAATGTTATGACATGAGAGTTATTCCCCCATACTCAAGAACAAGAGATCTACTTGTCCATGGCTGTAGAAAGTAGATACAAATAGTAGAATGTAGTGCTAGATATCTTAATAGAAGGAAATAAACTTGGATGTCTGTGGAAGAAGGAATATAGACTTGAAACTCCAGTTTAGGAGTCGCAAATCCACCCTTTCTACTGAAAACTCTCTAGAAAGCTTCACTTCCAAGTGGAGAGAAGAGAATGGTGAATATCCTTGCTGCAATTGTTGTTGAAGAAGGAAGAAGAAGTTTTCCTCTAGAGAAACCAACTTTTCTCCCATGAAACACTTCCAACTCCTCCGTTCTCTTCCTTGCCCGAGTCCCGCTCTAAAAGGTCCGAATTATTCCGTGATAACTGTCCCAAGACGGCTTGGGGTTGTATATATAAGCATGAGGTAGTTAAATTCATGTTTGAGTGAAATCTGTAGGTCACACAACGTGTCTTTAATAAGAGACAACATGTCTTATGCGATAACTAAAGTTTGAATAGAGTTATAGAAAGTTACAAGACACGCCTTTAATAAGATTCTTTATTAAGACACGGTGTGTTGCTGCAAATCTGGATTTCTAGTTCAATTTCTGGACTGAGACATGTGGTGTCCTTAATAAGACACGTCGTGTCTTTTTCAGTTTCAACAACATTGATTTTCTAAATGTCTAGGTGATTGGGGAATGTGTTGATCAATGATATGATGGCGTTTTCTCTCCATTTTGATGCCAAGTTGTTGTACCTACAAACCAAACCATAGAGAAAGTAAAGACAACAATAAATATGGAAAATCTAGCATGATTAAGAGTGATTATTGGGTTAAAATGATTGGGAAACGCAACCAAAAGTGGTCCAAAAGATGATATAAACTATGCACATCAGCCACCCTTCTTCCAAAGTCTTCTGCTTGCATTGTGGATGTGATCTGGTTAGCTAGGTCAAAGTGAGAAAGTTAGATGTAGGCAAGGTGGATGCCTCTACTTTCTAGAGGGGTTTGTGAGGTATTTGAATGACTTGGCATTGATTGGTCAAGGTGGGTGGCATGGGGAACATGAGGCACTAGATGGAAAATAAACCTTTTTGATGTTTCTAGTGTGTTTGAATGACACTAAGTTTATTCGGTAAGGTGGGATGCGTGGGGGAGTGCAAGGCACATGATAAGTGGGCACCCCATCTTCAGGAGGTTTTAAGGATGTAGAGTTTAATGGTCAAGGTAAGAGGTGCGGGGAATGCATGGTGCATTTTGGGCGGGTGCCCCATCTTATATAGGTTTATCAACATTGATATAAGGTAGTTTGGTGGGCCAAGAGTAAGTGGGAAAGACGAGGCATGTGACCAGTAGATGTCCTACCTCTTGAGACCCAATTTGGCTTGATTTGGTCTAAAGTCATGTCTGTCTTGGAATGAAATTTGGCTTCATCAAAGAGTGCACACAATTAGTAGGTACCTAGGCTCGCCTCAGCCCTAGTGGGTGTGTTCTTGTTAGGTTTATGTTGGTTTGGACCCATAATGCAATTATGGATCACCACCATATGCATGTTTTTGCATGCATTTACATGGATAATCTTGCCTTCAATGATGAGGATCAGGTTCGTGGGACAATCTCAATTTTGAATCATGGTGATAACGTCCAAGCAAGGTTGTTTATGAGTTCATTAGTGTGATCCTAATCATATAGAAGACTGTGATCATTACTCAAAGACCTCAAAATACCAAAAAGTGAAGTTTCCTTCCAATGAACAAATGATGGGATACATGATACATCAATCAAACATCTTCAACAAGTCACCAACTACCTCCATCATTCCACATCTCTTATGATGAAAAACACAACATTAGAACCACCACCTATCCTACCTATCTGGATCCCTACCAACCCTTCTCTCCTTTTACTATTTTTGGTTCTCATGCATATCATCAATAAAACTATGATAATCTTGGTTTTGTCTCACTCAATTATGTTCAATAACCCCCCTCAACATCATTTTAATGACTTAGTCACATTATCTCAATTAATGAGTTGGATTTGGTAAAATGTCACTTGGAACTCATATTGACTATAGTTAAGTACACAGTCAAATTTTTGAAAAGATTTTCAAATATTGAATGCCCTACTCTTCATTATTTTGTATACAAACTTTTTACATAAGAAGAAGAGAACAACAAAAAATTTCACGTAGAGCAGAGTTACTGTTTAAAAATTATTAAGTTGCAAAGTGACAACAGAAACACAAATTGGATTGGACTTATCAAAATCAGGGTCCAACCCACTTATGCTCGACCAATAGGACCAAATGGATCCTTGGACTCAAATTTCTCTCTCGATTGATCCAATGGTATAGAGGTCACCTTCTACATTGGGACACACCTTGTACAATAGGGTTGGTTGACCACCCTTGCCTTGACCATTTTGTGTAATCTTTTGGACCTATTTAACTCATTTTAACTCAAATTTTCTTTCTCCATTTCGTTTTTCCTCACTTTCCCCTTGATTTTCATTCCCTATTCTCCCTATTTACATCTTTTTATTATAGCCTAACTAGGGAAACGCCTCCACCTAGGGACTTTTAGCATTTTCCCTACAATCCCCCTGAACTTCATTTTACACATTCATCAACCTCACAGTGGTGAGGTAGACCTTAGTGGCTCCGACCCCATTTAGACCTACATCCATCCCTAGCTTGGATTTTGGAAAACACAATCGACATTTGTGTAGATATTTCTACCTTGCTGAATGGGGAGGAAAGATGTAGCCTAGACCATGGTAGATAAAAAATGTACGACCTAGTTTTGCCATGGGTCTGTGCTCCCCCTTCTTGTTTAATGGGATAATTGACCTCAAGTGCACACCCTACTGGCACACCCACATGGATTGAAGTGGACAAACCCTAGTGTGCCACATCATCACTGCTGGAGGTCAGTTCTCTCTCTCTCTATCTTCAAGATCATGCATAATCTTGTATGATGAGTATTAAAGGCATATTTTTGCCAAATGGGGCATATAATATATGATTTTTGATCGAAAAAATGATCTCTATCCAATAACATTGGTTCAAGACCTAATCTACTCACATTTGTACTAATATCCCAAAATGAATAGCTCTTTTTGTCTTTTTGAAGTGATATATGCTATTCAATGTCCAAGCTAGTACTTGTATGCCCCAAAACCTTATCTTAGACCAATGTAAGTAACTTAAACAACTTGATACATCATGATTCATACTTTCTATATATTTGTATCCTAAATAGGCTAATGTTGCTTATATGACCTAAAATAAATTTTATGTTAAAGATCACTTATTTAACGCTTGAACTTGATTGAATGTTCCTTAAATCCTCATGATTGACTCTAATAAGTAATTTTTGATGTATATTGAACTAATATTCAATCTTGTTCCTTCTAGTACCCTAATTTGACTTGATATTGTGCTTTGAATCATGAAACATGTTTAATATGGATACCCTGATGCTGAAATCTAAAACGTTGCTTAGATGTGTGTCTTTTCTGTACAAAATTATCACGTTGACTAAAAATAAATAATCTTACATGCTTTCTAACCCTAAATACTTTGTGGATCATTCTTGTACCCTAATGTGACTAATTGACCTAATCCTGACTTGAAATGTAATTTAGTATGCATGTTGATAATTGAAGACCTTATGCAAATCTTGTCCTAATGATCATACATGTTAAGCAATTGTATCAATCAGTATCCTAGTGATGTTTATCACATATAACTCAATTAGACTTCGTCTACACTCCAATGATCAAAATCTAGCATGATAATGACTTAAAATGACTAGTTTAACTATGATAACACTTATATTACTTATCTTGCTCAAATATTATGATTGCTCCATCTAAGATCTAGAAATCCTAATGTTAGATCTCCAATTTGGTAGTGATGTATCACCCTAAGATCTAAATGAACCCAAATTGTGATGTAGAATTATTATGATCATGGATGACCTAGTTTGAGATAATGAAAACAACACTGGAGGTTTTAATACCTAGACTTAGGTGACACATCCAACCCCCATGATTATGATTAATGAGACCAAATCTTGCTGTTGCTAATCTGATTATACTTATTTATAATTTCAAGATATCCTTTGTTGACTCTTTTGCTAAGATTTTAATAAAGCTTATTGTATATGGTTTGTTAACTTAGATGGTTAATATGGTGCTCTGATCACAGTACATTTCATCCTCCTGTTGGGCAGACTAGTGGTACTAAAATTTCTTGTATGTATGTATGCTTACACTTCTTGGCTTTATACACTTGCTTGAGTACGTACTCCCTATGATTAGTACGTCTATTTTTCTTTAAATATGTGAGTATACCTTGAATATAATTGAACTTGTCCATTATACAAACCTTGTGCACCTGTATGTATTCTCGGGGTAAGGGAACGAGGCATGTTAAAATAGGTTTAACTCATTAAACTTGGGTCTTGAGGTATCTCATGTAGAAAAGTGTGACATTAGGCCTCCAATCTTAAATGTCCCTCATCGACCCTTCCTTTAAGAAGATCGTCAATGACCATAAAATGTAGTTTAGTATAATGTAAATGCATCTAAAATATGCCCCTAAGCTAATAAAAAAGTTTTAATGTTGTTTATTTCTTTCTTGTTATTACACTAAGTTCTTGCAAGCATATATGTTCTCTTAAATTAGCAAGATCGTGTCTTTTATAGGGTACTCAACATAGTTGTACTAACATGTAGCCATTTTATAATTTTAGGTAATAAGTACACATGACCCTATTACAATGATTGTTGCTTTTGCTCTTGTCTAATAATCTACTGTTCTTACTCTAATGATATCGAATCCCATGTAAACATAATTCATATGGGTTGACATATGGGACTAAGATCTTGTTTCAGGTACTAGTTTAGAAATATTTTGTTACGCCATGTTGTTCATACCTAATTTATCTATCTTGTTGGTTGTGGTTTTATTCATGCATATGTTATGTGATCCATTCTATGGACAGAGGCCAAGGTCCACTTTCCTTCGGCAGACTTAGGGTAATAAATAGTTCTATGTAAATGGTATTAGAGCAATCACATATCCACTATGCATGTTTACTAACCCAATACCTCATATGTACCTAGGGAGAACCAAAACCATAATGGTGAAACTAAGGGAATGGCATGGATCTAAAAGTGGAGGTTATGGTTAGTAATCACCTCCTATCCTACTAGTCAGTGGCTAAGGTTCCTCTACACTCCTACCTACCCTAAGTGTATCCAATATTAGATTATGCTTATTCCCTTTAAAGTTTAGAAAGCCTTGTAGCATATCATCTCTTATTTAGAGAATGCTCTAAGCCACCCATTAGATGATGATTAGTTAGTTTCCCTTACTCATGTGACCCATCTCATGTCAAATAATCGCATGATCTCTCTATTAAGGGTAGCTTATGTATGGGGAAAACTAAAAATCAAATGAATTGGTAAAATTTGAGTAAAGGGATGATGATGCCACGATATGAATTCAATTTGAAAAAATCAATTATAATTAGTGACAAGTACCCATGAAGCTAAGAACTCATGCATGACCCTTCAAATCATGTAAACTCAAGTTTATCACATCTAGACTATTTTCTTCCTACCTTCAATGTAAAATGAGAATGATCTCATTATGATGAGATAAGGAGGATTTATACATTATACCTCATGGTAGACGAGGTCCCTATTTTATTAAGTCCAGTTTCCCTATTGCTAATTAAACCTTAAACATAGTTAACAAACTTTACCCCTATTTGATATGTCTCATGATCATGCCACAAAATGAATATGCTCTTAGATTATCAAAAATCATGATGAAATACTTTAATACATGAGACATTTTCCCTATTGACTTCTACGACTGTTTGTAAACTCAATTTTGAATAACATGATGGGCATAATGTCACTCTTACTCTATTGTGCTTTAACTCTTAGAATGCCTAATTTGACTTCTCAATTTCCAAACAAACCCTTACCTTGATCATGAAAGGAAGGGAATGCAATAATGACCTTTATATTGGAAAATATTGAAACATAGTTTCCCTATAATGATCTTGATCTTTGATCTCATTACCTTATGATTTATAATTGGTAATTGATACTCTATCTATCTCAGTAAGATTGGTACTTCAAGACAAATGAGGACTAATGTGTTAACTTAAGGTGGTAGTTAACCCTTGACACCCCTGACTAAGGTCACATACCCATAAGGATTTCTCTAAATTTTCATATTTTTATTATTTAGAGTTCATAAATGTGACCCCTTCCACCCAATTTTGATTTCTTGACCTAAGCCTCTAATAGGTCAAATCCAAAATGATATTGATACTTGATCTTGAAACCTTGATTTGATGATGATCTTGAAATATGATGATGTTGACTATAGCTTGTGGTTGACTTCCTAGAAAGATGTAGTTATAAATATTTCATCAACCTTGGGTACCATGAAAATAAACTTGATAACATGTTTCTTGAATATTGCTCGATTGTTGTATATGGATAAATGATCACCCATAAGGTCTATATAGGTGTCTAAACCTTAGCCTCAAAGTGTTTGTACCTATGAATTTTATGTCCAAAATTGACTCTGATATTGCTCAATTGTTTAGAGCATTTATTCCCTGATGGTGGCAACTGGCGATCAACAATGCGATGGAAAAGGTGCCTATGGCGGCGTTGACACTTGACTATTTGGTAATGGAGTTGCACATCAATCATCACCCTTGGAACCTAGATCTAAATCTACACAAATTCCAACTGTTCCACATTCAAAGGAGTCATCGAAGTCACGGGCCGATCTGATGCAAACCAAGTGCTATGATACATCACTGGAGAAAATTGAGATTGAGATGCAAGGCCATAAAATAATCTATCTAGGGGAGGAAGCAGAGAAGAATGCTGATAGGTGAAAACATAGTCTAGCATGCTACATTATTGGCTTCAAGCCTCACCTATTGACTCATGAAAAATATCTCTCGTAAGTGTGGATTCTGAAAGGGTCCATCGAGGTTGTGAACCACAACCATGGGTTGTTTCTCATCCAATTCTCATAGGACTCGAATATGGATAATGTTCTTGATAATGGAGTTTATTTTGTTAGGGGAAAACCTTTGGTACTGATGAAATGGAAGCCTGGAGACATGTTGAAAAGGTTCTATCTAACTGATATGTCAGTCTGGGTTTAGATTCATAATTACCGTTAGAACTGTGGGATATGAAGATGTTTGCTTGGATTGGTTCTTTCCTAGGCAATCCTCTTTGTGCTTACATGTCTACTTTTGAATAGAGGAACTTGGAGTTTTCCACATTACACATCCTTATGCTTTCTTCAATGACTTTTCCTGTGGAGTTATAGGTCTCTAGTGATAGAGGAGTTACTCATCTAATCAACTTTGAATATGAGTGAAACCAAAGGCTTTCTCTATATGTAATCCTTTCAGTCATTTTGAATGTAATGTAACTCTCACTGGCCCCTCTGTGAAGTAAGTCTAGATGAAGAAGGTGGCCTCTATAGATGAACTAAAGGTTATTGATTATTTATTAGAGAGCACACTGTCTTTAGAAGTTGCTTCTGTGGTTATTGAGGTCACGAATTCAATTTCTACAGTCAAAGCATCTGTTGTTAGTCTAAATACTAGTAATGATGATGAGGAGTTTCATGTCCCTAAAGATTCCTTTCATGACAACACTTCTATTAGCACTGAAGCTTTTGAGGAGGATGGGGATGCTATTCATGGTGTGGTTGTGGATCTGTCCACCATGCCAAACTCCTTTAATCATGTATCCGATCAATCTGGTTTTGAAGTGCAGAAAGCCAATAAGAAGAAGAAAGCAAAGGTAAATGGTAGGAAGATGCCTATTGCTAACAAGGAACCTAAAAATTCAGTTTATATTTCTTTGATTAACAAAAATAATAATCTTAAGGTTCTCTGTGATGATTCTAGTGGATGGGAAGTTAACTTTTCTCAAACTAGAAAAGTACTGGGTAAAGATTAGGTTTATTGATAGTACAAACATTTATGTATTTTCCTAGAATGTAAGAGGTCTCAATCTTAAGGTCTCTACAGTTTGAGGGAAAATAAATGAATACAATCCTCATATTGTTTTGCTGAATGAAACTAACGTCAGGGAGAGAAAGATTTTTAAGATCATTAGTAGGTATTTTCTAGAGTTCCAATGGGTTTCTAACCATGACTCTCGTGATTTAGGCAAAGTGGTGGTTCTCTAGTGGGATGGTGATAGTAGGGTAAGGAAAATTCAAGAAACTGACCAGTTTGTGCATCTTGAAGTTCTTTGTGATAACAAAGTCTTTTGTCTAACTGCTGTCTATGGACATAATCCTGATAGTGATAGATTTTATCTATGGAACAAGATTGAGCCTATTAATTCTAATATGAGTCTCCAATGGGTAATTTTGGGTGACTTTAATGCTATAAGGAGATAAGACGAGAAGTTCGGTAAAGATCCTCCATCAAAGAAATCTATGGAGGACTTTAACAAGTGTATGCTTAACTATGGTATTTTTGAACTTAGTCTTAATGGTTCTTGTTTTTCCTGGGAAAATAATCATTGTGGTGATATAGAATTCTTTATAATGTTGAGTTCATGAATTCTTTTTCAGAGTTCAATTGTGCCCTTCATTCTAATATTATCGGTGACCATAAAGTTTTGACACTTGATATTGGAGAAAGAGATAAGGTGAAGTCTCCCTTAAAATTCATCAATGATTGGTCATATAGGGTTGATTCTCCTGATATTGTTTGAAGAAGTTGGTCCATTGAAGCTACTGGGTTTCCTATCTATAAACTCTATACCAAGTTTTAGAGATTGAGATTGGCTCTTTCTGTCTGGAACAAAGATGTAGTTGGTAAACTTTTCTGATGAGGCTTGCATTAAGGATTTCTATGATGTGGAGGCTTAAATCAAATTAGACTTTGATCCGTACAACCATATTCTTCAAGTTGAATCTAGTGATAAAAGGAAAGATGCAATTCAGGGTAGGTTACATGAAGAGTCCTTATTCAGGAAAAAGTCTAGAATTTCTTGGTTAAGGGAAGGTGATCTAATTCAAAGTTCTTGTGTTCCTCAATCAAAGTAAGATGATATTTAAACCATAGTAAGGATCTTGATATTGATGGTTCTATGTGGAGAGATTCTAGTACAATCAAGGAACAAATTGTTTCTTAGTATTCTAATATTATCAATAATGGTCACATTGTTGATTTTAGTTATGTTGAACCGTCTGAACTTCCACTAGCTTAATGATGTGGATAAGATGTCTTTCGATAGATGCTTTTCTATGAAGGATATCCTTGAGGTGATTACTGATTTGAATGTTAATAAATGTCCTGGACCTGACAATTTTAATGGTAAGTTCTTTAAGTGTTGTTGTAGTATTCTATGTTATGATGTGGTTGAGGCTATCTTCAGTTTGTTCAATTCTCATAGACTCTTAAGAGAAGAAAATCATATTTTTGTCACTCTCATTCCTAAAATCAGGGACTCTAGGATTTGAAGAACTTGAGCCCTATTGTGTTGTGTAATATATTCTACAAAGTTATCTCCAAGTTGTTGACGAATAAACTTTAGAGTGTTCTTTCTTCTATAATCAACATCAACCAATGTGATTTTTTGAAGGGTCAAAGCATGAAAGATGCTATTCATTTGTCCAATGAATTGATTCATGATTTTAATAAGAAAACTGGTAAACCAAAAATATGCCATATGCTTGATATATTTAAGGCTTATGACTCTGTTTCATGGGCAGAAATTGTTTTGTATCCTTAACCATATGAATTTTTCTCATTGTTGGATCATCTGGCTCAAAGAAATATTCAATACAATGAATTATGAGATTTTGATTAATGGGGAAGCTATTGAAGCTTTTAAATTTAGCAATGGTGTTTGTCAAGGTGATCCCTTGGTACCACATATTTTTGTCATGGTTATGTAGGTAATCTCTATTCAATTTGATAAAGAGATTGAAGATGGTAACCTCACTCCTATGAGAGCTTCTTCCAACCTTGTTATTTTGCATCTCATATTTGTAGATGATCTAATGGTCTTTGGTAAAGTCGATGATCAGAGAGCTTATGCTATTAAAAGGGTGATTGATAAATTGTTTGTCACTACTGGGTTGAAAATCAATATGGAGAAAAGTAGTGTGATTTATAGTCATGGAGCTAATAAGGAAATAATCAGTTGAATTCTGGGCATTAATGTAGGTTCCTTACCACATAGATATTTGGGCATCCCACTTTTCACTGGCTAGCTCACAAAAGTTCATTGTAGTCCTCTGTTGGACAACATTAAAAGGAGACTAGACGACTAGAAAGCTTATCAGTTATCTATGGCTAGTAGAGTTGAGCTTTCTCAATCTACCCTCATGTCTATCCACCAGTACTGGTCTTCTATTTTTCCTTTGCCTTGTTCTTTATGAGATGAGCTTGAGAGGTTGTTCCATGACTACATTTGGGGAAGGTCTAAAAACAAGAATTCTACCCATCTTATCAAATGGAATGATGTTACTAAGCCTAATGATGAAGGTGGGCTGGGCATTAAGTGTGTAAGAGAGGTCGTCAAAGCTTCTATTATCTTCAATGGTTGGAACATTGTAAAAAAGAAGGACAATGTTTGGATTAAATGGGTACACAAGAAGTACTTATACAAACATTCTTTCATGTCTTTTCCTATTAATGATTCTCACTCTTGATTCTTTAATAGAGTCCTCATGAAAGAAGTTGTTTGAGAATATATATTGTTTATGTGATTGGGGATGATACGAATATCTTCATTTGGAATGATCCTTGGCTTCCTGGTGCTAATTTTCTGAATGATGTGCTAGGTAGGCAAATTACCATTCAATTGGGTTTAAATTCTAGTTTGAGAGTTAGCAGACTGCTTACACATGATAGGTGGTTTTTTGAGAAGTTCATATTGCATATCTACCTTATTGATATGTTGGAAGAGTTACCTAAGCCTAAAGGTTGTTGTGATGAAATTCTCTTTGATGGTAGATTTGATATGAAGTTAAGATATGTATGGAGTTGTATTAGATCCAAGCATATTTCTTCTCCATACTTTCATTGGCTCTGGATATTCAAGTGCCCTAGTAGATTTCAAATTCTTGGTTGGAAAGTTGGTTATAATAGTCTTCTTACTTCGATCTATATTAAGAGGTCTGGTAATAGTATGTATTAATTTTGTTTTCTCTACAAGTGCAATGAGGAGGAAGTGGAGCATGTCTTCTTTGGGTGTGATTATTCTTCAAATATTTGGAAATCAACAATGTCTTCTTTGATAATCAAGTAACTTTGTCTGCTGTGGACTTATGTAATTATTGAATCAAGAAGGAACTGATGGTGATTGTATGCATCATGCATTGGATTTCGAAGAAACAAAATGACAGAGTTCATAGAGGCTCTGAAAGAGAAGAAAGTCTCTATGGGAAGTTATTCATAATGATCTTAACCTTTTCTTCAGATAGTTTTTAGCTGAGGGCTCTGATGTGCACTGTTTTTGCTCCTTTTTTATTTGACCTATTGGTATTAAAGGGTGTAGATGTCTATTTTTTATTCTTCTTCTTATGTTGCCCTTGGAAGTAAATATGATGGAGGTTTGTCTCCCATACATGTACATAGACACTTATGTATAAAAAATAAAAAAAAGAAGTAATAGAAGAGCTGAGTTCATAAAAAATATTGAAAAATGAAATCTTGACTCATGATTATTGATCTTGATATTGATTTGATTCCCATGTTCACCCTATTTGGATCACGAGATCACCTCTATATGTGATTGGTAACTTTCATGTTCTTGAATCTCTTTTTTTTCTTTCTGAAATGATTATTGTGTTGATTATCTCAAAGTATGACTTAGGGTGAGCTCTCATGTGGACTAGGGTGAGAATTTCCTTTGATTTTAAGAGAAAAATTATAATATTGAAATAGATGTTTGTCTGAATTTTTTTGAAATATGAAATATCAATTGTGGATGTATAACGCCACCTAAGACAATGTAGAATCTAGAACCCTAAATGTTGGGAATGAAATTCATGCCTTACTCTTGATTTGAAGAGCTCTATTCTCTTGACCTAAACTGTGTCCATCCAAATTTGGATTATATAGGATAATCTCTTCAAATATATGACTCATGATGATCTTCCCAAGTTGATGATCCATGTGACTATGTCCTGACTATAATGCTTGATTTCCCAATTTTGGAATCATGTTGATGTTGAAAGTGAAGATGACACATTATGAAAAATACCAAGTTAATTATGATATGGATATATGAAATCCTAATCTCAAGCGATGGATTGATTTAATTTTGGGGATATAATTCCTTTTAAGGTGGGGAGGATGTGATAACTTGGATTTTCTCTCTCATTCAATTAATGTAAATCTTAACACATTACATCCTCTATTATGTACAATAACCTCCCTTACCCTCTATGGAATGATTTTGAGTCACATTATGCTCAACTAATGAGGTGGATTTGATTAAATGTCATTTTGTGCTTATGAAAATGTATTTCTACTATTGAATGCCATAAACATCATCAACTTGTATCCAAACTTTGTATAGAATAGGAGGAAATTTTTGACACAACAACATAAATTTCATGCAAATTGGAGTTAGACTTTAAAAGTTTTGAAGTTTGAAAAATGACAAAAGAAGCACAATTTGGAGTTAGACTTTAAAAGTTATGAAGTTTGCAAAATGACAAAAGAAGCACAAATTAGATTGGAATTTTCCAACTCAGGGATCCATCACACTTAGGCTCGACCAATATGATCATATAGATCCTTGGATGTGAATCTCATCCTTGGCTAATCCAATGGTAGAGAGGTCACCTTCTACATTAGGACATGCCTAGTATGGTGGGGTTGATTGACCACCCTTGTCATGGCCATTTTGAGTAACCTTTTGAACTTATTTAACTCCCTTAAACTCCATTTTCTTCCTCTCTTTCATTTTCCCTCACTTTCCTCTTGATTTTCATGCCTATTCTCTCTATTTATTACCTCTTCTTCTTCCTACCCTAACTAGGACAACACCACCACCCATGGGCTTTGGGTGTTTACCCTATAGTCCCCCTTGACCCTGTTTTACACCTTCATCAACGTTGCGGTGGTGAGGCACACCTAGGAGGACATACCTTTTCGGCCCCATTGCATCCCACATCACGTCCTAGCTCGGGCTTTAGCGAGCGTGGCCGTTGTGTGTGGAGATCTTATGGCATTGCTGAGCGGGGAGGAAAGGTCCTCTGTGAGCCATTGAATGTAGCTAGGACCATGGTAGACTAAAAATAGATGGCCCAATTTTGTTGTGGGTCCACCTCTCCCCCTTCTCATTGATCAAGTCAACTGATCTCAAGCCTGTGCCATACTGGGATGCCCGTTTGTCTTGGCATAGACCAACCATTATGTGCCACATCAGTACTATTGAAGGTCTCTCTCTCCCCTCCCTCTCTCTCTCTCCCTTCTCTCTTCAAGATCACATACAATCTTGTAAAATGTGTATTAAATGCATATTTCGGGCAAATAGGGCATATATTATATGTCTTTTAATTAAAAAAGAGCAATATTAATAAAATTGGTTTCAAGACCTAATTCAACTCCCACTCGCACTGATATCCTAACACTACATGCTTTTTAAGTATTTTTGAAGTGATTTATGCTATGTAATCCCCAAGCTTGTTCTTTTATGCCTCAAGACCCTATCTTAGCTCAATATTAGTAACTTGAGCAACTTGATACACAAAGATTCTCTTCGTATATCTTTCTATCCTAAAATAGCCTAATGTTTCTTATATGATCTAAATGAATTTTATTCTAAAGATAACTTCTTTAATGCTTAACCTTGATAGATTGTTCCTCAAATCCTCATTCTTGACCCAAATGAGTAATTTTTGATGAATTTTTATCTATAATTTGAACTTGGTCCTTCTAGTACCCTAATTTGAATTGATAATGTGCTTTAAATCATGAAATACGTTTAACATGGATACCTTGATGATGGAATCTCAAATACATATGGGTCTTTTATGTACAAAATGATCATGTGGAATCAAAATCAGCAATCTTTCCCCTTACCTGTGGCTGTTACAGATGATATTGATAAATTGTGTAGGGACTTTATGTAGGGTGGGCCAGACTTGGAGAAGAAGATTCATCTTGTATCTTGGAGTCAAGTTTGTTTGCCTAAAGAAGAAGGTGGATTAGATTTGAAAAAAGCTAGATATATAGTTAATGCATGTGTCACCCTTAACCTGTGGAATGTTGCTGTGAAGAAGGACAAGCTGTGGGTTCGGTGGGTTCATGGAAGATAATTGAAGGGAGATTCGGTATGGATGTGTAACATTGCCTTGAATGCTTCATGGGTGTAGAAGCACTATCTTTACCATAGGGTGACTATCATTGATCATCTTTCTTTCTCCGTGGGAAATGGTAATATCATTAAGCTATGGAGAGACCCCTAGTTAAAAGGGGGGTATTTGGAGAAGGTGTTGGATGCGGGTTGCATCATGAAAAGTGGTACTAGGAAGTTTGCTAGTCTGAGCTCTCTTATCGCTAATGGTGACTGGGTTGAAGCTAAATCGAGAGATGTTTCTTCTATTGTTAATACTATCCATTCCACAGGGATAACTATCCTGAAGAAGGATGACTCTGTGATGCTGAAAGGTAAGGAACCTAACAGAGTCAGGGATACATGGGAAGTTGTTAGACCATCATCCCCTATTCCTTATTGGCAGGGATGGCTATGGAAGACCAAAGCCTCGATGAGACATAAAGTTCATGGCTGGAGGTTTTTCTAAATAAGTTGCTCACTCTTGATCATATGCATAGTCGGGGTTTCCAATTCCCTTCTAGGTGTGCTTTATGTGAAGGGGATGCTGAAAACCTGGTTCACATTTTATTCGATGTGAATATTCTCTATAGGTGTGGAAAAGTGTTGTTGAAGATGAGTATCTGACTCATTGTCCAGTTTCCTTTGCTGATGTCTGCTCTTTTTTGGCGAAGAAGGAGAGAGTTTTGATCTTGGTTGTTTTCCACGACTTGTGGGAAGAGAGGAACCATAGAATTTTCATTGGTAGTAGGATATGTGCAGATAGAAAGTGGAGTAGTTTTAAGAAAGATATAAACATCCTTGTATAGTTTTCTTTCTGTTGCTGTATTTATTTTTCTTCGAGCTTTGTTTTGTTTTGTACATAGCTTCAAAATCTATAAAAAAGGGTCACACACTTTTTTGATAAAAAAAGCAATCTTACATGCTTTGTAAACCTAGATACTTTGTGGACCACTCTTGTATCCTATTGTGACTGATTGACCTAATCTTGACTTGAAATGTAATCTAGTATGCATGTTGATAATTGAAGACCCAATATTATGCAAATCTTGCCCTAATGATCATCTATTTGACATTATGGTCTCAAATCAATAGCCTAGTGATGTTTATGACACCTAACTCAAATAGACCCCATCTATACTCTAATGATGACAATCTTGCATGATAATGAATCAAAATGACTACTTTGACTATGATAGTGCTTATGTTGCTCATTTTGCTCAAATCTTATGATTGATCCATCTAATATCTTAAACCCTAATGTTAGATCTCTATTTTGGTAGTGATGCTTCACCGTAAGATCTAAATGAATCCATGTTGTATGATGTAACATTATTATGAATATGCATGACCTCATTTGAGATAATGAAACCAATATTGAATGTCTTGATATCCAGAATTTGGTGACACATCCAACACACATGATTTTGATTAATGAGTACACATATTATAGATGTTAATTCAATTGTACTTATTTATGATGTCATAATATTCCTTGGCTCACCCTTTGCCAAGATCAAGTCAAGCTTGATATGTATGGTTTTTTTTAAATCAAATAGTTAATCTTGTGTTCTAATCAAGGTACACTTTATCCTCCTATTGGCCAGACTAGTGGTATTAAACTTACTTGTATATATGTATGTATGCCTAAACTACTTGACTTTTGTTCCCTATGATTAGTATGTTCATTTTTAAGAAATATATTGAATAAACCTTGAACATAATTGAACTTGTCCATTATACAACCCTTGTGCACCTGCTTGTCTTCTCAAGGTAAGGGAACAAGGTAAGGGTTACCTCATTGACCTAGAGTCTTAAGGTCCCTTATGAAAAAATGAGGTGGCATTATTTCACGGAACCATTTGTTACCCTAAGTCCACACTACTAATGGATACATAGCCAAAGACGAGTGAACTTGAGCACCCATCCCTCAAATGGCGCAAGTATTTGACACATGCAATATATGTGTAAAAGCAGTAACAATAAGATATTACATGATACTAAAGGGGATAGAGAAGCATGTACCCATTTCTACATTCAAGTATACCCACTGATGATTCATTTCAGATCTTAAAGACTTGAGTGCAACATATCTTCATTTGGAAACTAGAAATCCGATAAACAAAACATATTAGTGCTAAAGAATTAAGTATTCTATGAAAGCATGTAACCATAGTTTAAGAGTAATATAAACTTTTCTTTTCTATAAACATTATAACAATAAAAAAGTAGAAACAAGGAAAGAATACTTAACGTAATTTTTTTATACAAAACATGTTTTAAGTGCATTTCCATTATAATTAAACAACTATTATGTCCATTGGCCAA
This sequence comes from Alisma plantago-aquatica, assembly GCA_963693085.1. NCBI lineage: Eukaryota > Viridiplantae > Streptophyta > Magnoliopsida > Alismatales > Alismataceae > Alisma > Alisma plantago-aquatica. Next base: position 573,793,057 of record OY856410.1, read on the forward strand.
CCTCCCATTGGAAGGGTCCATAAGGGTGCTCAAGATAAGATGATCCTTTTTTAACGATGTGGTTCACCTTATCTTTACATCTCAAGTAATACGCCCAACCTTGTTCCCTTACCTCAAGAATATAGGCGAGTACATAAGGTTTATATAATGAACAAGTTTAATTATGTTCGAGGTTTGTTCCACATATTTCAAGAAAAATAAATGTACGAATCATAGGGAACAATAGGTCAAACAAGCAACTGTCTAGACAAACATTCATATGAGCATACATACAAACAAGCCAATATCATTGTAGGGTCAAGACATAAGCGTACCTTGCGAGTAAAGTATAAGATATGATAAGATCTCTAGAGATGGTCCAATCCAAGTGGACCTAAGATGCAAAAGATATAATAAAGAGTCTTATATCACTAGGTTTTAATAATATAAGCATCATATAGGTCGTGTGGCTGTTTCCCTAGATCTAGGTTTCACTTATTTAAAAAAAACAGTTCCAAACTTCCAAACACGCATGTCGTTATTCAATCACAGTCCAAGGATCAACATTAAGTCCTAGATCTTAGTGAACCATCCACATTAGATTAGACATATACATGATATCATTTCTGATTTGGAGTTAGGGAGACATGATATTTAGACTATCATTGAGGATTAGTCATGCAAGGTATCACTAGTCATGTTAGATCAAACTCATGCATTAGCATCATATTTCCAAAACATGTGATCATAATGGAGCAATAAGGTGCATGTGGGTTTTAGAGCCATATAATAATAGGGCTACAAATTTAAAGTCTAAGATAACATGGTAATCATTAAAGGGTCATTCATGCAAGATTGGAGTCAAAAAACCAATATTTGTATTCACATCACATTAGTTTTCATATGTAAGTCATGAGTGCATATGAGTATGTTACAAGGCATTTCATCTTGCAAGTCATTTTGAGGACTGATTTGGGGTTCCTAATATAGGTTTGAGCATTTAGGATCCATTTTTCATAGGGATTAAAGATGCAAGGTGATAAGTACAAAACATTACATATTAGGGCATCATAGTGTACAAAGTTAGGTCCTTTAGGTCACATGAGTTGCATTTTGGCAAAAGCCCATAAGACCTTAGTCAAACATGGCACATAACATTAGGAAGATTAATTATCTCGAAATTAGATGATTATATGGCAACAAGAAATGCTAAATATTCCATCTTGATTAGGTTACAATGAGCATATACTTAAAGGAGTCATTTTTAGGTGCAAAGTAGTCATAAAGACAACATCAAGATGATCCAAGGATTTATTCAAGTCCAACATGAAATAAAGTTACTGATCTAGGGATACAAGAGTATTTGATACTTGATAACTCAAGGAAAGCATGAAAAATCACAAGGATCATTAAATAAGTATAAAGGTACCATAATTAGCAAAAATAGAAGAACTAGGAGTACAGTTAGATTATGGAATCATTTTTAATGGGTATATAATATTTCTAATAAAAAAACATATATTGTATGATCGTTTTGGGTAAAAGATGCATGTGAACATATTTTTCTAAGATTTTACCTTGAAATAGGGATTCAGGACCACTGGATCAGGATCCAATGTCTAGAAGAGGGTGGTCATTGGGTGGCCACCACCTTAGATGGGCCCTTAGAGAAACCAACCCATCATGTAGAGTGGGCTCAGGCACTTGCTTGCTAAGCCACTTGCAGCCCTGCCAAAGCTCTAGATCGTTGTGTGAGTGGGTGCTAGCGGTCAGTGGTTGCCTCTAGCCGCTTTCCACCACTCCCCCCTTCGGGAACGTGCCAGGGTGAGGAGCCTACTCTGTCGTGACACAAGGTCATCAGAGGGGAGGGCCTTTGAGTTCCAATCCACAAGGGGGGCCGCCAAGATGTCACCCCAACTCAGCACGCTCTGCTGGAGCCGTTGATGGTCAGAGACAACAATGAGGATAAGAGGTGCATTTCTGCCAATGGTGTTACACACTACTCAATTGGAGTTTGAATACATGCAACCCCACTAACAGACAAACATGGAGGATTCACTTTCAAAATTTATAAAGACATAGACTCAACACACTTGCATAAACTAAAACACTACACTCACAAGCACACGAGGCCCTCCCGTAGTAAAAGAGGGTGACAAGTATTGGATTGATCCATAGGGAGAAAAGGGACACTAGAGCTAGGTTAGTTTTTGAGCTAGGTTCCTACTGCGGAATCTAGGGTTCCAGGGTTTAAAGGTTGTTTTGATTGTTAAACTAAGAATGAACAAGCAAGCAATTAAAGAAAGATAAGAAATAATTAAAACCTAAGTTAACCTTAGACAGTTATTTCTACTAAGAAAGAAAAGACAAGGAAAGACAAGAAAAGAGCAATCTACACTAAGGTAGGCTAGGAAAGGTCTACACTACACTAATCTAGCAAATAGGGAAAAAGAGCAAGTAAAGACCTAAACTAGCAAGAACAAAGAAAGAACAAGACAAGAAGCTAACTAAGAAAGAAAATGGATAACTAAGCTAACACTAGCTAAGGCAATTAGGGTTTTAAAGCAATTAAGGGAAATTTGGTCTGCTTAGGGGATGCACTTATCAATTAAGTTGGGGTGTGACATGTGAACAAAATGATTTCATTTACATTATCAAACCAAATAACAAGCTAGAATCTAATGAATTATCCTAAACTACTAACTGACCATGGATATGCTATGTTGCGTATAGGGGAACTAGTACCTAACACTCCCTACTACCTTGCGAGGCTCAATTTGGTTAGGGTTTAGGTGTAATTCAATTAGAATCTAAACAAGCCTAGGTTTCTAGGTTGTATGATCTTCGGATGATTAGGAGCACAGGTTAGTAATGGGAGTGGAAGTGAGGTTTTAGGCCTTCCATCACCCACATTCTAGCCTTGCGAGAGCTCCATGATAAGCACACCGAATTCATCTAAAATAGCTACTTATATATCTCAACTAGGGTTAGAAGACTTGATTAGAATGTAGGAGTATGGGTAGCTAGCTAGGGATCTAAGAATTGGACCTAGGAGTAAATCCCAAAATTCACACATATAAGCAATTTCCCTAAATTCCTAGTTGATTTCAAGCACAAACCAACAAGCAATTCATGAAGAGTGAGATATAAATAGAACATAATCATTAGGAAATGAAATTACAATGTTTACATATAATTTTCCTCCAACATGGTATTAAAGTAACATTTTCACCGCTAACTGCCCACCCAAGGGGCCTAGCTGCTCATAGCAATGAAAAATATAAAAAGAAGGGTGAAAGAGGTAGAAGAAGACACGGAGCTCAGTGTAGATGGAGAAATCTTCCACTTCTATTGCTACATGACGTTCTCCTCCTTCTTTCAAGGTGCAAGGACATGAGATGATGACAGAATAGGGTCAAAGCACTAGGAAAATAGGGTTTTGATGGTGGAATGGAGGTGGACATTGAGTGGAATGGGTGGAATGTGAAATTTAGGAGCTAAGAGGTGGTAAAAGGTAGCTAACCTCGGGCTAGAGCCTCCACCTAGGTATATATAGGTGTGGGGGAAGCAATAGGTCAAGAGGGGGTAAAGTGGGAAATGCAGTGCATAAATAGCTAGGTTTTTGTGAGTAGCACGACCATGGTGGAAGGGGTGAGAAAGGTTTTGGTGGTGTGGAATGACCGTGGTGGAAGGGGTGAGAAAGGTTTTGGTGGTGTGGAATGACCGTGGTGGAAGGGGTGAGAAAGGTTTTGGTGGTGTGGAATGACTATGGTGAGAAATGGAGAAAAATCATAGGGATTTGGTCAAAAATGTACATGAGGTAGCACGGCCGTGGTGGTCACCATATCTATGGTGGCTTGGATCACTCTACCTATTTTTGGCTCCACGGTCATTCAACTCCAGTTGTCACACGGACATGCAAGGTGGCACGACCGTTATGGGTCAGTCCACCATGACCATTCTATGTGGCACCACCGTGGTGATCTCTTCACTTTCTTGAGATGACTATGTTGTCTTTGGAAGAGCCAACACGACCGTTCTGAGGTACCACGGCCGTGGTGGTATCTGTTGCAACACTTTGAGTTGATTCTTTGGATTCTCTTGGACATCTTTGCTTCAATAGAGCTTTGTCCACTAGGGTTAGGTTAAGGGAGCATCAGACTTCACTTTAGGCCTCTCTAATGGTAGAGAAACCCTATGATCACTCAGGCTAACAATATCTGACATCTCTGGATGTTGTCTTTAGTTGGAAGAGCCTTCTTGAGAGCCATCCAAACCACTACCTTTAGAAGGAGGGGTAGCATCCACCTGCCAGAGACTCTCTCTCTCTCCCCCATAAAACATGGTCTAAATGCCTAAAAAACATGCAAACAATGTCCATAAGTGCATTTTGTACAAATATGCATATTTGGGGAAATAACATGTAATCTAACAAGTGTAGATATGATTGAAATGTAATATGACACAAGATGAAGCCCTAAAATAGGGCTGAATAAAGAAGCAAGGGGCTGAACACCCAAAATAGATGGCGGCGGAGTTGTAGGAAGAAGAAGGAGATGGAGCAGGAAAAGAAGGCATTAGCATTTGCGAGGAACCAATAAAGGCGAGGAAAAAAACTAGGAAGGGGTTTTATAGGTGAACCGAGGATCAATCAGGGCTAACGGTGGTGAGAATGTGGTAGATTAGAGGCACCAAAGCTGGGTAGGTGGATCCGACATTCTTTGTGCTGGTGAGTAGTACAGAGGTTGAAGATGACATGTTAGCTATTAGATTATGAGGGACGATCCATGGGACTTAGATCAAGGGCCGAAATTCATCAAAACTCTAACAAGTGTAGATTTCTGACTTGGTGAGACCAGGGGGCACCCAACTAGCCGGGCCACATTCCCTATTTGGTTCTAATTAGGGTAAAAAAAGATAAATCGATGGTAAATTGAAAACTAAATTCTAAATTTCAAAAGGTCATTTCTTGGGTTATGATGGTCCGATGCAAGTGATTTTTGTGTCATTAGAAAGATACTAAGAATCTCTACAACTTGAGATACACGAAATAATACAAATATAATAGTGATGTCGTTCATTTTAAAATGAAACTCATAATGCACTTAAAGCATTAGAATGTAAGTTAACATTGATTTTAATGTCACACATTGGGTCATGTGGGAAATGGAACTGAAATTAAGCATCAAATACTTCAAACCATGTGCTTGAACTCAAATTGAGTGATGTGAGTCACTAATAGAGAGAGAGAAAATTCTAGGTTATCATATCCTCCTCACCTTAAAATAAATTTTGTCCCAAAAATTAAATCACTCCATAAATCAAGATTGAGATTTCATACTCCATACCCTAATTATCTTGGTATTCCAAATGGGTATTATTGTTACCATATCAAAATCAGGAAATCAAGCATCAAAGTTGACACATAGTCACATGGATCATCTAATTGGGGAGATCATTGCATAAATCATAATTTTTGGAGAGATCATCCCATAGATCATGATTGGGAGAGATCAAATTTTAGGTCAACCAAATAGAGTTTAAGAGTAAGGCATGGATTTGATTCCCAAAATTTAGGGTTCTAGATTCTACATCAGCCTAGGTGGGATCCATGATCAAGATTTCATATTTCAACAATTCAAGACCAACATCATATCTCAACATCGTGATTTCATGATAAAAATCAATGGAAGGTCCCACCCTAGTTCACATGGCACTCACCCTATGTCATAAATTGAGATAGTTTACATAACCGTCATTTTACATTTTGAAGAATTGGGAACATGGACGTTATTAATCATATATCAAGGGTGACCTCAAGATCCAAATAGGGTGATCATAGGAGTCAAATAAATATCAAGATCATTATTCATGAATCCAAATTTTATTATTCAGTATTGAGAGTCTAGTTTGGAAATCAAAGTCATAGATCTAAACATTTTGAAGCTAGGATTTATATTCCTATAATAGTCCTTAGGGGTGACTTAGGGTTGTACCTTTCCTAAGGTTTTATTGAGATTTCATACACATTTTCTTGAGGTTTCTCCATCAATATTCGAGTACATTATTTTTTGTGTAATTCTTTAACTTGGATTTTCCCCATATCTTATGGTGCACATCATTTGCTTGACGTCCCAACATTGGGCTCATGGCAACCTTCCGTCTTAAGCTTGGTCTTCATGGTGGCCTTCCCTCCTAGGGATGGCCTCTTGGTGACCTTCCCTCCTGGGCTTGGTCTTCATGATGGACTTCCCTCTTAGGATCCTTCTCTTGATCTTCAAGATGGCCTTCCCTCTTAGGCTTGGTCAAATATTGTTAGTCGCTTCTTTAGTGACCTTTTTTGTCCTCTGGAGATGGCATAATTGGGTTCAAAGAATTATACTCAATATGTGTTCTTTCATGCTTTGTATACCTAATTCTTCAAACCTTAGGTGACATTCAAGGTTACCTCAATATAAAACCAATTGATGAACTCACCCTTCTAAGGGTGATCATTCATCCATATACATCAATCGAGAAAGAATTGAGCAAAATCTTATGGTATCAACATCAATTTCATTGTCATGGTAATAAGGTTGATGAATGACCTAGGCACTTCTAGGAAGTTAACCACTAACTATAGTAAAAACATTGTATTTCAAGATCATCATTAAATCAAGATTCAATATCGAGTATCCATATCATCTTAGGTGTGACCTATTATAGACTTAGGTCAAGAAATCAAAATTGGGTGGAAGGGGTTGCCTTTCCAATCTCTAAATAAGCAATAAGATGAAAATTTAGAGGCAATCATAATAGGGATGTTATGTAGGTTAGGTAAGTCATAAGTCAACCATTACCCTAAAGAAACACATTAGTCTACTTGAGTCATGGACCATAGATCATATCCAAAAAGGGTAAGTATCAACTACCAAATCATATTTCACAAGATCACGGGTCAAACATCAAGATTATTAATAGGGAAACCATATTTAAAGATTTTGTGAGTTCAAGGTCATAATTACATTCCCTACCTTTCAAGATCAAGGTAAGGGTAGATTTTGGTAATCGAGAAGTCAAATTTAGAACTCAAGAGTTTGAGCATAATTGGGCAATATTGAGATCCGAGACCATCATATTATTCAAAATAGATGTATAAAGAGGAGCATTAGTCAATAGGGAATTTTCCTCTTGTAACAAGTCCCCACATCATGGTAATTTTGTGGCATAATCGTTGCCCATATCAAAAAGGGAAAAGTTGGTTTAACAATGCTTGAGGTTTAATCAACATTAAGGAAAAATGGGTATAGACAATAGGGACCTCATCAAACAAGGTGTAAAATAGGAGTTATACCTTTTTTACCATATCAAGAATTTACCTCAAACATAGAAAGACTAATATTCGTTCTGGTAATTTTGGGTCTTTATAAATTTTTTATATGGGTACATTGCTTTCAAAAGTAATTTCATACATCTAATAGGGGTTTTCAATTTAAGATCAGATCAAGGAATCATCATTTTAATCAACTTTCATGATTTCAAATGAGTTTTACTTTTCCCACGCATAAGCTACTCGTAATTGAGATGTCATGCGATTAATATTCAAGAGAGAAGAATCACATGAGGAAATGAGAATACTAACTAATCATCATCTACTTGGGTGGCTTAGGTGGTCCTTAAAGAAGAGATGAGATGCTAGAAGACTCTGTAAACTTCAAGGAAAGGATTTTAGTCCTGCCTGGATTCTTAAGATGCATTATGCCTTAGACATATATAGAGGCCTACATGTTTGGCTCTGATAGCATTGGTCACGGAACTATTGGTTACCCTAATTCCACACTCCTAATGGCTACAAAGCCAAAGGCGAGTGGACTTGGGCACCCATCCCTAGAATAGCACAAGTATTTCACACATGCAATATATGTGTAGAAGCAGTAACAACAAGATATAACATGATACTAAAATGGTATAGAGAAGCATGTACACATTTATATATTTAAGTATACCCATTGATGATTCATTTCAGATGTTAGATACTTGAGTGCAACATATCTTCATTTGGCAACTACAAATCTGACAAAAAAAACATATTAATGCTAAAGCATTAAGTAAGCTATGAAAAACATGTAACCAAAATAAGAGTAATATAAACTTTACTTGGATAAAAACATCATAATAAGAAATAAGTAGAAACAGGGTGAGAATACTTCACAAAATTGTTTTATAAAAAACATGTTTTAAATGCATTTCAATTATACTTAAACAACATATTATGGCCATCGACCAACTTCCCATAGGAAGGGTCTCTAAGGATGCTCAAGATTAGCTGAACCATTTTTATCGACATGGTCTGCCTTATCTTGACATCTCAAGTAAGACACCCAAACTAGTGCCCTTACCTCGAGAATACATGCAAGTACACAAGGTTTGTATAGTGGACAAGTTTAATTATGTTCAAGGTTTGTTCAACATATTTTAAGCAAAATGAATGTACTAATCATAGGGAACAATAGATCAAACAAGTAACTATCTAGCCAAGCATTCATACGAGCATACACACAAACAATCCAATATCATAGTAGGGTCAAAAGATAAGTGTACCTTGTGAGTAGAGTACAAGATATGATAAGATCTCTAGAGATGGTCCAGTCCAAGTGGACCTAAGATGCAACATGTACAAGATAGAGTATTAGATAACTAGAGTTTGATAAAATAAGCATCATATGAGTCATGTGGCTATTTACCTAGATCTAGGTTTCACTTTGTTCAAAAAAATAGTTCCAAACTTCCAAATATGCATGTCATTATTCTGTCATAGTCCAAGGATCAACATTAAGTCCTAGATCTAAGTGAACTATAAACATTAAATTAGACAGATACATGAGATCATTTCTGATTTGGAGTTAGGGAGACATGATATTTAGACTATCATCGAGGTTTAGTCATGCAAGGTCATCACTAGTTGTATTAGATCAAATTCATGCATTAGCATCTTATTACCAAAACATATGATCATAATGGAGCATTAAGATGCATGGGGGATTTAGAGCCATATAATAATAGGGCTACTAATTTAAAGTCTAAGATGACATGGTAATCATTAGAGGGTCATTCATGCAATATTAGAGTCAAAGAATCAATATTTTTATTCACATCACATTAGTTGTCATATGTAAGTCATGAGTGCATATGAGCATGTTACATGTCATTTCGTCTTGCAAGTCATTTTGAGGACTGATTTGGGGTTCATAATATAAGTTTGAGAATTTAGGATGCATTTTTCATAGGGATTAAAGATACACGACTATAAGTACAAAAGATCACATATTAGGGCATCATAGTGTATAGAGGTAGGTCCATTAGGTCACATGAGTTGCATCTTGGCAAAAGCCCATATGACCTTATTCAAACATGGCACATAACATTAAGAAGATTACTGATTTCGAAATTAGGTGATTAGATGGCAGAAATAAATGCTAAAGATTCCATCTTGATTAGGTTACAACAAGCACATATTTAAAGGAGTCATTTTTAGGTTCAAAGTAGTCATAAATACAACATCAAGATTATCCAAGGCTTTCTTCAAGTCCAACGTGAAACAAAGTTACTAATCTAGGGATAAAAGAGTATTTGATCATTGATAACTCAAGGAAAACAAAAAAGAGCACAAGGATCATCAAATAAGTATGAATGTACCACAATTAGCAAATAGAAGAATTGGGAGTGCATTTAGATTGTAGAACCATTTTTATTGGATATATCATATTCTTATGATAAAAAAACATATATTGTATGACCATTTTGGGAAAAGATGCATGATAAAAGATTTTCAAAAAAAAATTTTTTAACCTTGAAAGAAGGATTTGGGACCTTTGAATCAGGATCTAAGGGCTAGCAGAGGGCAGTCATTGTGTGGCCACCACCCTAGATGGGCCCCTAGAGCAGGCGACACATCACACAAAGTGGAATCGAGTGCTTTCCTACTAATCCACATGTAAACGCCCCCCACAAAGTTTTGGATCATTGCATGAGCGGGTGCTAGCAGTCAGTAGTTGCCTCCAGTTTCTATCCACCACTCCCCCCTTCAGGAACGTACCAGGGTGAGGAGCCTCCTCTACGGAGGCACAAGGTCATCAGAGGGGAGGGCCCTCGAGTTCCAAGCCACGAAGGGGGCTGCGATGCCACCCCAACTCACCATGCTCTGCTGGACCATTGATGGTCATAGACCACAACAAGGAGAAGTAGGGACTGAATGCCCAAAATAGATGGCGGCAAAGCTGCAGGAAGAAGAAGGAGATAGAGCAGGAAAAGAAGGCATGATGGTTTTATGAGGAACCAAGAAAGGAGAGGAAAAATAACGGGGAAGGGGTTTTATAGGAGAACCGGGGATCAATCCAGGCTAAATGTGGTGGGAACATGGTAGATTAGAGGCGCCAAAGCTGTGTAGGTGGAGTTGACATTCTTTGTACTGGTGAGTAGTATGGAGGTTGCAGATGACATGACAAATGTTGGATTTTTAGGGGCGATCCGTATGACTTAGATCAAGGGCTGACATTCATCAAAACTCTAACAAATGCCGATTGCTGACTTGGCGAGACCTAGGGGGGCACCCACCTAGCTGGGCCGGACACCCTATTTGGACACAATTAGGGTAAAAAACAAGATAAATCGGTGGTAAAATGAAGATTAAGTTGTAAATTGTAAAAGGTCGTATCTTGTGTTATGATGGTCCAATTGAAGTGATTTTTGAGTCATTGGAAAGATAACAAGAAGCTCTAAAACTTGAGATAATACAAATACAATAGTGATGAGGTTAAATTTTAAAAGGAAACTCATAATGCAATGAAAGCATTGGAACGCAGGTCAACACTGATTTTAATGTCACACATTGGGACATAAGGGCAATGTGACTGAAATTAAGCATCAAATAACTCAAGCCATGTGCTTCAAATCAAATTGAGTGATGAGAGTCACTAACAGAGAGAGAGAAATTCTAGTTTATCACACATCATGCCTCCAACCTTAAATGCCCTCACATAGCCTTCCTTTGGGAAGTTGTACAATGGCCATAAGTGTTGTTTAGTATAATGGAAATGCATACAAAACACATCTTCTTGCTAATAAGAAAGTACGAATGTCGTTTCTTTCTTTCTTGCTATTACATTAAGTTTCAACAACCACACATAATCTCTTAAACCTCTGACTTTATGTTTTCTATAGCGCACTCAGCATAGTTGTGCTGATATCTGCCCATTTTATGCTTTTAGGGAACATCTACTCATGACACTTATACAATGATCTTTGCTTCTCTCTCACATGATAATCTTCTGCTCTTACTTTAATTACATATAATGACATACAAAAAAAATTCATATTGATTGACATATGGGACCAATATCTTGTGTTAGATACTAGTTTAGTAATCTTTTGTTATGCCATGTTGTTCATACATTAGTTACCTATATTGTTGGTTGTGGTCTTATTCATGCATATGTTATGTGTAACATTCTAGGGATGAATGCTGAGGTCCACTTGCCTTTGGATATGTAGCCATTAGGAGTGTGGACTTAGGGTAATAAATAGTTCCATGAAAACTACCCCACATGTAGAATACCCAAACCTAGGACAACAATAAAACCTTACCTTGTCCTAGGCCCCTTTCTGGTTATGATATTGTTAAATCCTTTTTTTTCTTGAATTACATAAGATAAAACTAGATAGAGAGAATATATATATATATAAGAAAATTATATATACACAGTTAATGATAATAAATAAATAAATTAATTAAGTCATCAATTGGGTGTTATTTGCTTAAAATCATCATTTAATTGTTTTTGACCCTAAGTTGCAAATCTAGTAGCATTCTAAGTAATCGATGAAAGAAATCTAATAAAAATGAAATAATGTATCAAATTGATTGAGAAAAGCATTAAACACATTATTTGAATGCTTAACTTAGTAATGCAATAAAATATCAAACATACTGTACTGGTGAAACTAACATTTAATATGGGATTCTCACATCTTGTTTAGTCAACTTAACATATTCTAAGACAATCGAGCATTGTTTACTCCACCATTTCATTCAGTGATTCCACAAGCTTAAATGCATATCAATGTAATTGACATTTCATTTGTGACCTAAGTTTGGATTTATTTTAGACTAGTAACATCTTCAAACCTCACCCTTCCCTCACATGATAGACCCTTGTGCCTGGTGCAATAGATGAAACAACCAAAACATCCACCGTCGATCCCCCTCTTCCTCATCCTCTCTACCTCCCCACCTTTTTCTCCTCCATGTTCTTTTCTCTTCTCTCATCTTCCATACCAACCCTATCTGCCAATGCTCCCCTCTCATTATGTGTAGGATCCAATAGCTACACGTAAGAAGACTTCCATCTCTCTTCTCCTCCTCCTATTTGCCTTGGCCATTCCCTTCCTCCTCCTATCCTCTTCAATGTATTATATTCCTACTTCCTCTTCCCTCCCAAACCACACCTAATTCCAACATGTCCTTCCTCATCCTATTTGCACCATACAAATGATGATTGTCAGGATCTATCCTACATATTATAGTGGAGAGAGAGGAATTAAAAAAATTTATCAACTATAAAACTAGATTCTATCTATACTTTTGGGTCCTTCACAAGCAACGAAGCTCATTTAATCTAGCATCAACAACCCTCTTTCTTCACCTATCTGTACCAACCGACATGTTCATGCCAAAATCAATGTCTACAAGTGAAAATGCTACCAAAGGTAACTATGGAAGACATATAAGCCTACAAGCTCCACCACCAAGGTTCATCTTCACCCATGAAGGGAATATTGAAGAGGAGGGACTACTGACCACATCCATGTGACCCTAGCCATAACAATGACCAGGAAGAATAATATAGGAGCTCTTAATAGTGTTGGAAGATACTAATTCAAACAACAACAACCCTGTACAATATGCTGGTTGAGTACCTACCATGGACAAAGACCTTTTGCTACTGGTGACTTGCCTTCCTAGTTGAAAGTCACAAAACCATGTGTAACTACCTCACTTCTCAGCATCCCCCAATTAAGAAAGACCTTAAAGTTCAGACCTATCACCTAAAATTCTCAAGATCTAGATTTAACCAAATCACAAATAATAGCCAATAATTTCTATTACAACCCTGATTTTGGGCTTCTATGGTTTGAAATGCAATTTCTCCAATAAAATATTTGATTATGAAATTGTATGATTTAAGTACATTGAATGGATTTCTTTGATAATATTCTTTTTTGCATATATGATTTCATGGACCCTATGTGTTAGTGAGTCCAATGTGATAAAGAGAGAAGAACAGATAAAAGAAATTTCATAATAAATAAAAAGAAATAAAGATAATTGTGTGCATAAGTGAGAATTGTGTAATGTTCCCTAAAAATAGCATAATTAGCCACAATTGATTAGGTTTCGTGAACACATGTTTTCTAATAAATAGAAGAGCCAAAACAAAGAATATAAAAAGAAATAAAGAAAGAGAAAAAGATGGGAGTTTTGTGACTCGTGGGAACTATTGCTTTGACCCTAAGTAAACACCATCGTTGATTATGCTATCACAAGAAAAATGAGTCATCGGTGAGGTATTATTTCCCATAAAAGAGAAAAACCATGAAGGAAATTGATTGCTCCCTTTCCTCATAGGATTTCATATCTACTGTCAATGATTATACATATTGAAACTCATAATCTTTGTAAAACCATCTTTATGCATCGTAACCAAGAGGGAATCAATACCCAGTCTTTGCTACCTTTATTCCTCTTCTCAAGGACGGACCCTAGGGTTTCCTAGAATTGTATATATTGGGACCCTCCCCCTAGACAGCCTCGAACCATGGAAGAAGCTTGGCTCTAGTCGTTGTGGAGCATACTTGCAGAACGGTGGCATGCGACAACATCTCGACCTTCAGGATGAAACAAGGGTAGATGCCTCTATCATATTCATGGTGTCGTCATCTCACAAAAACTTCGATGATGGTTTCCCATGGCAAGCCCTACACCCATTCCATGAAAGCTTAGAGATCCACCCTACCGACAAGGATAGTCTGACTGTAAGGTTTCCTTCATCCCTAGAAAACCACCGGGATAGAAGAACTGTTCTGACACCTGCTATCATCTGCGGCAGCCTCTGTAATAGATTGATTGAGTTTCTGTTGTAGGGTCCAACGTGTTGGAGTATGTAGGGAGAAGGTTGCGACACAGTGGGGCAAACCAGGGAGGTAGGTGGCTGAGGAGGTTGGGGTGATTGATCTCCTTGGACGGAGGTGCTGGGCAACTGAGAGGATTCCGCCATGGTGCCTCCGATGGCACTGTGCACAAGAGTCAAGCCTGTAGGGATGTGCAACAGTGGAAGGCCATCCATAATGTCAGACATAACTGCCGCGCCTGTGGCATGAGCGTACGGGTGAGCGACCGTAGGAGGAAGGAAAAGAAAGGGTCAATTGACCAGATTGCCCTGCGACCATGTGTATGGTATTAAGCACATACATATCTTTTACCGCCTGATCTAGAGCCAGATTGGAAGTGAAGATTAGGTAAATATTATGATGTGGCCGTTTCTAAAAGGCTCAACCATCTTTACTTTGCAATAATTTAATTAATTATTAGTAGCTCTAATCAAGACATATGATATATGAATTTTAATCAGGAGAACTTAAGGAATTCAATAAAAATATATTTGAAGCCTGATTTTTCCAATTTGAAAAGTAGTCAAAGTTGTTACCTTTAATGAATTCGTGAATAGAAAACCCTAAGATTTGATGATTATTGAATTTAATGATATTCTTTGGATAACCTAAGTCAATATTAACCTGTTGTTAATAAAAAGAAGAATTAGATCTAAAAGGATGATCTTGGTGTATAATTGGCTTAATTTAGGGATTCAAGTATATGATGTGCATTAATGAGATTGGAAATCCTAATTTAGGATTATGGATTTTAATGGTTTATATTTCAAAAATCCATGAATAAGATAGAGGTAGGTGATCCTAAGCTAATTTGAGTAATTAGGGTTTTATGGATAGAAAACCTACTTTAGGGTTTGTTGACCTAAAAAAGATAAAGATTGAGAGATAAATCTAAGAAACCCTAATGCATCCTAATGAGACTTAGAAACCTTAGAAAGGTGTCCCATGTCAATAAGAAGTTGTTTGGGGATATGATGGTAACAATTAGGCTTTATACATGTTTTTAGGATCAGCTTGATTGGTTGCTTAACTTGCTTGGTTGGACATCTTGACTTGAATTGGATATCTTGTTTATATTTGAGACTACTAATCAGATATGAGTTTATTTGTGAATACTCGCTATAGTTTCCTGTCATTTTACAAAGTTTCATTGATTACATGGAAATAACTGCTTGTATGACTTTATTTCTGCAATCTTTAAAGTGAATATGACTATCACAATTTAAGTATACATATGACTTGCCCAATCCTACATACCATCTCTAGATGTAATATTTGAGAAGACCAAGCCCCAGAGGGAAGTTCAAAGGTGGTCAAGCTCTAGAGGAAAGACCACAGGGCACCTAGAGAGGTGACCCATAAGGTACCAAGCTCAGGATGGAGAAGGTAGTCTAATGTCCCTTGCAAGGACTAACATCTAAGAGAGGGTATCCCAGAGGATGAGTAAAAGCAGTTGGGAAGTTATATTGAAAATGTAATCTTGAATTATTAACAACTATTTGATGTGTTTATGTTGTTATGAAATATGTGAAAGATATTGGTTGTCACCACATACCTGTATATTCATTTATACTGACCGACATTTTATTTGTCAACATTTTAGGAATACTTGAAAAAGGATAAACAAGAAAGTGATATTTGAAGAATAAAGCTAATCAAATAAAGGATGATTAAGATAGATAGAACTCTACATTGGGTAAAGTTCTAATTCCTATTTTTGAAAGGTATGTGAAAAGTAAATTTTTATCGTACTTTAAGCTTAGTCTTTGGTAGAATTTATTAATTATTTTTGATTATTTGCAAAACCATTGATCCTATTTTGGGATAGCAACTCTGGCTTCTTGGTCTTCCTTAGTTGGGGGTTACTAAGAAGTGGGGTCGTTATAATTGGTATCAGAGCATGGTTTTCCATTTAATCGCTAATAATTATTAAATTTTATAAACTCTTTAGAACCCAAGGGAGTTTTTAGAGGATTTTCCAATGATGTAGGTGTCTAGAAAAGGATCACAATCTGGGGGCTGGCAAGATTTTCCCCCACCCCACTAGTCGCTCTACAAGGAATCCCAGATTCTATATGACTGCCAAGCCAAAATCGGAGGATTTGACTAGAAATAAGATACCTCTAGGTCTTCTATCATCTGTCTTCATCCCTTCTCTACCCCCATTTCACTGAATAAGTCTAAGAGATTAGGTTTTTCTCTCTCTCTCCTCCACCCTCCTGAGTTTTGGGGTTAAGAATAATAAGGATTAAGAAATCCTCTACCAAATAATAAAAAACATGTCATGGACATAAGTCTAAATGATGAACTTAGACTAAGAATAGTTACATTCTTAAGTTGCATGACCCGCGTTGCTATGACCTTGGATACCCTTAGGAGAACGTTGAGGTTAGACCTTTTGGTGGGATGAGGAGGAGAGGGTTATCCTTGGAGGAGGAAGCCTCCAGGGAGAAAAAAAGACTTGACACATCCTATGAGGACGATGCTCAACCCAAAACCTTAAGTAGTGGATAGAGAAGGAGAAGACACGATGAGTTGGATATCGAAGTTGACCATGAACATATATACGTGGGTTGGACATGCATGCTTTACATATAGGCTTTGGGTACGCATGAGAACCATAGACTGTGTGGTTGTTTGACCCCTAGTTCCTAGTGGTGACCTGACCTTGGGGTGGGTTGTGCCTGTTAAGGGTGAGGGATAGCTCCCTCATTGAGATGGTTAGAGGAGACCATATAGGAACCCTAATGGGCATATATGAGTAGAAAGAGGCATGCACCTATGTAGAAGTGAGTGGCAGCGAGGTTGGAAGTAGGTTTTAGACCTAAGATAGAGGGGTTATGCCTGATAGTTTGTTAGATAGGCATGCAAAGCTTTGGATGATCTTGGCCGAACATAAGTTTTGATAGTGTGTTTCACCCAGGTAGGGATACACATGTATCCCTAAGAGCTTGACCCATCTCATGTGGGGGGACCTCCAGTGGCAGGACTAGTTGTAGGGTTAGCTCTAGAGAGATGAAGAGACCCCAATGAAGAAGGTTGGAGACCTAGAATCTGAGATATAAGAGACCATGCAAAGGTTGGGTATGATATGGCCTAGAATAGACGACCCTGAGTAGATGTATGTGGTTGTCTCTTGCATGATCCTTGGAGGCTTATCGTACCTTAGATACCTTTAGAGGAACCAAACCCTAGAAGGGAGAAAGAGGCTTCTTGAACAAACATATGGATAATATGAGAACCTACCTTTTGGGTGTAAGAAAGAGAGTTCCAAAGACCCTAAAGAAGTATGGTAATAACAAGTTGTGAGGCCTCACGCCCAGTTGGTTGTACTTGTGTAGAACTCTAAGTGTTTTTCACATAGAAGAGTGTTAGGAAGTATATGCCATATCTTGTATAGGTTCATGTTTGGACAACTGAGCATGCAGATAGATAATTGATGCATAAGAGGTGAACCTGGGGTCCCTACACCAAAGAGGGGAAGTAGAAGTACCTAGAGCACATGATGCTCATTAGGCTGTTGAGTTCATGGAAGTAAGTATGGAACCCCCTCATGAGTTATAGAAAAAGGAAACCCCACTCGTACTGAGATATATGTTTGATGAACCACTCACACAAGTTGGTGATATGTGTATATATGATTTTGGTCCAACCATGAGAATGATGAACAAGTATGACATACCAAGGAACTTAGAATGGTTTGATAGGTTGTCTTCTTACTAGCCAGGTGCATATGTATCCAGATAGGAGGCATGCATACAAATGATGATACAAGCCAATGATGATACATGCCTTGGAGGCAAGAACGTTATGTGACCTATGTTACTATCAAGTGATAGTTTTCTCTTGTCCTAGGAAGGGACCCTTCATGTTAGGGTGAGCACCAACTTTGGACTAGGTTTGAGGTAACCTTAAGAGGTCACTTATAAGAGCTTAATGAGCTAAGTGTAATACCACATTATATGAGCATGAATCTATAGACCCATGTATGACCATCTCTAAGTGGCAATAGGATATGTTTGCATGGAGGTAACCTGTATGGGGCCAGACTAAGATAGTTAGTTCACCATGATTCCTATGAAGGGATGCAAGGTTAACTATGAGTGACCAGAGAGATAGAGTTTTGGGGGAGGATTCAAGGATGATATGTGCTTGAGTATCAAAAAAGGAGCTACAAGCTATGATGAAATCCTAAGTCAATACTAAGGTCGAGGAGGGATAAGACTGATGGAAGTAGGAGTTGTATGTTCCCTAGATGTACAAGACCATAGGGTTGGGAGGTAATAGCTACCTTTGCTCAAGGACCATGGGTTAGGAGGTTGGACACCTTCATGAGTTCACAGGGCCTAATGGGTAAATGTGAGAGGCACTCCCTAGATGCATAAGGGAAAGATCACCCTAAAGGTAACGACACTCGAGAGACCTTGAGGGAATGACTAAGGATTGAACATAATCATGATGTTAAGACCCATAGGTGATGAGAAAAATCTTCTCATGGGTATAGACATAGAAGTGAGATGTTCATGGTGTAGAGTCATGAGAAGTAACTTTCAACTTAGACCGGAAAGTATAATGGCAATGTGTGATGCACCATCTCTACTCTTGGAATGGGATGAACTCTATATTTGGACTGCAACCAAATGCTTATTTCATCTTGTTATGGGTGTGAGAGACATGACAAAATGCATGCCATATACTAAGGATGAAGGTGATATGAGTTGAAACCTTTCTATGATGATTGATAATGGATGAAGTACCACACCTTTTTGAGAGTATATTTAATAGGTGGTATGAAATAATAGATGAACTAAGGTATTTATCATATGAGGATAGGCTTGTTAAGAGTAGTTTGGATTTTATGAGTTACACATTTGGGTTTGATAAATGAGATGTTGGAAACAAGAGCTCAAAGTTTTCTTGACTCAGATAGACCTAAACTCGAGACAAGGATGATAAGTGGAATATATGAAGGTTATGTCTTCACCATCACCTAGCACATAAGGAAGCTAATGTGGTAACAAATACTCTTAGCTGAGACACATCTCAGGTATACAACTATCTTGTTTAGCCAGTAGAGAGGCTGGAAGAGATGTCTAGATGAACCCTATGATCATTAGAAGATGAGACTTGTATGGCTAATATCTAGATACAATCAGACCTGTTGGTCAGATTAGGGGTTTCCTGGTTAGCCTAGATTTTGAGGAGATAGAAGGTTTGTTAGGGAGAACCTCAGATGCACCTCTCAGGAAAGGTAGGTGTTGAAATCCACCACTAGAGTGTTTTAGGATTTCTGAGGATTCACCCTAGAATAATTATGCTTTGTAAGAAGCTCATAATTCTAAGTACATTGAACACCCTGGTACTGCCAAGATGGTCGAGGTGTGCAGTGATACATTGAAGGAATGGAATGAAGACGAATATAAAGGTGCATGTGGCCAGTTTCCATACATGCTAGAGGGTGAAGACCAAACACCAATAACTCAATGGATTGCTTCAGATAATGAGAAGTCCCCGAGAGGGAATTAGATCAGATCACCATGGACATTGTGGTGGGTCTCTCCTGGACCAAGAGAGGTCATGATGCAATATGGGTTATAGTAGATTGCCTTACCAAGTTGACACATTCTCTTGCCTAAGAGAGCACTTCCAATGTGACAGATTTGACTGAACCATATATATATGAGAGAGAGAGATAGTTCAACTATGCAGGAGTACAAGTTCGAATATATTGAGCATGACCTCAAGTTCACTTGCATGTTGTGGAAGTAGGTACATGAAGAGCTTGATACTAGATTGGAGTTTATTACAACATATCACCCCCTGACTGATGGACAGTCAAGAGAGTATGATCTAGACTTTAGAAGGTCTGATGAGAGCATATGTTCTTGTTTGGGTGAGTCATGGGAGCAGTTCCTGCCCCTAGTAGGGTTTGCTTGTTATGATAGCCACCAAAATTAGTATTGTGATGTATGAATCTCTGTAAGGGAGGCCATGTCGGTTACTACTTCACTAGGGTGATGTCGGTGAGAGGACCTTATGAGGGTCAGAGAAACCACCGTGTATGTAGATGAAGTCACTTTGATCGAGCAATGGACGAGAAAGCCCAGGATGGACAAAAGTCATGTGCTGACACGAAGTAGAATGACTTGCAGTTCATTGTAGGTGAGCATGTGTGTTTTTGAAAATCCAATCCCTCTGAGTTGTAGCTAAGAAAATTGAGTCCCCGATACATGTGTCCGTTTGAGGTTTCAAAATGGATCGGTGGAGTTGCTTATATTTAGCCTTACCCCTCCGGATAATATGATGTATGATGTGTTCAATGTGTCTGATCTAGAGCACTATGTGATGTACCTGAGCCATGTGCTGAGAAATGAACCTATTGAACTCCTAGGGAGGCTAACTTACCCTTTTTCACATATGAGGGTATGAGATACCAAGGTGAGAGAGAGTTCAGGAGTAAAGAATAAAAGATGATAAGGTTCATTAGAAGAACCATGGAGAGGATGAAGTCACATGGGAGCTGATGATGGGCATGGAAAAGTCTTATCCTGAATTGTTTGTATGTTTGGTGGAATTTTGAGGGAAAAATTCCTGTAAGAGGGGAAGGATGTTAAAACCCCAATTTTTGAGCTTATATGGTTTGAAATGCAATTTCTCCAATAAAATGTATGAATATGAAATTGTATGATTTAAGTACATTGAATGGATTTCTTTGATAATATTCCTTTTAGCATATATGATTTCATGGAACCTATTGTGTTAGTGAGTCCAATGTGATAAAGAGAGAATAACAAATAAAAGAAATTTTATAATAAATAAAAGGAAATATGGATAATTGTGTGCTTAAGTGAGAATTGTGTATATTATCTAAAAATAGCATAATTAGGCACAATTGATTAGTTTTCATGAACAAATTTTTTCTAATAAATAGAAGTACCAAAACAAAGAATATAGAAAGAAAGAAAGAAAGAGAAAAAGATGGGAGTTTTGTGACTCATGAGAGCTATTGCTTTGGCCCTAAGTAAACACCATCGTTGATTATGGTATCACAAGGAAAAGGAGTCGTTGGTGAGATATTATATCCCATAATAAGAGACAAACCAGGAAGGAAATTGATTGCTCCCTTTCCTCGTAGGATTTCATATTTACTGTCAATGATTATACATATTGAAACTCATAATCTTTGTAAAACCATCTTTATGCATCGTAACCAAAAGGGAATCGGTACCTAGGCTTTGCTGCATTTATTCCTTTTCTGAAGGATGGACCCAAGGGTTTAATATAATCATATATGTAGGGACCCTCCCCCTAGATTACCTCGGGCCATCGGAAAAGCTTGGATCTAGTCATTGTGGAGCTCATTTGCAGAATGGTGGCATGCGACAACATTGGCCTTCAAGCTAAAACAAGGGAAGATGCCTCTCTCATCTTCACAATGTCATCGTCTCACATAAACTCTGGTGATGGTTGCCCGTAGCAAGCCCTACACCCGTTCCATGAAAGCTTGGAGATCCACCATGTCGACAAGGATAGTCTGACTACAAGGTTTCCCTCATCCCTAGAAAACGACCGGGATGGTAGAGTTATTATGACACATGTAATAATCTATGAAAACCTCTGCAACATATTTATTGAGTCTCTGTTGTAGGGTCCAACATGTTGGAGTATGCAGGGAGAAGGCCGCGGCGGAGTGGGGCAAACCAGGGAGGCAGGTGGTTGAGGAGGTTGGGGTGATCGAGCTCCTTGGATGGAGGTGCTGGGTGGCTGGGAGGATGCCACCATGGCGCCTCTGATGGCACTATGTATGAGACTCAATCCTGTGGGGACGTGCGGTGGTGAAAGGCCATCCGCAACGTCGAACAGAACTGCCGCGCCTGTGGCGCAGCGTGAGCGTACGGGCAAGCAACCATAGGAGGAAGGAAAAGAAAGGGTCAATTGACCGGATTGCCCTGAGGCCATGCACATGGTATTAAGGGCATATATGTCTTCTATCGCCTGATCTAAAACCAGTTTGGAAGTGAAAAAAGGTAAATATGATGACGTGGCTATTTCTAATTGGCTCAACCATCTTTACTTTGCAATAATATTAATTAATTATTGGTATCTCTAATCAAGATATATAATTATGAATTTTGATCAGGAGAACTCAAGGAATTCAATAAAAATATATTTGAAGCCTGATTTTGCTTACAATTCAAAAAGTAGTTAAAGTTGTTACCTTTAATGAATTCATGAATAGAAAACCCTAAGATTTAATGATTATTGAATTTAATGATATTCTTTGGATAACCTAAGCCGATATTAACCTATTGTTAATAAAAATAAGAATTAGATCTAAAAGGATGATCATGGAGTATAATTGGCTTAATTTAGGGTTTCATGTATATGATGTGCATTAATGAGATTGGAAATCCTAATTTAGGATTATGACTTTTAATGGTTTATATTTCGAAATCCATGAATAAGACAAAGATATGGTGATCCTAAGCTAATCTAAATTAGGGTTTATGGGCAGAAAATCTGCTTTAGGGTTTGGTGACCTAAAAAGGATAAAGATCAGGAGATTAATCTAATAAACCCTAATGCATCCTAACGAGACTTAGAAACCTTAGCAAAGTGTCCCAAGTCAATAAGAAGTTGTTTGGGGATATGATGGTAACGGTTAGGCTCTATACATGTTTTCAAGATCTGCTTGATTGGTTGCTTAACTTGCTTGGTTGGACATATTGACTTGAATTGGATATCTTGTTTATATTTGAGACTACAAACCAGGTATGTGGTTATTTATAATTACTCACTTTAGTTTCCCGTCATTTTATGACGTTTCATCGATTGCATGGAAATAACTGCTTGTATGACTTTATTACTACAATCTTTAAAGTGAATATGATTATCACAATTTAAGTATACATATGGCTTTCCCGAACCTACATACCCTCTCTGGATGTATGATTTGAGAAGACCAAGCCCCAGAGGGAAGGTTAAAGGTGGTGAAGCCCCAGAGGGAAGACCACAGGGCACCCAAAGAGGTGATCCATAAGGTACCAAGCTCAGGATGGAGAAGGTAGCCTAAAGTCCCTTGCAAGGACTAAACCCTAAGAGAGGGTATCCCAGAGGATGATTAAAAGTGGTTGGAAAGTTATATTGAAAATGTAATCTTGATTTGTTAATAACTACTTGATGTGTTTATGTTGTTATGAAATATGTTCAAGACATTGGTTGTCACCACATATAGTATATTCATTTATACTGACTAATGTTTTGTTTGTCAGCGTTTCAGGAATACTTGAAAAAGGTAAAATAGTATAGTTATATTTGAAGAATAAAGCTAATTAAATAAATGAGGATTTAGTTAGATAGGACTCTATGTTGGGTAAAGTTCAAATTCCTATTTTTAAAAGTTATGTGAAAAGTAAAATTTTTATCCTTCTTTAAGCTCACTCTTTGGTAGAATTTATTAATTATTTTTTATTATTTACAAAACCATTGATCCTGTTTTGGGATAGCGACTCTGGATTCTTGGTCTTCCTTAATTGGAGGTTATCGGGAAGTGGGGTCGTTATTATTTCCATTATATTAAAAGATTGTTTACAAGTCATACAATGTTACTCCTCTAAGGAATTACATGAATTTCCAACATGAACTAATACATATTGAGAAGAAGTACCTAGCTAATGCTCCTTTACTTAGGTTTTATGAATTTAGTGGAATTTATCTGATTCATCATATCTTGACATCTTTATGTATTGCATTTACCTAAAATGGAGTCAAACAAAGCACATATCGGTATATTGAGATATACTGTGTATGTGGGGTGCATGCAAACGTGCGCACATACATAACAACATATAATCAATCAATTACTTACAAATAACAATTGGAATTTTCTTGGCATATTCAAACCCAAACATGGGTGTGAAGAATGTCCCTCTAGGGCTCGTGTGCATCACCCCTCAATGCATGTCATCCTTGGGTTCCAAATATGATATCTTTCTTTATGTGATGCTCGAAGTGGCATTAAAATTGAACAAAATGTAAATAAACAACCAAAAATTTATTTGAACAATCTTTGAGAAACATTCATTAGACCTTGACAATCGATATTACAGGTAATCATAATCATAACCACATACCTCAATGGTGAAAAATGCAGATCATGCAATATATACTTCAAGTGTATTAAATCAATCAAATCAATCGATCCAAGTGATTCAACATTTAATATGCATGTGTGTAAAATCCTAAAGTGCCACCATCATATTATTCAAACTAAACCCTACTCGGGTCCTAATTTAAATGTTTAAGGTTGTCTCGGGTTTGGATAAGGAATAATGGTACAAGACCTATTTCCCTCACATATTAATCATTAATTGAAATATATCCATCATATCCTTTCAATATGATTACTTATATTCAATTATGCTTATTAACAACATTGATCTTGTTATAATATTTGGTTTCAAATCCCTAATTATACATATGTATGGTTATCCACTTCAGAAACCCTAATTATTGTCATTATTACCATCATGCTGATCTTGGTTTCTTATATTATTCAACAATATTAGTAAATATGGAAAAGGAAAGATTTTTAATGTTTTTCTACTCTTTAGTATCAAAATCTAGGATTTCAATGTATTAATCATTACTTTAAAACATATTTGTACTAATTTTAGAACTGGGATCTGAATTAGGCATCAATTATATTTTATTTGTGTTCCTCTTATTGGTGATGGTCAAAATGATATGTAATATCATGATATTCCGAGTTACTATTAATTATCTACATTATTTATGAATTACACTTATTTGGACCAATGGCAACATACCATGTCATCATTAATATATATTTCTTTATCTTGGCCAGCTCAGGACTGGGAGAAAAGACCTAGTCGACCTTAAGTCTTGAATGTGTGAGAAAGGGTAACAAAGTTATTTGATTATGTTCTGCCCCCTTCCTTACGAAAGGTGACTCTGTCTACTCCAACACGCATCCATACACCACGTTTTGCGGGACTTCTGGCTTCGGCAAGAGCTCTACAGATGATCCTTCTTTGTCTTCTACCCACCCGGATCTCATCCTAGCCACCATGCATCAACCTCCTCCACTACGACCAGCCTGTAGAGGTCTTCCTCCTAGTAGATCCCTAGTCACCAACGATGACATGGTCCTTCTTCCTCTCACTGATTGCACAATAGAATATTATAGAGGCCAGAGTGGGACTTTGGGTAGCCTATGGTGGATGCAATGCTAGATGATGGAACAAGGAGAAGAAGTCTCATCATCCTTGTGTTAGTCTAGGAGCCAATGAATCACATATTGTTCCTATTCTACCGATTTGTCTGAGAAGTCCATGGATGGAGTTAGGAGAGTTCATACGATCAAGGGCCACCAAACCCTAATACTTTTAGGGGATAATAGAGGTTGAGTGTTTGAGATGGAGGATGGGGTCTCCATGTATCTCAATATATATATGTACATATATAGGAGGAGCCCTAATGGCTAATGCAAAGAAGGAAAGGAAGGAAGAGAGGGAGAGTGGCCCCGAGAGGAAGTCTGGGTTTCCTCCCCATACACACTATTTAGGAGATAATCTCATACCACAATCCATTAGGATGGAAGGTGATTTAATCTCCTTAACCACCAGCCCCTCACTTATACTCTCTATTCATATCTAGATATTCTTAATATTTAAGCTACTAAAAGAATAATCACACTTTACTATCTTGGATTTAGTCAACCCTTTTGACATAACAAAACTTGATTGGCAAACCAAAAACTATTCAGGAACGTGTATTTGGCACATATTGGATTATTGATTAATAACCTTTTTAGGAGACTCTTCATGTCTTGGAATCTAGATTGTTGTTCTCTATCTTCAACATATCCCTTAATTCATTTATACCTTTCCCAACTCATATCTAAATCTGTGGGCATATATTTCATTATACAAATCTTGCTCTTTAAGCATTTATTTTAAACAACTACCATTATCTCATGGAATGTTCTTTTTCTCTGGATTTCTAGAATTCTCTTCTTTTCCTTGTTATTTTCAAGTAAAAGTTAGGATGAGATATTCTTGTTTGATTCCTCAATACTTGTGTTTCCATTCATAGTTAGATAATTACTCCCTCAATTACTCTAAAACACGACATGTCTTATGTTGTTTTGGAATCTTGCATTTTGTCTTATATTTCAATTAAATAATAATTCAGAAAGCCATTATTGTTTTTTATTAACATGTTCTCTTATTTATTAAACTTGTGCCACAAGGATATATTTTCAAATAAAATAGTCTCATGGGACTCACTTGGTCCATGGACTGCACCCATGATACCAAGTGGATAATAATATTATTTCATCAATACTACCATTGGGGAAAATTACTTACCAAATCATGCCTTATATTAATATAATTCAAATTCACCATTTGAGGATATAACACCATGTGAAGCGATATCTACTGTATTCTAGAAACCTTTCACGATGTCCACAAGGACGATCACTACTTAGAACACCTCCATTTAGGCCAAAGGAAACATGATTAAGATGTTGAGCTAGCTTCTACATCAGAACCTATGAAGAACTGGTCAACATAGAAATAGCTCCACTCAACAATACTTAAGTAATTGGTCTTCCTATTGTTTTTGAATGCCTAGATAATTTATAAGATAATGGTTCTAAGGATACTAACACGTTAAATAAGTTTATGAACCTACATGGACTAGGGAAAACCTAGTTATCAAATAATATTAAGAAAATATAACCTTGGTATATATGTTGGTATATATATATTTAGAGAAAATATATAATTATATTAAGTGTCAAGAACTACACATTTGATACTAATATGCCATTTTGCATCAAAACCCTAGGTTCATATGCGTGTATTTGAGAGTAAATAAGAGTACATATGGATCTAGGAAATACAACTATCTAGGTTGATCCATGAAATGAATATGGGAAAAATATTATTCTTTACAAGGTTTCTATATAAACCTAAATATGGATGGCATGTTGGCCTAGAATACATCAAATTACTAGGTTTATATAAACCATAAATGATTGTATTAAGTGGGTAATCAAGACCTAGACAATGAAACATGTATACACATTAGTCTGCATATCAAACATGATGCTAGAAATAATATGAAGTAATATAGTTCCAGTGACAAAATAATTTTTCAAGACCTAAACTAGAGGGACATATTATTAGTAATACATAATCATAGCATTTGGATGACAAGTGTATATAATAAATAACCCACTCATTTTTTGTCCCTAACTAAACAATGATATATATGTATATATATAGAAAAATTATAAAGTAGGATATATATATATGTATGCAACCTACTTTAGAATATTTAAATATGTATATATGTAATAACTTCCACCTGGAGATTTGTATAGATATATACTAAATCATATGCCCACTTAATAAGATTAAAGATCCTATATGCCATTAGCTGATTGGAACTATGACAAGAATAATAAGCAAATCTATAATACATATGTATACACATGTTCACTTTGGTTTGACTAACATACATGTTGTAACACCCCAAATTTTCATATAACATGAGCGAAAGAATTTTTTTCTTTTTCAACTAGGAGTGTCACAAACATGATATACATAACAATAATAATAGACAATAACCATTACAGACTATGTATGAAATAGATTCTCATAATTCTCAAGAAAAGAAACTTAGATACACCAAACTTTATAAAAGACTATATACATGATGTTAAAACCTGTACTCTGTCTTAGTGTCTCAGATCGTGTAGATGGCACCCCCACTAAGCAAACCTCCTAAAGTTGTAGTTGCATCCTCTTGTCATGACTATTTCTAGAAGTTCTGTATCTATGAACATCTCATCCCCAGCCATGTACAAAGGCAAACCTAGGTTAGAGTAAGTGGCATTGAATTTCTAATAAGATAATCATGAATGTTATATAAATGAAAACTAAAGTGATATCTAAAAGCTATAAACTTATAATGAATTGATGTGTCTTTTATTTACATCTTTTATCTTCTTATGGCCACCATTATATGATAATACCCTTTGAATTGGTGTATCTACCCCCTGAATCAGTACAGAAGTACCTCTGAATTGGCACTACATACCTCTGGATGACACTGAGGTGTCTCTGAATTGGTGTAAGTACACCCTGCTTGGTACCAAAGTACCTCTCAATTAGAGTAAACACTCCTCTAAATTGGCTACAGATTCCTCTGAATCATCCCAGGATTAACTGAATGAGGACTTATCATATAATGTCTTATGTGAAGGTTTCAACTTATTATCTTAAATCTAAACTTACTTATTTCTGAATCTTAACTTACCATATACTAAACTGAATAATGATAACTGAAAATGTACTGATTCTAAATTTGAAGATGAATCTAGTCTTAATATCTCAAAAAGTTTGTCTTACTTAACTGATGCATTAGCATCATTCTATTAGAAACTTAAGTCTTAATGAACACAATTCTTGATCCGAATATCTGCTCCTAAATTCTGAATTAAATCTAAATTTGAACTTTGAATCTAAATCTGAGTATGCATCTTGATTACTAAATAATTGAGTTTGGATCTAAGACTCGTACTAGGTATATGGGTCTATGAGTACTCATAGTGAGTAATCTAAATCTAAAATCTGAAACTTAGGCTCTTGTTGTTTAAACAAGTCTTCATCTACAACTCATATTTAATAGATCCCTTAGGTAAATACACATATCAAGTCTATGACTTATGTGTCTAAAGATTGAATTATAAATTGAACTAAATAAATGAATACTAAAGATGTAAAAGTAGCTTAAATATCTACAATGTATAATCTGATATCCTCACAAAATAAGTTTATCTGAACAACATATGATTAGTAGAGACGTTATTGAATATGAGATGCACATTAATAACCAAATGTCTAAAAGTAACTTATTCTCTAAGTTACTTTGCATATGGGTAGACTGAATCATAAAAATAATAAAATTTAATGGATATGGCCCACTTACCTTTTGTGCTGATGACATTTTTAAATTATTTTTGACTCCTTGTTCCATAACCTAATCACCTGGATATCATCAAAGTTCTATAAGTCCAAGTACATTTCACCTTTTTCCATTCTTAAATCTCACACCCCTTTATCCCCACCTTATACACCAAATTAGGATTCTTCTTTAGATTAAGTATGAGTTTGATATAATAGAATGGCAAAGTCTTAGTGCTGCACGTATATCAAAACTTACATTATAGACCTAATATAATCTCCATACTAAAATAATTCAAAATTGCTATGTGCACTATTATGAGCATACACATCATATAATGAGAATAAATCTCTAACATAATCACATATACTAATCTTATTGATTCAATTATGCCATAATAGAAAAATACAATTTCAAATCATTTTCCATACAAAATATGCATACATATCTATATTGCCTTATAAGTAATTATCAGTTATCTTGTCTAATAGCAGTTAGTCACAACATCAAAATACTAATATAATGATATATGAAACTCCATCAAAAATTAAGGAACAGTAAGGACTATGTATTTTAAGGTCTAGGTAAAAATCTCAAATGATTTCATGGTGAAACAAAGGGTGAAATACCCATAATGTCCTTATTAGGGTTTGCATCAAAAACCTTAGTGGAACTTAAAATCAGAATGATCAAGCTTTATAATAGTATTTAACATATCAAAATACACATTCAATAAAATTTCCATGAATTTCTAAAGTCATTTGCTATTTTTAATTGACAAATCATCAAAATCATATAGTTTGTAATTCCCAACATATAAAAAAAGCGGACATCAAAATAATATTCTGGAGATATTTTTAAAATATATTACATTCGAAGATCTTTCCATAGGTACCTTGTTTGATAAATTCTGACTTTGCAATCTCAAGATATGAATTTTAGAAATTTACCTAGCCTTGTCCAATCTCAACCATCAAGATCTAATCAGATGGTCATCATATCGTGCGCATCACACAGGTCTAGGGCCGGTGCTCCCTCCCTTTCCTTCATATTTTTACATGTGTATGCACCCAGAACAGAGTGCTGACACACCCAAGACTTCCAGTGAGCTTGATCTCGCTCCCCTAGATACAGACTCACGAGATGAGTGTTCCCCCAATTCCGTCCTGGTCTCCACTCCATGGATGAAACCTTCTTTGTGCATTGGGTGGACATGATTGAAGATCCCCAAACCACATCCATGTTTCTGCTACTGCCACTTTGGGTCTTCTTCTCCTTCTTTGATCTTCCTCTTTGCTGCATTGATATGCGAGAAACCATAAATCTAAATGCGTGAGGATCTATGCTCCAAATCCATGAGGCTTTTATAGCCTCTTGGCTAAAGGATCTCGGGTAGGGCTCCTTCTTTGTTAGACTCTATTCAGGTCCATCAAAAAGGGATGTGGCTCTTCGGTTCGTGCAGACTGGAGTCACTCCTTTTTTTTGCATAAAAGCCCAAACCAACAAAATAATTATATAGCCCACCCAGTAGGGGAAAATACTATATTAACATCATCTTTACATGAGAAAGATTTTAGGTAAAAACTAGTTGGATAGACACTCCAAATATGTCCTTTCAATAAATACAAGATAAATACTCAATTAATTACCCATGTCTCTAAATAATCCAAAATCATCCAAAATTTTACCAATAATCTTACATTTCAATTCTCCATCTACTAAAAATATATTGAGTATTTATCATGAGCATGAAACACTAAATCCTCAAATTTGTACTTCAAGGATCCATATGTAAACTATGATTGGCCCAAATGGGCTTGAAATTGTTTCTAGAGCACCTGGCCCATTCCTTGGTCTTGCATTGGGTCCAAAAGATCGATCCTATTATTGATTACAAAAAAACTCAAAGTGTGAACTGAAATAATTCCTCAATTGAAGCTTATTTATGATACATTATCAATGTTACATTTCTTCCTAAATATTAAGATCATAACTAGGTCTAGGGATCAAACAGTTAACTAGAGTCATCACCTTTATTTCATTAATCTACTTTGGTTGTCTCCTCATTAATTAAATCAAATATCATGAAATGGGATGAAACCTTATTGTGACCATAAATATATCCTATATTGATTTCATCAATAACTTAATCGTGTATTTGACAGTCCCAAAAATATGGGTGTGATAATACTACCCACATTTTTGGGAATTTCTTCCTCGAAATTTGGCTAAAATGTAGGAGGATAACCTCCTTAGGGTTTGGCATAACTTACATATACTAACTCTTGATGATTGTCATGAAGTCTCATAGGTACCTATAAAGTATGACCTTCTTGTGACTACTATGTCTAACAACCTTATCAAATCATCAAACAACATGAAAATTTAAAGGAAAATCTTAAAAATAAATGACTACTTTACTCTTAATTATTTATTTTTATGTATCTTTCTCTAGAGTCCTTTTATCTCATACTTGGGTCTCATGACCTGCACTAAGGGCTTGGATCATGTCTATTGAGTTAACCTGCACTAGGGCCTGGGTCAAACTCTATAAACCTATTTCATCTCAATAAATCTGATTTTTTATGAATCTTTAATGCATTCTTACCTCGTGGTCTTATAGTGAGCTTAAATCTTAATAGAAGAATCTTACCTTGGAGACTTTTTGCATTCAAACCTTATAATATTATCATATATTTAAGACTTAGACCTTAGTCATTTTGGGAAATAATATTAACATGTCTCTTCTTAATATCTTAGAACATTGGATCACATAAATCAAGATAGTCTTATTTAAGAATCATATAAATATGTTGAGATTGACAAATATTTATCATGAAATCTTAAAGCATAACTCTTAATGGACTTTCCTGATAAACCATGATCATCTTGGGAAACATAAATAACATATATTTACTTCAAGACTAATCTACCAACATCTAAATATTCAACAATCAATCTTAACTATATTACTCAAGTCAAGGTCATAATATCAAGTAAATTATGGACATCATGTTGAGTGGTATGGAACATGTAAACATAGTAAGTTTAACTATAACTGAATAATCATGGGCATGTACCACTTATTTGGTTTGCAAAAACTTGCATTAAAGTCATTCATACTCCCTTCTCCTCTAACCATAAACTGCAATATTAGGTCAAAATGACGTTTCCTCATCTTATCATGGTGCTTTTAGCTAGATGAGCACAAGGTATTTGTAGTCAGTATCTTACCATACAACCATTATCATACCTAGAAATATCCAAAGAAACATTAATCAATTATCTTTTCTAGGATCTATCTTATATCAACATTAGGTAGAACTCCATATTAATATGATCTAGATAATGAGCTATACCATCATTTATCTTGTATCACCATGAGCTTTAAACATCCTCACGAATAACCTTAAAGACTATTAGTAACCTCTAGAAATCATCATAACTTAAGCTTAAACTTGGTTAATAACATCAATTCTATTATCCTCCAATATTTTTTTATCAACCATTCTGATTAGACTTGTAACTGTAATCCCTCCTTGGGATGAAGGTCCTAAGCAAATCAAGAGTTATCTAATTCTCATCAAGTATAGTATGAAAAATACCTCATCTCTCTCCAATCAGTTTTTTCATTCTAATGCCAAGTCACTCATATATTTCAATATATTTACCTTTAGTATGCATTCTAGGGTTCTAATAGCTATGCAATTAGGTTTAGGTGACCATCTACCTCAAACTTCTTGTGTCAACTTTTTGTTGTCACCTCACGATGCATTCTGGTCAGTCATACATCTAAAAGTGACATGTATTATCATATTTATCCGATAGGACAATACACATGTACGATACCATATGTACTAGAAAGAATAAGACATGCATAACAAGTTTAGATTTATGCATATGACATCCCCTCTACAAAATTGCATAAGCTTGTGTCCCATACCAAAAACATGTAGGAAAAAGAGAAGGAATAATATGCACAAATCTAAGGTCAGCATAAAAAGTCTAAAGTATCTAGACACTAATCTTAAGACATATCTCAACTTCTATTGCCTGACCAAACCTGTAATCTTGATCCTACTATCTTTTACTGACTTGTTTTAAAACTAGATTACTAACTATCTTTCTAAATCTTTCTAGTCTTACTTGATTTCTAATGGTTAGTCTAATCTAAGAATATGAGAATTTTCCTGATGGCCATCTACATTATTGCTCTTATACCATATTGTAACACCCTAACTTTTCATATAACATGAGCAAAAGCAAATTTTTTTCTTTTTCAACTAGGAGTGTCACAAACATGATATACATAATAGTAATAATAGACAATAACCATTACAGACCATGTATGAAATAGATTCTCATAATTTTTAGGAAAATAAACTTAGATACATCAAACTTTATAAAAGACTATATACATGATGTTAAAACCTATACTCTGTCCTAGTGTCTCAGATTGTGTAGATAGTGCCCCACCAAACAAACCTCCTAAAGTTGTAGTTTCATCCTCTTGTCATGACTATTTCCTAAAGTTATGTACCTACAAACATCTCATTGCCAGTCATGTATAGAGGGAAACCTAGGTTAGAGTAAGTGGCATTGAATTTCTAATAAGATAATCATGAATGTTATATAACTAAAAATTGAAATAATATCTAAAAGTTGTAAACTTACACTGAATTGATGTGTCTTTTATTGACATATTTTATCTTCTTGTGGACACCATTATATGATAAGTCCTCCTAAATTGGCATATCTATTCCATGAATCGGTACCGAAGTACCTCTGAATTGTCACTACATGCCTCTGAATGACATCGAGGTGTCTCTGAATCGGCGTAACTACGCTTTTCTTGGTACCAAAGTACCTCTGAATTGGAGTAAACACTAAATTGGCAACAGATGCCTCTGAATCATCCCGAGACTAACTAAATGAGGACTTATCATATAATGTCTTATGTGAAGGTTTCAAATTATTATCTCAAATTTGAACCTCCTTATTTTTGAATCTGAACTTATTATATACTGAACTGAATACAAATAACTAAAAAATGTACTGAATTCTGAATCTGAATATGAATCTAAATCTAGATATCTCAAAAAGTTTGTCTTACTTAACTAATGCATTAACATTATTCTATTAGAAATTGAAATCTTAGTGAATTGAATTCTTGATCTGAATATCTGCTCTTAAATTCCAAATTAAATTTAAATATGAACTTTGAATCTAAATCTGAGCATACATCTTGATTACTAGATAATTGAGATTGGATCTGAAACTCATACTTGGTATATGGTTCTATGACTACTCACAATGAGTAATCTAAATCTAAAATCAAAAACTTAGGTTCTTGTTGTTTAAACAAGTCTTCATCTGAAACTCATATTTAATAGATCACTTAGTTAAATACATATATCGAATATATGACATATGTGTCTAAAGGATTGAGAAATAAATTGAACTAAATAAATGAATACAAAGCATTTGAAAGTAGCTTAAATATCTACAATCTATAATCTGATATCCTCACAAAATAAGTTTATCTGAACAACATCTGATTAGTAGAGGCATAATTGAATATGCAAAGAACATTAATAACTAAATGTCTGAAAGTAACTTATTCTCTAAGTTACTTTTCATATGGGTAGGATGAATCATAAAAATAATAAAATTCGATGGACATAGCCCACTTACCTTTTGTGCTGATGACATACTAAAAATATTTTTGACTCCTTGTTCCATAACCTAATCATCTGGATATCATCAAAGTTCCATAAGTCCAAGTACATTTCACCTTTTTCCATTCTTAAATCTCAGACCCCTTCATCCCCACCTTATACACCAAATTAGGACTCTACTTTAGATTATGTATGAGTCTGATATAATAGCATGACAAAGTCTTAGTACTGCACGTATATCAAAACTTACATTATAGAGCTAATATAATATCCATACTCAAATAAGTCAAAATCGTTATGTGCACTAATATGAGCATACACATCATATAATGAGAACAAATCTCGAACATAGTCACATATACTAATCTTACTGATTCAATTATGCCATCATAGGAAAATACAATTTCAAATCATCTTCCATACAAATATGCATACATATCCAAATTGCCTTATAGATAATTATCATTTGTCTTTTTTAATAGGTAGTTAGGCCCAAAATCAAAATACTAATATACAGATACATGAAACTCCATCAAAACTTAAGGAATAGTAAGAACTATGTATTTTAAGGTCTAGGTAAAAATCTCAAATTATTTCAAGGTGAAACAAAGGGTGAAATACCCATAATGACCTTGTTATGGTTTGCATAAAAACCTTAGTAAAACTTAAAAATCAGAATGATCAAGCTTTATAATAGTATTTAACATATCAAAATACACATTCAATAAAATTTTCATGAATTTCTAAACTCGTTTGCTATTTTTAATTGACAAATCATCAAAACCATATAGTTTGGAATTACCAACATATAAAGAATAGAAAACATCAAATTCATATTCTAGAGATATTTTAAAAATATAGTACATTCTAAGAGCTTTCCATAGGTACCTTGTTTGATAACTTCTGACTTTCCAATCTCAATATATGAATTTTAGAAGTTTACCTAGCCTTGTCCAATATCAGCCATCAAGATCTAATCGGATGGTCATCATCTCATGCGCATCACACATATCTAGGGCTGACACTCCCTCCCTTTCCTTCATCTTCTTGTGTGCGTATGTACCCAGAATAGAGTGTCACCACCTTAGACTTCCGGTGAGCTTGATCTCCTCCCCTAGCTATGAACTTGCGAGATGAGTGTTCCCCCAGCTCCATCCCAGTATCCACTCCATGGATGACACCTTCTTCATGCCTTGAGTGGACAAGATTGAAGATCCCCAAACCACATCCATGTTTCTACCGCTGCCACTTCGTGTCTTCTTCTCCTTCTTTGATCTTCCTCTCTACTGCACGGATTCATGAGAAACTCTAGATCTAGGTGCGTGAGGATCTATGCTCCAAATCCATGAGGCTTTTATAGCCTCTTTCCCAAAGGATCTCGGGTAGGGATCCTTTAAGATATGGGTGCGACTCTTCAGTCCGTGCAGATTGGAGTCGCTTTTTTGCATAAAATCCCAAATCAACAAAATAATTATGTAGCCCACCCAGTAGCTCTGTTTGACCTCAAATTTTGGGGTAAATACTATATTATCATCATCTTTACATGAGAAAGACTTTAGGTAAAAACTATCTAGATAGACGCCCCAAATATGTCCTTTAATATATATAAGATAAATACTAATTTAATTACCTAGGTCTATAGATAATCCAAAATCATCCAAAATTGTATTAGTAGTCTTACATTTCAATTGTCCATCTACTAAAAATATCTGGAGTATTTATCATGAGCATGAAACAGTAAATCCTCAAATTTGTACTCCAAGGACTCATATGTAAACTATGATTGGCCCAAATGGGCTTGAAATTGTTTCTAGAGCACCTGGCTCATTCCTTGGTCTTGAAATGGGTCCAAAAGATTGATCCTATTCCCAATTACAAAAAAATCAAAGTGTGAACTGAAAGAATTCCTCAATTGAAGCTTCTTTATGATACAATATCAATGTTACATTGCTTCCTAAATATTGAGATCATAACTAGGTCTAGAGCTCAAACAATTAACTAGAGTCATCACCTTTATTTCAATATTCTACTTTGGTTGTCTCCTCATATCATTAAATTAAATATCATGAAATAGGATGAAACCTTATTGTGACCATAAATATATCCTATATTGATTTCATCAACAAATTAATAATTTATTTGATAGTCCCAAAAATATGGGTGTGACACATGATATGTTTTTTCAGAGGAAGAATCTAATTTGGGAACTAAGTATAAATATTGAGCGAACCATTATTCATGAAGACCATGGAGACTATGTATGTGCAATATCTATTTTATTTAGACACTATATGACTTTGACATTGACTTTCTTAAAATGAGACATCTCTAAACTTTATCATTTCTTATTACATTTCCATGCCCTTCTGTGGCATTCACTTTAAAGTATCCTGGGACTCTGCTTATTCATGATTGTGTTGGGTTTGTAACCCCTCCTACTGTGTTAATTAAATGTATCGATGTGATTGATGGCCAAATGTCTTTCCTTCATATTTGCATGCAGTATTAGATTAATTTAAGTCACATAGAAACTTATGAATAACCATTTTTTTATATAAAAGGACGTACTTTTCTGTCTAGAGTGTGCTATTCCACATTTAATAAATACATGGGCGTTCTTTTCCACCCATGCATGCTAAACAACCATACCTATTTTAGGCCAATGATCCTTTGTGTCTTACCCATGCTTTAGTTGTCACTAGTCTACATTATGTACACACATTTGTTTATTTTATGAATTTGTTAGTGGAAATTCACTCTATGAAATATGTTTCTTATTTAATGCCTCATTCTTTAAAGATTATCCTCTTGCTTATTTTTTTGAACTTACCTACTTGTTAGTAGTCCTCTCTTGAATGGGAAGCCCTCATTATAACTCTCTAATCTTGAAATGCCTAAATATGTTTATTATTCACATACTTAATGTTTACTGACCCAGATAGTTTCCTATTCTGGGTGTTGTTACCAACCCACCCAGATGTAGATGTTGTAGGGGATAAAAATTAAGGAAACCTCAGACCTTGGACTTTGGAGGATAGATTGGAATGGTCCAATTTCCCTTTGCAACTAGTATGATGTACAATACATATTTTTTATTTTGTAGTGCCTACTTTAAGGTTAGGAACAATTGTATTAAATTATCTTGTAGCTTTATAAATAGTTATGTTTCTACTACTTATTAATCATTTTTATTTGTATTGTATACCATTTGAGAAATAAATCTTCCTTTCCTTCTTACACAATGGCATGTTTGGAAATGGTTGTATGTTGTTCCTCAATAAACTAAAGTGTGCACCCCTTTCTGGATTCAACTCTTTACAATATGGTATCAAAGCCTAAGAACTAGGTGACTTGACTATTTTAAGTTATCGTATGTAGTTCCTTAATTAGGTAGTCAAGTAACCCTTTATAGATTGTTGTTGTTCATACTCGTGAGTCATGGAATACCAACCAAGGTTCCAAACTCTAACTATTTTGGTCACTTCCACACCCCAAAATACTTATGCAGTTGAGACTTAGTTCTGAGCAAGCTAGTCACCCCTACCATGCTTATGGAGGAGGAGACATCACTTAAGTAGAAGTTGACCCAGTTAGTGAATAGTTCCTCTTGTCGACCTAACCATTTTACAATCTCCATATTTTGATGATGACTTAACCAATGCATTCATACATATCTATTGTGTCTATTTCAGATTAATTTCAGATATTAGGTACATCAAGAGGATGAATTTACCAAACCCCAGTTTGTCGAAAAACAAGTCAGATTCAACACAAATGCAAGAATTGAAGAATATATAATATCTCTATTAAAATCATGATGTAAATCATTTATTCGAATTTATGACTTGTAACTAAGCTTAATGGAAATATAGAGAACTTATTTTGAATGTTTATGTACTTTTGTGGTATTTGTTATAAGCCATCACAAGGAGGCTTGTTAGTTGAGTTTCCCCCTTAGGTAGATCGATCGACAACCATTTTGGGCTTTTTACAGAACCCACTTTCGGCCAAGTTTTTCTAGGTACAACTTGACTGACAACTACCACTAGCAAGGCTAATACAACCATTGGTTGAATTTCTTATCAGTTAGAAACTTGACCAACAACTATCATCAGTGAGATAGTGATCCTTGTTGGCTAAGTTATCCAAATGGTAATTTGAGCGGTAATACTGTTCTAGAAAGTTCTATAAAGTGTATCTAGCCATTTAGGAGTGTTGCAAACTTCAAAATAGATCCGTCACAACCTCCCAAAATGTCTAGTATTCAATCCAAGTGTCTCTGCTGACTAGTAGGAAACCTCAACTATAAAAAGGGGCCCCTGGACTTCATTCCAAGTTTTCCTTCTATGTTCCCTTACTATAATTGAGTGATTGTGCTTCCAAGATCCCCTAATCTTCCTCAAGCTTGATTTCTTCTCTACATTCAATCTCAACGAGTTAGGATTTTTGTTTGAGAGATGCTCCATTGTACTATTGTCAAATCTCTCCACTCTCCTTCCCAATCTCTCTCTCAACTTGGTGTTTTGAAGGTGACCTCCTTAAGGAAGGAGGTGGTAAATCAAAGGCTGTATATATTCTATAAGAATGGGTAAGTCCTTGAAGAAGGCTGAATATTATTAGTAGGTAGATAGGTAAGACCTTTGTAATGGTTATTGTCTTCTTGATCCAAAAAGGCATGCTAGTTTAGCCCTTATTATTGAAAAGGATGGTCTCTTGTTGTAACTCTCCTTGTGGAATATAAAGAGTGTAATAAGGTTCAAAATCCTAGATATTTACCCCTCTAGGAAATGGATGTACATCTCCTAATTTGGAGGTTGGAACCACTATAAATCTTATTCGTCTTTGGTTTTTCTCACTCTCTCTCTTCCTTGTTATTCATACAAGAAATTTCTCTATCTTGAGGGTCTAATAAATTTTGTTTAAGTTGTTTTAGCTCTATTCACCCCCTCTATAGAGTCTGTAGATCCAACAAGTGGTATCAAACCTTGGTCTTCTCCAACAATATACTCCTATGGGTATTAGAAGATGTGTGAAAATCTTCTAGAGGGTGGTTTCTCCATGCGTCCACCTATCTTTGGTGGCACTAACTTACTCTATTGGAAAAGGAAGACGCAATACTACTTTGAAAGCATGCATTTTGATGTTTCGAAGGTGGTTGGATTTCCCTACACCAAGCTGAAAGGAGAAGTAGCAACTTGGAATGAGGAAAGAATGAAGAATGTACAACTATATTCTAGAGATATTAGAATCATCTAATCCACCCTAACTCTAACTAAATTCAACTAGATTTCCTTTTGGGACATAGTTTATGAGATTTGGAACAAGCTTTACATCACCTATGAAGGTATAAAACAAGTCAAAGAAAGCAAGGTGTATATGATCAATGGTCCCTTCAAGACTTCAAGATGGGGAAGAAGGAAAGTGTGGTTGAAATGTATTCAAGCCCAACACCATTTTCATTGGCCTTGACTCCTTGGTTCACACTATAGATAAAGGAAATATCAACCCAAAGATTCTTAGATCTCTTTCTCACTATTTGCAAACAAAGGTGGCTACCATAGAAGAAAAAAAGTTTCTCTATGACATTCCTATTGAAGAACTCATAGGATATCTCCGAGCCTATGAAGCGAGACTTGAAAATCAAGAGGAAAAAGAAAGAGAAGAAGAGAAAGAGTCTAAGAGAAAGGAGGTTGCATTCAAAGTCCAAGTTGAATCTATTGTGCAACAACAAGTCACTAGTCAAGCTCCTCCATCTTCAAGTGAAGATGACTCCCATAGTGATCTTGAAGCTCACTAATACAAGGGATAACACTTCAATGGTATACCCTCCTCCTCCTCTATTCCTAGATGCATGAGTGTGAATGAGAACACTTACAATAATATCATAAAATATTTACAAGAGAAATTTTTTGATCTTGAACGCCAATGTAATGGTGTAGAAGTAAAAAATGGTGTTTATCTTAAGAAAATTTATTCTCTTAAAGATGAAAATCTAACTTATCTTGATGAAATTGTTTCACTTAGAACTAAAAATGTTGGATTTCTTAATGAAGTTATCTGGAATCCAGATTTTTCCTATAAAGAAGTAGCTAGTATTACTCCTGAGAAAGATTACTATTTATCTAAATCCCTCTGTTAGAGTCAGAATTATTGAATGCTCAAGATGATCTTGATAGTCTCTCTTCTACTTTTAATACTCTTAGTGATGACAACCATATGCTTAGAGCTTCCTTGCAAAAATTGCTCAAAGGAACAAAGTCCCTAAATAAAGTCCTATAACACTCTACTCGAAAAGTGGGTAGTAGTGGTTTGGGATATGAGGGAGGCCCAAAGAATAAGGGAAAGGGTAAGAAAAAGAGCAAGGGACCTCCAATATACCATGGAGCGACTTCCAAATCTAAGGCATCAATGGTTTCTGCTCATTGTAAATGTTATGATCATTACTCTACCTTTTATCCTCATAAGAAGAAGGGTAGCAACCCAAACGTGAAATAGGTCACTAAGCTAACCCCGATCCCAAAGTTTGAATTGGGAACTGACCTCTCCTTTTCTTGTAGGAAAAAAGAAAAATGGATTGTTGATATTGGTTGCTCCAAGCACATGGCTGGTGAGAAGAGCCACTTCAACACCTTTACAAGAAGAAAAGGAGGTTCCCTAACTTTTGGGGACAACAAGAAAGGTAAAGTGATAGGTGTGGGTGATGTAGGTGTTTCTCTATGCATAAAGAATCTACTTATTGTGTATGACCTACATCACAATTTAATAAGTGTTAGTCAACTTTGTGATAATGTCTATCTTGTTCGTTTCACATCACTAGAATGCTTGCTTCTAGATTCCCTCACTTATAATGTCATATATAATGATAATCAAATCGGAAATCTTTATACTATTGTTCATAACTCTCTTAAGCCTATTTTGGTAAATGTATTTTTGTAGATAAAAATGATATATCTTTGTGGCACTGTAGGCTTGGTCACGTAAATATGCATCAACTAAAGAAGTTGAGAAAAAAGAATTGGTCATAGGACTTCCAAAATTAGACTTCAAGAAGGATGAGGAATTCCACCTTGCACACAAGGGAAGAAGACTAAGTCCTCCTTTAAATCGAGAGGAGTCTTTCGCATCAAAAGATCTCTTGAGCTTCATCACATTGATCTATTTGGACCCATTAGAACTCAAACACTTCATGGTAGAAAGTATTGCTTAGTGATTTTTGATGATTTCTCTTTTTTGACTTAGACTTTCTTTTTGGTTGCAAAGAGTGATATTCTTGATGTTTTCTCTACTTTTTGTGAATGAATTGAAAGTGAAGCTTCTTACCAAACTGTTTATATCCTAGTGACACAAGAAAGAGTTTGAAAATGATCTATTTGAATTTGTTAAGAATATGGTTACATGCACAACTTTTATTCTCCTACCACACCTCAAGAAAATGGGTTTATAGAGAGGGAGAATAGGTCCTTTCAAGAAAGGGCTAGGACAATGATCTTGGAGTATGACACTCCCAAGAAGTTTTGAGTCAAAGCCATTAGAACGGGTTGTTTTGTGCAAAACTAGGTTTTCAAACATCCTTTGCTTAAGAAAACCCCCTATAAGTTATTGTGTGGTAGAAAGACTTCAATTGACTTGTCCATGATTTGTTTTGAATACCAAACATTCTATCTAAAAGTTTGATGCAAAATCATACAAGGCTTTCAATCTTGACTATAGCATTACTACTAGAGCATATAGAATCTTTAACACGAAATTGTCTAAAATAGAAAAATCTATCAATGTTAAATTTGTTGAGAGTAACCCCTCTATTTACAAGAATGCTATTTATGATGATGTTCTAGATGAGGTGATTCCCAGACTAATAGAACTAGAGATCAATAGTAAATGTAAAAAGGTGATTGAAGTTGAATGCTCAAGAGAAGATGAAAAGAAGGATAGTACTCCCTTATTTGTAAAAGATCATCCAAAAAATCCCATCATAGGCAATCCCTTTGAAAGACTGAATACACATGCTAATGTTAACAAATAACAAGACAAAAACTCCTTCATCCCACAACTGGAGCCAAAGAATGTCAAAGAATCTCTTGAGGATGATGAGTGAATCCTAACAATGCAAGAAGAAATAGAGCATTTTGAAAAGAATAAGGTGTGGACTCTAGTTCCAAGACCGTATGACTTGAAGATGACTAGCACAAATTGGGTCTATGGGAACAAGCTTGATGAAAGTGGAAAGGTGGTAAGGAACAAGGCAAGGTTAGTAGCTCAAGGTTATAATCAACATGAAGGTATTGATTTTGGTGAAACTTATGCTCCTTTTGCTAGACTTGAATCTTTTTTAGAATGCTACTTGCCTTTTCTAGTAATAAAAATTTCTAGATTTATCAAATGGATGTTAAAAGTGAGTTTCATAGTGGAGATCTAGAGAAGGAACTCTTTGTATCTCAACCTCCTGGCATTGAACACGATAAGCTTACAAATCA
The DNA here is from genome assembly GCA_963693085.1 of Alisma plantago-aquatica. Classification (NCBI taxonomy): domain Eukaryota; kingdom Viridiplantae; phylum Streptophyta; class Magnoliopsida; order Alismatales; family Alismataceae; genus Alisma; species Alisma plantago-aquatica. The sequence goes on from OY856410.1 coordinate 573,836,393, forward strand.
TGTTTATCTGTTAAATACGTCCCTTGATGGACTCAAGAAAGTCCCTAGAGTTTGGTATGTGAAATTAAGAAACTTTTTATTTGATAATGGCATGTCATGGAAAAGGTTCACTCTACTCTCTTTTTGAAACATACTTCTTATAATTTCTTAATCATTCAAAGTTATGTTGATGATAATATCTCTGGAAGTACTAATCTTGATCTTTGCAAGGAGATTAGTTCCCTCGTGAGTGAATTTTAAATGATCATGATGGGAGAGATTACCTTCTTCCTTGGGTTCTGAATCAAGAAAACACAAGATTGGAACTTCATCAACCAAATCAAGTACACAAGTGAACTCTTGAAGCACATAGGGATGGAAAATGCAAAGCCAATCAACACTTCCATATGTCTAATGCTGCCACGCTAGATAAGGATGAAGAAGGTGAAAAATAGATGAGAATATCTATAGAGGTATGGTTGGTATCTTATTATAAAAGACTGCCTCTAGACTATATATTATGTTTAGTGTTGTCTTGTTTGATAGAATTTTATCAATCCCTTGAAAATCCCATATTGTAGATGTGAACAGAATTTTGAGGTATCTAGCTAAAACCCAAGTTTTGGACTATGGTATCCTAAGTTAAAGGAGTTTACTCTTACATTCTATAGTGACATAGATTATGCTGGGCGCTTGGTGGATAGAAAGTGCACAAGTGGACTTGCTTCCTTCTAAGACCTTGCTTTGTTTCTAGGTTTTATAAGAAACAAAACACTATGGCTCTATCAACCACCGAAGTTGAATATATAGCAGCTAGTAATTGTTGTGCCCAAGTCTTATGGATGAATAAAATGGTCTAAGACTTCAAAATTTTCTATGATTCTTCTCCCAATTTCTATAATAATTATATTGCAATAATGTTGTCTTATAATCCTATATTGTATAGTAGATCAAAACATATAGCGGACCTCTATCATTTTCTATGTGACCAAATTGCTAAGAAAGACATCTTTATCACTCATGTGGATATAGAAAATCAAGTTGTAGATATTTTCACTAAACCTCTAGCTAGAGAAAAATTCAATTTCATCAAATTTAAGTTGTTTGTCACTTCTATTAATGATACTTCTATGTCTCCTACATAGAGTGTTCTTATATGACTCTTTTTGGTCTACTTTAAAAATCATCTACTTATGTTTTTATTAAAGTTTTCATGATAAATTGCCTTATCATGCTTGTTTTGAACTTAATAGAAAAATGCTTTTATCTCTATACTTTAATACAAATGAGTAGCCAATGATGATAAATATAGGCTCCTACGCATCATATACACTTTCTTGTCTTTTTTGGCACATTTACATAGGGTTCTAGAACCTTAGAACTCATTCTTTGAGTTACTGTTGGTCCAATTTTCCCTTAGGTAACTCGACTGACATGTCATTTGAGAACTAAACATAAGCTATTATCTGTCAAATTTCCCTTGAGGTAACTTGACTGACAGGTCAGCTGAGAAATGAACATTAGTTTTTGTTGGCGAGGTTACCTAACCAAGCAAACTTGGCCGACAACATTGTAGCACAACTAATAAAGGGTTTAGTTTCCTGACTTTTCTATCTCTCAACTAGAGATAGTCAACCATTTACCCTTCTTTCTTGTTTGTTCACCAACCCTCGACCCTATCCAAGCCAAACCCTATCCAATCCAGCCTCAAATCCCTCCCTTTCCTCACCCTAGACCTCAATGCAACTTCCCTACTACTTCTCTCTACATTTTTGGGTTTATTGCTCCTCCTTTCAGCGATTTGTACCCTCGATTGCATCAAATAGGAGGAAGAGTGATCCTAAGTTGCTACCTCATTTGTCTTCCCAACTACTTCATACAAGAGGTGCTTTGTCCATGATGGAATTCAATTTATCAATCCCAAGGTGTCACTTAGTACAAGGAACTGCTTCCCTCGTCTCTGTTTCCCTTATGACCCCTTGTTGACTTTGGGATAGATCACCTTTGTGTCAAATATGTTTTCCTTGAACAATGTCTTGGACCACTGTGTATTGAAGATGGTTCCTTCTCAAAATTTTTCTCTAGTATCAAAGTCATTCATGAGTTATATGTGAATATCACATGGAACTTCATAATAGTAGTGCCTCCACACGACAATATGATCAATCTTTCCTCCCTAATCATTGGAATTAGGATCCATGTCATAAAGGATATTCTATATTCCTATATGATTGGATCCCTTGCATCCAACTCTTGGTGACCACCTATCCCAATCCTACTGACTTGATTTACCCTGAGAAGATCTAAAGAAGTTTTTATCCATAACTATCTCTTTTTGACATTTACAAGTTCTTGAAGAAACCCAAGATCCCCTATCGGTAGAAGGCAATCCTTGTTGGGTTTTTAGGGGAGACAGAGAAGGTAGCAGAAACAAAAATTTTATTCTCCCCAAACTCGGAATGAAAGAATCGCGTCAATGTCTATACAATAGGAAGGATGGTTTGTCTAGGCGTACCTTGTCCCGAGGCTTGCTCGGTGACTTTACCTCACGGCTTGCGCAGTCTTCGCCTCCGATCTTGGACAGTATCTGTGTAGCTCCTGGTCTCACCTGGACTGTCGGGATTGACATCTATCCTCTGAGCGGCAGAAGTCTCCCGCCTCTAAAGTAGTCTACACAGACCACCTGGAACTCTGATCTCCTTGTCCCACAAGGAATCAGAAGGAGTCACACCCTCATGTTCACGTACTAGTCACCAACACACTCTCCTGCAACCAGTTGCTTTTCTACATTTGTCTTTCCCTTGCTGTGCCTCCCTTATTGGGTAGCACTTGCTTGAGCTCTCTCTCGGTTACCAAAACTAGAGAGAACGAAAACTTTACAGAGTAACTGATGCACTGAGTTGTTCACCAGAGAAGCCCCCATTACCCCTATATATAGGAGGGTCACGGGATAGGGTTCTCTATCCCACGCAATGTGGGATTAAAGTAGGAGTAGAAGGGTTTGAGATTTTCCACAAAACAAGCAACTTGTGCCAGCTGAACCGATTGTTTCAACCCTAAAATGATCATTTGGTGACCTCAACCGATCGGTTCACACCTGAACTAATCATTTGGGACACCTGATCCGATCGGTTCATCACATGAGCCGATCGGTTTGTGGTCCTAGTCCAACTCAAATTGACTTTCAAATTTGTCTCTAATTAATCAAATATTAATCCTTGTCCAAATCGAATTTTTACAAGTGAAACAAATTGTATTTGCAAAATAGTCTTATGACTTTCCAAACGATCTCAGTTGGACCTGTTGAGCCGATCGGTTCAACACGTGAACCGGTCGGTTCATCCTGTCATGAGCCGATCGGTTCATCCCATAAGCTGATCGGTTCACCAACCTGAGCCGATCGGTTCATCTCATGAGCCGATCAGTTGGGGCAGCAGACTTGTACAAATCAGTCAATCACAGTTTTAATCGATCTAATACTCTAATCAATCGGTCCAACACCTTGAACACTATGATATTGATCTATCAATTAATTGAGTGTTTAATTGAACTACTAAACTCCTTTAGTAATCAATCTAAACATCATTTGTGGATAAACTCCTCTTCCAGGTTAAATCCTATGTGTGTGACCCTGCAAGTCCATTTCACGTTGGCAGTGAAAGTCCATAACACTTATGACTTCACAAGCAAAGAGCGGTGCCCAGTCGCTTATTAGTGATACCCAAGTGAAATAGAAAGTTGAAGAACAACTTTCAATCCTACAATCTGTGAATGGTGTTACAGTGAATGTATAATTCCTTTGTCACTGATATCCCGAATGATCTCAAGGCATGAAACAATCATCCTTTCAACGTTCATTCACTTTCTTGATCTCAGAGTAGATTGGAGGAGATATGTATGATATCAATATCACATACTGATTCACATATGCGTGCGCATGCCTATCTCAATCCTACTCATAAAGTGGCCATGGATATCAAACTCCCTCAGGAGGGACAAATCCCATATATATCACTCACCCCTCAAAAGCCCCATCTGTCAAAGCCACCCAATCATCACCTTTATAACAACCCATGTTTCAGGACTGCATTTGATGATGTTAAAGTGTACCCAACGACATGTGTTGAGTGTAGTGATTTCAGGTCAAAGAATCACACTCACCACCATCACTGTGAGAATTGACTGTAGCTACCATGTCATGGTTCCACGTGTCAAACTCACGGTGGGTCTGTCTAGTAAACTTGTTCTCTAACAAGTACCTATGTGTTTGGTTTGATATCTCCATATCATGACTAATGAGATTCTGTCATCAACCAACACCACAATCTAGTCTTGTGTGTCATTGTTGTCTATCTTCCTTCCACAATGACATCTGACTAGGGACATAATAAGAATGTAAAAACTCTTAGCATCCGTATGATCTCATCGTTCAAGTCCTGATCCTGAAGGCATACGCCATTGAGTACTGTCATTCTCTAGACATTCAATCTGTTCTATCACTATCTCATATGATTGAACCAGAAATAATTGGAAGCTTGCCTTTGATCTTTATCAAATCAATCTTAATGTATCCCACCAATCATCCCACGATTGGCTCTCAGGGCATACATACCAACAGACTCCCACTTGCACTGTGAGCCAATCACCATTGAATCATATTCATAGTGATCTTAAAACATGTCCCACATGTTACTATGCTCTAGTGCTAACATAGTGAGTTATGGCAACACCTTGCCAAAGTCGGTATAATTGCATGTCTCTCATATCTTCACTGTACGTCACACGTATGAGATGGAGTTGCCGTAATATGCGATATGGTATTCCTTTATGCATGCTTGTCTTCTTCTATTCGTCTTCTATTGATCTAGTACCATATTGCTTGACCAAGTACTCGTTACTTGTCATCAATGACCGAAATAACTATAAGTTCATCTCATGAACTTCTAGATCCATATAGTATCCACTGCTGTTCTCTAACACACAGATACTCAACTTTTTCCTTTTAAATGACTTTATTGGAACATTTCAAATTATCAACAAACATTCACTTTTAAATATTCAATATATATGTTGCGATTAATTTTCTGTCCTTTTCAGAAGTTTGCATCAGTGTAACTCTTTACAGTGAACTCTTCCCCATTTCCATAGAACTAGTACTTCTCAAGTACTTATCAAGTTCTTATGGTATTCCAGTAACCCTTATTGGAACTAGACATACATCCACTCGTCATGTCCCACATACGAGTTATCAGGATGAGCATATCATATTGTTATGTCCTACATACAAGATGCTGAATGCATTTTGTTCTTGCTATGTCCATACATGCAAGATAATGGGATGATTACATACATGATAGATTCATATCTATTCCTAGTGTTCCCATTCTTCATAAGAATTGGACACTTGGCCTTGGGATACCAACTCCATGTAACATGGATAAGTTTTCTCGCACTGAATCTATGCACACTGAACCCTTCAGTATAGATTGCCAATGTATGCTCTCTCTTTTCAGGTCAAGAGGTTTTTCGAGAACTATCTCTATAGATCTCTATTCCAATCACATAGGAAACGTCTCTATCTTCCTTAAAGATAATTTCCACTTTGGATTTCCATTCTAGAACATTTTCGTTTCACATCAACATGTGGAATGTGAATATGCTCCCACTAAATCATAGATCCCTTCTTTATCTTTGACATATCAATCAAACCCTTTGACTATTTCATCAAAGTAAAGATCCAGCTTTGAGTTGCTTGTACTTAATCAATCACATTGATTAGTCCATTGTAACTTATAGAATTCATTTGCATTAATGGATTCATAAACCTTATAGGTTGTGTCACATACACATCCTTTTTTATTCCTCATAGGAATGCGGTTTTAGTATCCATTATGCCAAACGTCTTAGTCATTAAGTTACAATCAACAAGCATCATCCTTCTCAAAATGTTATCCATGTGTATTAACATTTAAGACTCATTTGCAATTATGGATTTCATCCCAATGGGTGCTACCATTAAGGTCATACCTTATGGTTCACATGGAAGTCATTTAGGATGTAATGGTCATGAACCATAACTCAAAATCTGGGTCCTCATATTCATCTAGGTGGTTGACTCATTATATGCACAACTCATCACATAGATAATTGAGGTGTATCTATCAAGGATATAGGAACACACAACTCCTTGTGTTTCTTAATGTCCTTTATTAGTGTGGGGTATTCTTTATTTAAGAAGAAACTAGTCATTTGATAATCATCCTCTAACTCGTTAGAGTATGACTCCTTGTTGATTTAGACATCACCATGCCTTAATCATGAGTTCACTATGATACACTATCATAATCACTCATAAGGATCTCAAACATTTGGTTCAAGTATTTCATTCATTGATCTCATCAAGAATTAGCACTTTACCAAATTCACACTTCATCTATGATATTCTTGAATACTTCAATATATTCATATTGGTATTTCTCTAAACACCTCTTGAAGTATTAGCATTAACTCCAATAGGTATGTAAATACATCACATGTATTATACTTAATAGGATAATCATTCTCCCACTACCATTAGTGAAGATTGATTAATCATGTCTAAGAGATTCATGTGTCTTACTGGTTCTTTAACCAAAAGAGTCTAGCTTATCCATCATATGGAAACTAGAAATGAATTTCTCATGTTTTATGCTAATTTCATTGTTTGAGTTATCAATAACTTTTAGGTATCATTTTATCTTATGCATACCAAGTACTACAAGATAAACAAGGCATTTCCATAAAGATCATATCTTTTGAGATTGAAACATAAAATTTATTAATTACAATCATTTTCATACAATATGCAAAAATAATGTGTTTCTATCCATTGGAAAATATGAAATAGGAGTTCATAACTCTATTACACGCCTTTTAGGCTAAATTACTCCTATCTATGGCGGCAACACTTTCCCCATTTATTGAGTGCTTTACATTTTAAATCTTGGTATCATATACCTCAAAAATGTTATAAGTTTGTTTCATGACACCTCCAGGTGGAGACGTCTATCGCCTCCTTCTTCTTTAGTTCTTCTAGATAGAATGGACAATTCCTTTTCCAATGTCCTGACTTTTGACAATGGTGGAAATTGCCTTTCTTGGTCACGCCTCCCTTGGCCTTGAGAGCTGAAGATGCCTTAGGCTCCTAGCTAACATCAGAACCCTTCTTAGCTTTTCCCTTGCCCTTGCGCTTGGACTTGCCTTTCTTGCTACTGATCATCATCACAAACTTAGACTTGTCCTTCTTCATCTGTGTCTCGGCTGTCCACAACATGCCCAACAACTCTGTCAATGGCTTGTCAAAGTTGTTCATGTTGTAGTTCATCACAAACTGACTGTATGATTCTGGCAACGATTGCAGTATCACGTCAGCAGCCAACTCTTGGCTCAGGGGAAATCCCAGTCTCGTCAGGTTCTCCACATACCCAATCATCTTGAGTGTGTGAGGACCATCTGGATCTCGTTCTGTCATGACACACTTGAACAATGCCCTGGAGACATCATATCTCTCTTTCCATGCTTGATCTTTATACATGTTCTTGAGATGCTAAATCATCTCAATGACACCCATGTTCTCATGTTGTCTCTGCAACTCATGGTTCATGGAGCACAACATCAAGAATTTTGCATAAATGGCATCATCAAAATGCTTCTTGTAAGCATCCCTTTCTGCCTTTGGTGCGGTAGGAGCAGGTTCCTCTGGAATTGGAGTATCCAGGACATAAAGCTTTCACTCTTGAGTGAGAACAATTCTCAATGTCCTAAACCAATCGTGGAAGTTAGTCCCATTCAGCTTGTCCTTTTTAAGGGCCGATCACAACGAAAAGTGATTGTTGTTTGTTGTCATTTTTACTACAAAATGAAATATATACAATTTTAGTCCAAAACCCAATTTTGACTTATTTGATCGATTTGAAAGGTTGACGATATAATTAGGACTTTAATTAATTATTGCTCCCACTATTTTGTTCAAATTGATAGCCCTCACCATCAATTCAGAAGATTGCAACGTACAATCTTCTAGTGGGTCAAGATCTTGAAATCCTCTAAGTCATGAACCAGCTAGGACTGTCACCCACAACTTAGATCTTCCAGGTAGGCAACTCTTGCCAATTGCATCATACACAACTCTTGAAAGATGTCATATGCAACTCCTTGCCATGATCACCTCCATGCCTCAAGGTGCTAGATCCTATCTAGGTCACCTTGTTAAGTCTGACCCAAAGCCAACACGATGAATATGCACCCTGCTAGGGCAGACCCACAGATTCATCCTTCATGCTTCCACGAGATAGACAGTTCACCACGCTAGGGCGTGCCCACGCTTGGCCGATCAAGCTTTTCACGTGTGTCACATTTGGAAGGCATCTAAAACTTTAATATTTAATGAGGTATTTGGTTTATTTAGGTACATATACATATCCAATCACCACAATATATAGTACGTATCATATACATGCTATATCCCACATAAAACATGCGAAACAATAAAAGCGATGATTATGGCCATCCTGATGTGATTCCTCAAGCCAAGAGGAATCACTGTCATCTAGGTCTACATCACATGCAACCTGTATAAGATGAACTCTGTGCTTTGCCTTTAATGGGTTTGATCAACTCATCTCCATGATTGATCGGCTTGCCATGGTCGGCCGGTTGGGTGCCACCAGCCGATCAGTTGGCTCCTCCAACCGATCGATTCGTCAAGTCGTCGTGCATCTCCTCATGGCCACCACCCAATTATCTCTCTCCTCGAACCAGTCATCTAGATCGCCAACTCATAGGTTCACTTCTTGAACAGTTCGTTTCAGTTGTCGTCAGGTTGTCCGCCACTCTTTGACATAATAGGAAATAAAAATCTATCATATTTACATTTGAATTGGGAAACCCCGAGTTACATTAAGGGGGAGGAAAGGTAGGAAAGAAATCTCGAGTTATGTCGAGTAACATCAGGAATAGGAGATAGGGAATCGATGCGTAGACCAATATGTAAGCAACCACATACAACCAAGAACACACATAGGGTTTATTGGCCATAACCACGCTATACATCCACTACAAAACTCGTTTAAGGGCGACACATATTGAGTGCATTCATATTACATATCATATTGGGATTTGTGGATTTAGGATTGGACATGCATAAAGCCAATTTTATTCACATCATATGTAATAAATAAAGGCGACAAACCAAAATCTATCACATCAATAATCCTAAAGTATAGAGCAATTGACGTGGCTCTGATACCACTGTTTGGTTTTTAGGAGAGACACAGAAGGCAACAGAAACAAAAATTTTATTCTCCCCAAACCCGGAATGAAGGAATCACGTCAACGTCTATACAATAGGAAGGATGGTTTGTAGAGGCGTACCTTGTCCCGATGCTTGCTCAGTGACTTTACCTCATGGCTTGTGCGGTCTTCACCTCCAGTCTTGGACGGTGTCTGTGCAGCTCCTGGTCTCACCGAGACTGTAGGGATTGACTGCTGTCCTCCGAGCGACAGAAGTTTCCCGCCTCTGAAGTAGTCCACATGGACCACCTGGAACTCCGATCTCCTTGTCCCACAAGGAATCGGAAGGAGTCACACACTCCTATTTGCGTACTAGTGACCAACACACTCTCCTGCAACCCGTTGCTTTTCTACAGTTGTCTTTCCCTTGTTGTGCCTCCCTTATCGGGTAGCACTTGCTCGGGCTCTCTCTCGATTACCAAAACCAAAGAGAACAAAAACTTTATAGAGCAACTGATGCACTGAGTTGTTCACCAGAGAATCCCCCAATACCCCTATATATAGGAGGGTCATGGGACATGGTTCTCTATCCCGGGGAATGCGGGATTAAAGTAGGAGTAGAAGGGTTCGTGATTTTCCACAAAATAATCAACTTGCGCCAGCTGAACTGATCGTTTCAACCCTAAAATGATCATTTTGTGACCTCAACCGATCGGTTCACACCTGAACCGATCGTTTGGCACACCTGAGCCGATCAATTCATCACATGAGCCGATCAGTTTGTGATCCTGGTCCAACTCAAATTGACTTTCAAATTTGTCTCTGATTAATCAAATATTAATCCTTTTCCAAATCAAATTTGTACAAGTGTAACAAATTGTATTTGCAAAATAGTCTTCTGACTTTCCAAACGATCTCAGTTGGACCAGTTGAGCTGATCAGTTCAACACTTGAACCGGTCGGTTCAGCCTATCATGAGCCCATTGGTTCTCCCATGAGCCGATCAGTTCACCAACCTGAGTCGATCGGTTCATCTCATGAGCCAATCAGTTGGGGCAACCGACTTGTGCAAATCAGTCAATCACAGTTTTAATCAATCTGATACTCTAATCAATTGGTCCAACACCTTGAACACTATGATATTGAGCTATCAATTAATTGAGTGTTTAATTGAACTACTAAACTCCTTTAGTAATCAATCTAAACATCATTTATGGATAAACTCCTCTTCCAGGTTAAATCCTATGTGTGTGACCTTGCAGGAGCATTTCATGTTGGCAGTGAAAGTCCATAACACTTATGACTTCACAATCAAAGAGGGATGCCTAGTCGCACATCAGTGCTACCCAAGTGAAATAGAAAGTTGGAGAACAACTTTCAATCCTACAATCCGTGAATGGTGTTATAATGAATGTATAATTCCTTTGTCACTGATATCCTAAATGAACTCAAGGCATGGAACAATCATCCTTTCAATGTTCATTCACTTTCTTGATCTTAGAGTAGATTGGAGGAAATATGTATGACATCAATATCACATACTGATTCACACATGCGTGCGCACACCTATCTCAATCCTACTCATTAAGTGGCCATGGATATCAAACTCCCTCAGGAGGGACAAATCCCATATCTATCACTCACCCCTCAAAATCCCCATGTGTCAAAGCCACCCAATCATCACATTTATAACAACCCATGTTTCAGGACTGCATTTGATGATGTCAAAGTGTACCCAATGACGTGTTGAGTGTAGTGATTTCAGGTCAAAGAATCACACTCACCACCATCACTGTGAGAACTAACTGTGACTACCATGTCATGGTTCCATGTGTCAAACTCACAGTGGGTCTGTCCGATAAACTTATTCTCTAACAAGTACCTGTGTGTATGGTTTGATATCTCCATATCATGACTAATGAAATTCTATCATCAACCAACACCACAATCTAGTCTTGTGTGTCATTGTTGTCTATCTTCCTTCCAGAATGACATCTGACTAGGGACATAATAAGAATGTATAAACTCTTAGCATCCGTATGATCTCATCGTTCATGTCCTGAACCTGAAGGCATACGTCATTGAGTACTGTCATTCTCTAGACATTCAATCTGTTCTATCACTATCTCATATGACTGAACCAGAAAGAATTGGAAGCTTGCCTTTGATCTTTATCAAATCAATCTTAATGTATCCCACCAATCATCCCATGATTGTCTCTCAGGGCATACATACCAACAATCCTTCCCTCTAAAGTCCTTGACACAGAGACAAGCATCATAGTTCTCATTGAACATTTCAATGTCCATACTAAAAAGAACCAAACTGACACTGCAAAAAACACCATTGTGATTGTGTATTGCCTTTTCAAGTAGTTCAAAGTCAAGTGGGCGGATTATATACTTCACCACATGACCTATTTTGACTTAGAGAGGAACACTAAGGACTCCCGCCCACCATACACTAACCCTATCTATGGCCTTTTTCATGTCCTTACTAGGTAATATTTCATGAATGATCTCATCTATCCTTCTAGTAGGAGAGGTGTCTCAATCAGTAAAACCTCTATGGAAAAGTTCTTCGTTATCTTTTCCACACCGTGTGCTTCCTCTTCTTAGATTGATCAACAAACCCAAACCCGTTGAGATCCACCTAGACTTGATAGGGTTTCTTACTCTATATCTAATGAGTCCCTCATGGGGTACATGATGTACCAAAATGCCTACCATATGCAAGTTAAAAAAATATTCACCAGGATTTGGTTCATATCATGTGAAACATGAACATGTCCTTCCCCTTATCCAGCATAACAACCATCCTTTTGTGCCACTGACTATGCCACCTACACATATGATCAGTTTTATCCAACACATCAATATACTACCTCTGTTTCACACTCTAATCCTATTGTTGGACCTCCATCTATATCATCTCACCCATCTAGGAGCCCGACTTAGCTGCTATCTCTTTGTACTGCCTTGATTGGTGCCGCTCTTGACGACTTCAATGGGGTTTTTACTCCTAGCTTTGAGCAAGAAGTGAAATTGGTCTCCATTTGTCAGATGGTTTGGCACGAGCTCAACTCCATATGGCTTGGAACTTGTTCTCTTTCTCCTTTTGAGTATGTCAATGGAGGAGCAAGTGGATGATGTAGGTTATGAGGATGGAGACAAAGTTGAAGATGGTGATGAGGACGATGATGAAGATGATGCTAATGTTGCAATTGCTTTCCTAAGACTAGAGCCCATTTGTGATGAGGATTATGACCCAACTCTGGATGACCTAGAACAGGGTGATTAGTTCTTAGGTCTTAGAGTGCTCATGTACTTGTTTTTATGATCTTAACATGTATTACATAGGGCACTTGTATATGGGGCTACTGTAACATACCGAATTCTGAAATGTTGTCTTTTGACCCTCTTTCCCATCTTTTGCTTTCATTTCTATCCTTATTAGCCTTTCTATTTAATTAATGGAATTTATAGTGGTTTAGTGAACATTTATTTACTAATTGTACCAATACAAGGGTTTATGAACAAATACCTCAATGAAAGCTTAATTACCATAATTAAGTGCTCTAAACCTTAATCTAACTTTTTATGCAATTAGAAAACATAACATATGCCACATAACTCATTTTAGTGATAATATGAAGATAAGAAACTTCATCGGATGAACAATTTAGATAATGGGCCGTTAATGGGCCATATGACATATCTCATAAAAAGAAGTCTCAAAAGAGTAAACAAACTTCAAATTCGAAATCTACATATCAAAATTAGCCTACATGTCAAATTTCATCTAATTTGGACAACATTGAAATATTAGGATAAGTTTAGGAGAGAGAAAATGAGTAAAAAGCATAAGTAATGAATAATGTGATTATATAACTTCAAAATATGTAAATAATGATAAATTAATATTCTACACATCAAAGATAACTTGTGGATAAAGTTTGGTCCAATTTGGATGTTGTTTGTGGAGGTTATGCAATTATATGCACATTCTGGACTTTTATGCAATTTACCCAATTGGAAGGTTTTCTTTGCAAATTATCACCTGAATTTTAATCCTAGATATTACCTTACCATTAAAGAGATTTGAAACCATTTGAGAACCTAGTTTCACCTTGGTTTGATGGTATTTCTTTCCAAGGGCATTATAGGGATTACCCTCTTTATAAATATGCTTATCCTTAAAAGCTATCAACCAATGAGGTTATTTCTTTCTTGCAAAACGGTGGGGATGGCCTAAAATAATCTATGGGCTCTTAGGACCGACTTTTAATATGCATGAAGCCTCTATGAGCTATCCTCTTGCATGGCCATCAATCCCTAGGCTAAAGACACATGGAAAGTCCCTTAAGACTCCTCATGCTTCACCTCTTTCTATATATAGCCATGTATACCCCTTCCCAACTCATAATTCGAAAACTCTTTCTCTCCTTTTCTTTCCTCTAGCTTAGATAATAGTTCCTTCTGTATTTGTCCACGAAGTTGCTGCCCCAAGGCAATAGAGGGAGCCTACCTTGGTGAAGAAGGCTCATAGGGCTTCCAAATTGCCCTATTAGGGTTTCTAAAGCTCCTCCTTGGTAAATTCGACCAAAAATAGTAAGTTTCCTCCCTTAATTCCCTATTTTCATATTGATAGTATTTCTCACACCTTCATCAAGGTCGGAATCATGACCTTCCATGATAAAACTCCACTAAGAACCCTAAAACATCTCATCTCCATGCTCTTTTCTAGGGTTTATCACCTCTAAGTTGAGAAGGAGATCTTTGTTCAAGAAAGGAGCTAGGCATGGATCAAACAGACCTTATAAGCTCGGTATCCTTGATGTTGGGACCTTATTATCTTTCCTAGGTATGAGCTTCATAACCCCCTTCCCATATATTTCTTATTACATGCTTAAAACTCATGATCTTATGTTAAAAATTGACGATGTGTCGATTTCTAATTGGTCAATTTTCAATAATTCATAACTTTTGATTCGTTGGTCCAAAAATTAAATTAAAATATGTTATGAACTCATAAAAACATGTTCTTTTTAATAAAAATATTTCCAAGTATTGAATTTCATTTTTGTCGAAAAGAGTTTTTAGAAAATGAATTAAATACCTAAAAAATACCAAAAATACACTTTAACCTTCATAACTCCAATATATGCAAAATTATATGTTTTCTTAATAAGAAAAACCTAACTAATTCAGTGGTGATATTTTTGAGGTATGAATCGAGGTTTTGTGTAAAAATTTCATATATTAGGGTTTCAACTCTTTAATGTATATATGTTATTCTAATACATGAATATGAAATTGGAAATAGGACAAGTGGACCTTGATTTCAACTAAAGGTTCAGAAAAGAGGTTAATAGGACTCTAAGTATCTATGTATGTGCTATCCCTATCTATGTTTGTGCTATCCCTATCTATGTTTGTGCTATCCCTATCTATTTATGTGCTATAAATCCCTATTTGTGTATGTTGTATCCCCTATTCCTCTATAATGAGCAATTCACCTATCTTTTCATTCTCTTGAATTTGACCTACACAATATGTCTTATCTCTTGTTATCATGGTTCGTGTGAACTATCTTGCTTGTTATGAACTTAGATATTTTCTTGATATCTTTTCTTGTGCCTTGGTGCATGTTGGTCTCTTATATTGGTATGTGACACTCTGAAGTAGATGTTATATGTTTGTGTTGTCCATTTTGTGATGGCAACCTTTGTATCATCTTCTGACTAAACAATTTACTTGCCTCTACATTAAACATGCTATGTGATTCAGTAGCACTAGAGTAGTGTAATTACATTGGTTTTGGGGTAGTATTCCCCTATTGTTTATTTAGAGGGTGGAAGTATACCGTTCCTCTATAATCGAGTGTGGCAGTAATTCATACTCAACTTTATATATTTGGGAGATTGGCAGTATTCCTTTCTCTATCAGGTTTCAAGTTTGTGAGACTTGGCCGCCTTTGTCTTTATAATATTCTAGTGTTATGCTTATCTCACATGCATGCAGGATGATGGTTATGATATGTGCTTATGTGGCACCACTCTTTTATTTAATAATGGCAAGTATTCTTTTGTTATCATATTATTTCAATTCCTTTTCTCTTGATACCTATTTGGGGTAGTCCTTATCATTTATATGGGAAGACTTTTATATTTGATGTCCTTTATTCCATATATTGCTCAATTTCCTATTTAGTATGCACATACCAGCTTTTGCTGATGTCTCATGTTGTTTCTTTCTTTTGTGGGGTATGCTTCCAACCCCAGGTTAGATCAAGGAGTATATAGCTTTTGGCTTGGACCTAGCTCTTGGAGATTTTGCTTTGGAGACAAGATTTGAAGTAGTTTGGACTTCCCTCTATCTAGATCCTATTTTGTATGTTGATGTAACCCTAAATGGGAGAATCTGATGTATTTTTGTAAACCTTTATGAAATTGAATACAGTCAGTTATTATTTTTATTCCGCTACTTTCCAATGAGTTTTGATTATCATATTTTAGTAAAGGGGTGATTTCACTCACCTCCTTACAACTACTATATACTTACTTATGTCGTTCATCTCTCTTTTGGTTTCTATCATGGACTTGACTTCATTTTTTGTAATCATTATATCATGTACACTTAACTCTACCACTATTGCATATTCTGTAAGTTTAAGTGCATGTACTATTCTATTTTGATTGTGACTTAAAGTATATCGGTTCTCTTTCTCTAGTTTGCCATGTCTTGGTGTGTTTGTGTGGTGCTTGCAGTTGGATAAAACCAATCTTAGCTCTTCCACCCCTCTATTTTTGATATGAAAAGGGGGATAACAACTGTAAAGACCAAGTCTCTACCATTAAACATGATAAACAAATCCATCAAATGTGTGGCAGCGGAAGAAATAAAACTTGACTTAATTCAAAATGTATAAAGAGTACATTACAAAAATTTCCATAAAGGAAGTAAAACTTTATACAAAACATAGGATCTAGGTAGAGGAAGACTTAGACTAAGCCAATATTGTCTCCAAACAAAAAAACTTACTATATAAAAGAAACTATGATCATGCAAGCTATATGTTTCTTTTCTTCTTGTCCTATCCTTAGCCTTAGGTTCACCAAGCTTCCCTGCGCACTCTGATCTTAGACTGGATGGTTGGGGTCATCCAACAAGAGAAAGATAAAAGTATGTGTTATTCAAGAGAAATAGGACAATTAAATAATCTAAAGCATTGCAATATAAAAGATTCTCTACAATAAGATATTTCAAAAGAAATGAGGCAAGTATTTGAATAAGAGAGAGAAAACTGCCATAATCAATCACCACAATAATAATCACATAGCATGAATATATTAAGACACAAAGTCATCTCAATGTAGGGTGAGGCACCTACCGGACCTCACCAGTGGCAGGGGGACTAAAACCCCAATGCCTAAATAAAGTGGCAGGGGGACTAAAACCCCAGTGCCTAATATATAAAATGGCAAGGGGACTAAAACCCCAGTGGCCGACAGGAGGACTAAAACCTCAGTGCCCTATGGGTGGTTTGTACTCATGTACACTACATTGTCATTTGGCCTAAAATACATCATGCTTAATAGTCACTTGGCAGTAGTGAGAAAATATAAAAGTAACATTTGCATCATAGCATGTGGGAATAAAACCCAAGGAATAATCTCAATAAATGGATGAGCCAAACATTAGCCATAGCAAGATTTAAGAGTTACAATAAAATGAGCGACATAAGCAATAGAAGCATCTCATAAGTAAGGAGACAAATATAGGCAATCACAAGATCCATATAATTCAATTAGATGAGCCATAATGGTAACAAAAATATCAAATAAGTAAACGAGCCAAATAAAAGGTATTTTAGGAGGAGATCAAGGCTAGCACATAATGTTTGTAGGGTTGGATAAGACCCCACTAAAGGATAGGTAATTTGCACATATACATCACACATAGATCTCACATTCATCATAGATGTTCACATAAATAGGTTCCACATACTAAAATAGGATCCACACATAGGGGCCACATACATAAATAGGTATCACATACCTGTTTTAATTAATTACCATCACATTCACCAATCTGATTGTATCACCATTCCATATTTCTCTAGTTGCAAACATTACACATGTATTAGGTTACTTAAAGGTACTTTAAGTGTAAATGTCCATATTTATAAACCATAGATTAAAACTTTGGATTTTGGGTCTGGAAACAGGTCCAAACGATTCCTAATATTTTTCTACTCGAGAAAACATATTTATTTACCAAAAACAGAGTTAAAACACTATTATAATCATTTTATAACACTTTATACATTTAAATTGAAAATTGAATTAATTATCAGAGTTGGGATGCAAAACAGGATTCAAAAACTAGAAATTCAGATTCTACTCGAAAAATCCTTTCCAATGACTATTTATTTGTAATTTTTTGACAATTGAGCGATTTACTATGAATTAAACAAAATTGACCAATTAATTGCTAAATGGGTAAAAAAACAAGGTTTCAGATGACGAAACTGCCCCTGGCGAGTGGATCAGGAAAAGAGGGTGCGCAGGGGCAAAACGGTAAAAATCCACCTGAGGTTCTTCAAGCTTGGTCGCAGCCATGGCACCGAGGTGTATCTTGGGAACTTGGGTATTTTTGCGTTTCTCCGCCAAAATCATCGTGCAGGTACTCGAAACGAAGAGAATCGAAAGACGAACTCACCTAGCCAATACATTTCGATGCTCGAGCACTCTAGATCCGGGGAGAGGCACCGCAAGCACAGCTGGAAAAACTCCTCGTCGCCAGCTGCACACATGTTCTCGGACAAAATTGAGGGGATTGGTAGGTTGCTAGGTGGCCGACGCAACTGTGTGGGGAGTTATTTATAGGTGTGGAGGTGTCCTTTGGCCTAGCCGAGGTGGCCGTGAGAGGCCTTGGCCGACGCCCCTTGGCAAATTAGGCTACGCCACACCTCGCTGGATGAGTAATGGCTCAAACGAACCAGGAGGAGGAGACGAAGTGAACGGAGAAGAAATCTCGCAAAACGATCAAGTATCCGAGGAGATCGAAGTGGAGAAGGTGTGGCCTACTGTACACGTAACTGACGGAGCTTGAAGACGCGTTCTAGACCATTGGATCATGGCCGGGCTTAATGAGAACCGCTGGATCTGACTCCACGATAGACCTGCGCAGCCAAAGTACGCGTGACATGCATTTAAGCCAAACTTTGGCTTAAATGATGTGCATAACTATTATATCGATGACTATTATGTCACACTATATTAAAAACTTGCTAAATGCATTTGGAAGGTCAAATGAACTCCAAATGACCTAAAATTTTAACCCCAAGTTGATAATGACATATAGATTCATTCTATATAATTATATTTTCATTTCACCCAACTTTTGGCCTCCAATAATTATTTTGATTATTAAAGCATATATTAATATAATGCTTGGGCAAATAATTATGTGTTACTTTTATAAGCAACCCTTGGTTCCCAAATTCGAGATTTGGAGTCCAAGAGTCCTCCACTCACTAATAGCATGCATTTGCAAGTTTTATTAGCCCATATTAAGAGTGAGGTATGAAGGTGGGTTATTATTCACCATTTTAATTTACACTATATTAAAAGCGTATTAAATAGTTTTGAGGGGTCAAACCAACTCCAAAAGCCACAAAATTTGGATCATAGGTTCATATTAGCATTTAGAACGATGCCATGAAATTAGATTTTGTATTTATATCCAATAAGGCCCTTAATAAATATATTTCTCATTAAAGTGTCTATTAATATATTAAAATGAATGAATTATATGAAAAGATTTCTTTTTATGAAACATGTGAGTAAATTTCGAGATATTAAGAACATTAAGATTTCAATAATCATTTCTCAATTAAATAAAATATTTTCATGAATTAAAATCATATTTTGAGGAGAGAGAAACAATTAAGGTTAATGTTCTCATACATTAACTCAAAAACACATTATTACTAATATATTTACCCAAAAAGCTACAAATTAATATTTTCCACTTATTATCTCTCATAAGTGTACATTTTGCATATTAAGACCCCAATTATTACATTGTGTGGGTTATTTGTGCAAACACCCCTCCATTTATATAAATGAGGGGAAAAGGTAGTTTAAATCTTGAATTGTGCTCAAATTACACAAGGAGTCCAAAATGAATACAAAAGAAGGGAAATTTATGAAAAAGGTCCAAATAATAGAAGGCAAAGAAAAGCTCAAAAGTGGGTAAATTGCAGGAAAGACCCTGAGATTTAGTATGTTACAACACACCACCCCTTAAAGAGGATTTCATCCCCAAAATCACAACAAGAGGAAAGAGAGGGTGAGTGTGCAACTTCCCAACCTTAAACACTAGGTTATAACCCTTAATCTAGGGTGCAACACAAAATCTACATAAGTCAGGTGTTACATAGGTTTTCACAAAACCTATAGCCTTTTATCAAACTTAAATTAACATTTTTGCCTTATTAGCATAATCTCCAACATGAAGAGGTATCATATTTATTATACTAACACTTGTGCCACATTTTATTCAAAACAATTACATCTCAATATTATATCATGTGTATTTCCCTCATCAAGGGTTTTAAGCACAATTAGGGTTTACTAAGCCATTTCAACATTAATTAATGTATTAGGTCAAAAACTTTAATAACATGAATTCATTATCCATTATCCTCTTAAAACTATCATGTAGAATTTTCACAAATTATTTTGTAGAAAAAGTTAATATTATCCAACAAGTTATTAAGCCTATAATAATTCCAAATAATGTTCAGATTGAACATTTTCATATAATCTTTTATACTCATATTAATGACATCATTAATCATTTTCGTCCATTACACTTTGTATTATAAATTATACATATTTTAATACACATTAGGCATTTATGAATATTTATGTGAAAGCAATTATTCATTATCATGTTTGAGTCATTATACACATTTTAGTGAATAAGATGCAACACATTAAATATTAATGAATTAATTCATATATCAAGTTATGATGAGGTGTTCATTAGAGAACAAGGTGATATACCTTATATGTATTGCTAACTTTATGACTATAATCCATTTATATGCATTAAGGTATATTATGTGATGATGACACCTAATGTCACTAATGTATCATGAAAGGCATTAAGGGTATCTATATGTATATGTTGTTGATGGAGTTTTAATTTGCAACACCACTAAAAATCCTAGAGATGATGAGTCTCTAAGTTTAGCCTTGCTAGTACTATGGTGAAGACTCCACCCACATGTGCTAAGACATGTGGAAGTCTTATCGTAGTATAGTTAAGGGTCGAATCCTCGGGACAACGGTCTTGACGAAGTCAAGATGGAAAACGTTTAGCTTTTACTTAACAACTTAAAGATTGATATTTAGATCGAAGGTTTGATTTGGTTGTTTTAAACTAAGCACAAAGAAAGTAAAGCAAGAAAGTAAATAAAGCAAGTAAATCTTAAAAGTTAACAAATGATGATGAATCACTGGGGTTAAGCAGGTATTTACCACCGCTACGCACGCATTGTATATGTACTAAGCAAGACTTATAAGCTAGATGCATGGATGTTTCCACAAGACCGATGCCTTATAAGACAAGAGCGATGCGTTGCATCCAAGGGTGTTCCACAAGACCGATGCCCACATAAGACAAGAGCGATGCATTGCACCCTTTGATGTTCCACAAGACCAATGCCCATATAAGAAAAGGGCAATGCATCTCATCCTTCAAGGGTTAAGTAACTCTAATACGGTACATCCTACGCGTCACTGAAGGGTGTAGTCTCCGAAAAGAGAATCTTACTCAACCTCATGAAACGTACATCTAAAACTAACAAGCGAGCGATAATTATCAAATCGAATAGCGTCTTTGTAGGCCTAGTTTCCGGTGAGGGATAACCTAGCTACGAGAAGTGCGGGAATAATGCAACGCCAGCCATCCCCGAACGAATGGTCACATGCTTTACATCATTCCCTTCGCAAAGTGTGTTCCTCGACTTACCAAAGGTCTCTTCCATACAGATGGGAGTGTGCCATATGATAGTGAGTTTACTCCACTCTTTGAGATACACTTCTAGACACCGAAACAGATGCGTGGTGGAAACACACACCAGAAACCAACACTAAATCGGTATTCAAGCCTCGATAGCGGTCGTAGACAAACCACAACGAAGGACAATAAATGCATACAAGAACGTGGCCATCATTCAAGCATGTGTGAAACGATTTAGTATTTAAAACGAAATGATAACATCTCTTTTTACAGTACATAAAACAAAACATGGGCAGCGGGGCTAGTCCCCGCGCCCCAGTGGATGGAACTACTCGCTCCTCATAGAGGGAGCAACAAAGAAGGAGGCAAGAAGAGATAGAAAGAACATCATCTCCACTAGGAGAGAAGGTTGAACCCTTGGTGGAGAGAGCAACGATCTCCACCCCTTGTAGCTTGCTTGATGACGGATCTTCTCCTCTCACCTTCCTTGTTGATGAGAGAGAGAGAGTAGCTTGCAATGGACGTGAGTCTCAGACCGGCAGCCTCGAGTGATGGATGGAGTTGTTCTGGTAGTAGAGAGGCAGCCTCTGGACGTCTGGACTCCTTTTCATGGACGGCCCTGAGATCTTATTTATAGGCTTTGAGTGAGATCCAAACGGTTTGGAGACCGTTTGGCGTCAAACGGTCTTGAGACCGTTTGGGCTCAAACGGTCTTGGGATCGTTTGGCGTCAAACGGTCTTGAGATCGTTTGGCGTCAAACGGTCTTGAGACCGTCTGGGCTCAAACGGTCTTGGGATCGTTTGGCGTCAAACGGTCTTGAGATCGTTTGGTGTCAAACGGTCTTGGGACCGTTTGAACTCCATGCGGTCTTGGGCCCGTTTGGCTTCATGCGGTCTCGGGACCGTTTGAACTCCATGCGGTCTTGGGACCGTTTGGCTTCATGCGGTCTCGGGACCGTTTGAACTCCATGCGGTCTTGGGACCGTTTGAACTCCATGCGGTCTTGGGACCGTTTGGCTTCATGCGGTCTCGGGACCGTTTGAACTCCATGCGGTCTTGGGACCGTTTGGCTTCATGCGGTCTCGGGACCGTTTGAACTCCATGCGGTCTTGGGACCGTTTGGCTTCATGCGGTCTCGGGACCGTTTGAACTCCATGCGGTCTTGGGACCGTTTGGCTTCATGCGGTCTCGGGACCGTTTGAACTCCATGCGGTCTTGGGACCGTTTGGCTTCATGCGGTCTCGGGGCCGTTTGAATTCCATGCGGTCTTGGGACCGTTTGGCTTCATGCGGTCTCGGGACCGTTTGAACTCCATGCGGTCTTGGGACCGTTTGGATCCACTCGACCCTTGGGCTGGTTTATTCTTTTGTTATTTTTTTGTGCTTTTTTCTGCAATTATAAAAGGAAAAGTTAGTTTGATGATGTATTTACAAAAAAGGGTAAAATTAGGTTTAAGTACAATATAAATGTAGAAAGAGTATGGAAAACTAAAGAAAAAGACTAAGATAAACTACTAAAATAGGAGGTTATCACCCCCCCTAACTTAGAGTCTAGCTTGTCCTCAAGTTAGATAGAGCTGAGACATGAAATGGCGCGGCGATCTTAATTAAAATTTCCCCATACTCTTGCTTCAATTCTTGACCTGAGTTCCCCAGGGGTCGTATTGAGGCTTATTGCATGCCTTGATCTTTTGGATTTCGAGAGTTGCCTGGATTTCAGGTTTTTCCATATCTCAAAGTTCGCCTTGGGACCACATTTATTTTGTGCATGCTGTTGACTCTAATCAACTTTATACCTCTCTGGAAACCTATTGGAAGCTAGAGAGGGTATGAGGGTTGGCTAAAGGCTTTGAAGTGTAACTCCCCTTCGAGTGGGGGAAGGGCTGTCTATGCTTTTTAGGATCTCACTACCGGACACGACACATCTGCCTTTATGAGGGCAGCTGAATGTACCGGCCGGGCAAGTCCTTTATTAGCCTTTTCATATACTTGGAACTTTTAGGGTTTCACTACCGGACGCGACGCATCTGCCTTTGTGAGGGCAGCGGAATGTGCCGGCCGGGTGAGCCCTTTATCAGTTCTTTATATAGGTCCTTATTCGTGGCACAACTCTCCTGATTTTATTCGTCTCTCTGGCTTTTATTCAAAAACTCACAGGCTTGGGTTTTGGGATGAGGATTTATTTTGGGCGGCCAAGCCTCTTTTATTTTGAAGAGAGGAAAGTTGTTCTTAAAGTTTTTCAGCATGCACTTATTTGGTTTGTGGTCCACTTGCAGATCTTTTTGACTTGGAATTTGCCTGATTTCCCTCTCATCCTTGAGATCTCGGCCTATTTCTGCCCTGATTTTGACCTATGGAGAGTCAGATAAAGATTTGGAGCGCAAATATAGGATCCATAGTGGATGGGGGTTGATAAATCGTCATTTGATGTCTACGTGCTAAATACTTGTAGAGACTAACATGATTCTAGAGTTAGTTGAGGTGATTAACAAGAATTTGTAAAAAGAATCTTGAAAGAATAAAAAGAATTTGTAAAACGAAAGAAATGTATGGAAAGTGTTTAGAGAAAAAGAAGGGAGTATAGAAGTTGATACCTAGCCCTTGTCTAATGTATCCCCCCCCTAACTTATCACACACTCTGTCCCCAGAGTGGCAAAGTGATAGGTTGAGAAAACATTAGAACAAGGGCTGTAGGTTAAGGTAGATTGTCGGTTGCCCCTGGAGAATGCAGAAGTGTAGATGCGAACTGCCCACGTAAGGCGTGGTAGTCCACGTCCGTCATTTCCTCCACTGGTCTTTGGAGAACGATTATAGTGTACATCCAGTAGAGGACGTGGAAGCCGCAGTCGTTGGATTGTCGTATTTGCTGGGGGCATTTATGGCAGAAGGCGGGGCGGCTGAAGTGCTCAGTGCTGTATGCCCTAGTGTGCTGACTCAGAAGTTCGATTAATTTCATAGCACACTCCTTTACCATTTCTTCTGTTGGCGTCTTGGGCGTTACGACGTATTGTCGTTGACGGGCATTGAACTGGCTGTCGGAGCTGTTGTATATTGTAGTTGTTCCGGTGTGGAGATTGGTTGCCAGAAGAAGCCAGTGCCCTTGATGTAGGATCGGTAGCATGATGAACTTCGGCGTTGTATGTTGAAGATATGCAGTCAATTGTTCTATTGTGCCGAAGTTTTTCAGTTTGAGTAGATCATCTTTCATGTACGGGGACGCCATATATGTGTCGGGATTGTGTTGGCCAATCTGAGATTGGTAAGCGGCCATGAGGCTGCAAGAAAGTTGTCCCTTATCTTGTAGAGTTTCTCGCAAAGAATCGGCCATTACGATAATGTCTTGAGACATGAAGACGATGCCGTCTTTTTCTGCGGAGAGTTTTGCCATGATTATGCGTATTTCAAGGTCGTTTAGACCCTTGCAGGAATCGCGATCGAAATCAGGAAAAGTTGGTGTAATTATGTACGCGGGGTCTTTCTTGCTGGTGTCTTCTGTGGGCAACTTGTTTTGTTCTGACTCTTCCAGAACTTGGCGGAAAGGTCGCCGCTGGCGACGTTGCACAGCTGAGTAAAGATACCGTGGAACATCATCTGGTGACATAGTCGGATCGTTGAAAAATCTTCTGTCACAGATGAGTTCCATGGCGTAGCGTCCTCGTAGCGAATGGAAGTCTTCAGCTGCCAAGTCTGTGAATGGGATTTCCTGGTTAAGCGCTTGAATATGTCTGATGGTGTAGAAGGCGCTGTCTCCGGATCCCGTGGTGGCTTGAACTGGAAGGTTAATGATTCTAAACCATGGTTGGCTCCAATCTTGGCGAAGAGAAGGGCGTACAGCCCAGATTACTTTAAGCAGCCGGAAGGGTATACACCGAGCTTCACCTGCTGCGTCTCCGATAAAGTTGATTATGCCGGATGGTAGCTCGGCGGTATTGAAGTTGTAGACTTTGGCGTCCCTTGCCGCGGTGTCCACTATCATAAAGAGCCAGTGTCCCGATACTTGGAAAGGCAGCGTGATATAGCGTGCCCGACGTGCTAATCCGACACGCAGCCGCTCAATCGACCTCGCCTGCAGGCTCTTGTGTAAAAGGCCGAGAGACAGTGCAGGTGAGGCGTTGAAGGCTGGTTGTATCCGTTTTTTACTTTTATATATTTCTATACAGTTGGCGAGGAGGACACGAAAAATTGACAGCGGCATCGTAGACCGGGGTCGGAGGATGCAACGAAAATCTTCGCGTGTCAACGTACGCCTGGTTTTTGTATTGATGTAAATTGTATCGTCCCCCGCTTTTGCATCGTCTACTATAGTGTTCAGGATGAAAATGTCCTGAGCATCTAAAGTAGAGATGGCTGTCCTGTCAAGATCATGCATTTTTTGTGGAAGAGGGGGGGGGGGGCGGGGGGAGGTTTTGTGGTGGAGGGGAGGCGGGTTGTGCGAAGGCTTCTTCATGGCCTGTGATATTGTCATCCTGGTCGGAGGTGGAGTCAAGATCTTCGTCTGTATCTAGACTCACTCGGTCCGCATCGTCCAGGTGAGGGGGAGAAGGTGTGGAGAAGGGAAGGGGAGTTTTTGGCGAGGTAGCGCTGGCTCCTTGTATGCACTGTTGGAGCTCAGCGAATGCTGCATCTTTGGCGGTTTCTCCCATTGACCCCATAGCGGAGTAATCAAAGAATTGGTCCCCATAAGAAATGTTGACGTTATCGTGCTGTGGGGACTTGGGGTGATAGTCACTTTCCTGGTGACCTTTATCGGACCCTTTGTGGGAGGGTTCTGCAGCATTCCCTGGATCTTCGCCATCATCGTGCTTGTCTCCTGGAGGTGTGTCTTTATTGGAGTCAGCAGATGAATCGGAGTCTTCTTCTTCTTCATCATCATTGTCATTGTCAGTCGCAGCTTCGTCTGTTTTCTTCTTATTGGACGGCTTTTTGCACCGCCGGTGAGTGGCATGTAGCTCATCGAAAGCCACTTGCAGATGCTCGTGTTTTTCGAGCAATGCGTCGTGGCCTTCTTTGAGATCTGTATATCTGTCCTCGGCGGAGAGGAGGCGTGCAGTTAGATCTGTGACTTGGGCGCGTAGTTGTTGTATTTCATTAATGGTAGCCTCCTCTTGATGATGGTGGAGCTGCGTAATTTCTTCGTCGATGGTAGCCATGCGCGAGCTTAGCTTGTCTTGGTTTTGCGCGAGCGTGCGGAGATTCTCTTGCAGAGGGTGAGTCTGGGTCGAGATCTCGTCGACTTTTCTCGTCGTAGCTTCTTGCTGACGCGTTGCCCCAAGGATCAGGTCCGGCAGGTTGTTGGTGTGGCTGTTGATATGTTCAACTTGCCTAGCCACTTCATCCTGTCGTTGCTGAATACCTTGCAGGACGACAGGAAGAGCTTGATGTTGATTGTCGATCCTGGTTACCTGTTTAGTTAAATCCTGTACACAAGAAAAAATGGAATGTAATAAGTTAGAAGGGTCGGCGAGGAGGTGTCGGACAGCGTCAAATTGACGGCCGAATTCTTCACCGATGTTAGTAAAGGGGGCCCCAGAGGCGGAAGGGTGATGTGGCTGGGGCCTATGTGGGATGGTGGTAGAGTCTTGCGGGAAAGACACTGATGAAGGCCCGAACTGTGTAGTGACTGTTGATGAGGTCACCAGCGGTGTCGGGGTGGTGGCGGATGTGAAGAGTGGTGGAATTGATGATGAAGGGGTGGGGATGGTGAAGTCGGGCATGGAGGTGAAGAAAGGTAAGCCCGATGTTGGGGTGGGTGAAAAAGTGGATGTGAATGCTGATGTGGAAGCGGAGGCGAAGGTGGTGAAATCAGGCATGGAGGTGGGGAAAGGGAAGCCTGATGTTAGGGAGGGTGGAAAGGTGGATGTGAATGCTGGCGTGGAGGTGGAGGTGGAGGGGAAGGCGGTGGTGGGAGCAGAGGAGAGCTGCTCGTGTAGACTCTGGATGAAAGAGTCAAGGGAGGATGTTGTGATAATTTCATCGTTGAGATGCTCAACCTCCGGGTTGGGGTGGGATGTTGGCGTCTCCGACAGCTGCTTGGCCTGTAATGACCTTCTAGAGAGCCGTTTGACAGGGATCTTTGTAAGTCGTGCTGTAATACTCATCTCGGTTGGACCCGCAGTTTTTTCTTTCTCGGCGGGTTTGACCGAAGCCAGCAACTTAGTAAGCTCGTCGTCAGAAAACAAGAGCTGTGTCATGTCATAGTGTGCTAGCTCTGGTAGCGGAAGGAGGATTCTTGAAGATTTAACCATCGGGCAGAATACGTAGTGTATTTTCCCGTCCTTTTCTTTGATTATGAACGAGTTTTTCAGAGATTGCTCGTTCGTAAGGATGTCGCCCTTGATTAGCGTGCATTTGGGTAGTAGCCTGTCCATCTTAAGGAATTTTATAATGGAAGTGACATGGCCCCCCAAGCAGATCTCTTTCCCTATTAGGGCAGCAGAAAATTTCTGGACCATCAATCGTCCAATGTTTATTGGCCTGTCGTTGAGGATAGACCAGAGGACAAAGAGGTCAGATATTGTGACGTTTCCTCCTTCCGATCTTGGAAAAAGCGCGCCAGATAGGATTTTGTGCAAAGTGCACACAAATCCGGAATGTATGTTGGACGCTTTACAGGTTTTTGCGTCGTAGATGGGAAGTCCGGTTAAGCTTTTCCAGAATGTATGGCGGTCGAATTCTGGGTGATCGGTTCCCACTAGCTTGGCCTTTTGTTGCTGCTCCGTGTTGTCGATGAACATAGAATTCAGCATATTTTCTGTCAGGACGACATTGCTACCAAAGATCTGGGTGACAATTCTTCTGTCACCCCCATCCCGTGACCTATCAGTGATGTCAACGGGCTCCTTTCTTAGAAAGGAGAAGAATTCCGCCGTAGGTTCAAAGTATGATACTTCAGGTAATGAGCACAACCTGGCGAGGCTGGCTTTCTTTAGTACGCTGAAGATGCGGTCTTGAATTCCCATTTTGACTAGTATGCTGGAGCAAACATACTTAGTCGGTTTGAGGGTTTTGTCGATGGAGATGGAAGATTGAATGAATAGGTTTTGTGGAGGTGGAATTGGAGCAGTAATGGGAATGAAAGTGGTAGGGATGGTAGCTGCAGGGGTGATGATGGTAGCAGCGTATGTGGATGGTTTAGCGAAGGGTTGGTCCATGGCGGATGAAGGGTGGACCTGTTTTCTTGCTCTTTTTGGAGGCTGCCCAGATGCAGCCTTTGCAGCCTTGCGTTTTCCCTCTGTCTCTTGGGCAGAGGAGTCTTCATCGGGGTTCGGTATGTAATCCGAACCTTCGTCGTCGTCCGAGGAAATGTGTTCAATGTCTTCTTCAGGAGCCTCACCCAAGCATTGGGTAAGGCGGGTTATTTCGCATAGGACGTCAATGATCTTGATTTTTGGAGGGGCAACTCCAGTGGTGTTGTAGGTGTCCCTGATTTGCACGAGCTTTTCTCGCTCCTCCATCATCTGCTCCCTTGTCAGAGCAGGGGCAGATCCGGAAGTCTTGTTTGATGCCATTTCTGAAAAAGATACAAGTTTCTTAGTTAGAAAAGAGGATTGAAACGATTTAGATTAAGAAACAATTTAGAAGTTTCTTAGCTTCAGGACCGTTTGATTCCAAATGGTTTCAAGACCATTTGGTCTCAAACGGTTTCAAGACCGTTTGGTCTCAAACGGTTTCAAGACCGTTTGGTCTCAAACGGTTTCAAGACCGTTTGGTCTCAAACGGTTTCAAGTCCGTTTGGTCTCAAACGGTTTCAAGACCGTTTGGTCTCAAACGGTTTCAAGACCGTTTGGTCTCAAACGGTTTCAAGACCGTTTGGTCTCAAACGGTTTCAAGACCGTTTGGTCTCAAACGGTTTCAAGACCGTTTGGTCTCAAACGGTTTCAAGACCGCTTGGTAAACCGTTTGGAAAACGAAGAGTCGCAGGTTGCCGGCGCAGGGGAAGGCGAAACGACGCGAAGGTGAGCGCGCCAGCGACCTCGATGATGACGAAGACGATAGGAAAAATGGTGACGGCGATGGAAGCGGCGGAGGAATCGGAGTAGCGACGGTGATAGCGGAGAAAGAGACGTTGCGCGATGGTCGAGGAGACGGTGACTGGTTCAGTGGTGGTAGCGACACAATGGCGCGGTGACGAAGGCGACAGAGGGGTCGGAGAACTTCGTTCGACGACGGCTGCGATGGCGGTGCAGGAAACGTCGGCGTGAGCGGCGTGTTTGGAGTCGCCGGACTACCTTGCAGAAGAAGGTCGAACGAACGGGTGAGCGGCTAGGGCGAATGCAACAGTAGCAGGAAGAAGACTCTTCGCACAAACGCTCTGGAGAATTCGAAGATTCGAAGAGAGAAAGATGGAGTAGGGATGGTATATATATATAGTGATTGGTTGGTGGTCTATCGTATTCCAAACGGTTTTGAAGACCGCTTGGTCCCAATCGGTCTCAAGGTCGTTTAGTCCCAAACGGTTTCAGGACCGTTTGGTCCCAAACGGTTTGAGGACCGTTTGGTCCAAAACGGTTTCAAGACCGTTTGGTCTCAAACGGTTTCAAGACCGTTTGGTCTCAAACGGTTTCAAGACCGTTTGGTCTCAAACGGTTTCAAGACCGTTTGGTCTCAAACGGTTTCAAGACCGTTTGGTCTCAAACGGTTTCAAGATCGTTTGGTCTCAAACGGTTTCAAGACCGTTTGGTCCAAAACGGTTTGAGGACCGTTTGGTCCCAAACGGTTTCGAGACCGTTTGGTCCCAGACGGGTTTAAGACCGTTTGGAGGTAACAAATGGGTTTATATATTTTTGTGTTTTTGAGTATATATATATATTTGTGTTTTTTTTTTGGTTTATGGATTTTTATTTTGTTTGTTTTATATATTGTTTTTGTAGTTTTTATTATGTAGATTTTTTTGTATTTTTTTTTAGATTTAGTAACAAAAGAACTTAAAGAAAGCAAAACAAAATTAAGAGAGAATAAAACTAGAAAAAAGAGAAATTGATGTTCAGGTCTTGGGATGCCTCCCAAGAAGCGCCTTGGTTTTATGTCGCTGGCTCGACGAAGCTAAGACTTGTTATACTGCTGGCATATTTAATTGCTGATCTTTGTTCAACCCATGTTTCGGATTTAATTCGGGTTGTCCAGCGAAAGTGCCAGCCGAAGGCTTCAATTGTGCAGCAATCTGTGCAAGCTATGTTTCAACTGCCTTTTGTTGGGCTTGTTGGTTGGCCAGCATGGTTTGCTGAGATTGCAGCATCTGTCTTATTGAAGATAGCTCATCTTCCGGCTGCGTGGTAATATTCTTCTGAGAATTTTGTTGTTGGTATTGTTGAACGTGCAATTGTGGGTGAAGCGGGGGGTGAGTGTACTGGTAGTAGGCTGACTGATTTCTAGGGTAGTTAACCCTAGGGAAGTTGTTTCTTGGATTCCCTTGATTGTTTGATAGCCCAGGAGGCAACCTACTGTCAAATCCCCCTTGAGTCTGGTGTTGCGGGTTTGCAGTCCCAGAAGGGTTCCCATACTGGAATCCAGGATGGTTCCTTGGTTGACTGGGATTATAGTAGACTTGCCCGGGAATAGTATGGATAGAGTTGACTTGCTCCGGAGTCTGATCTTCAATCTGATTAGTGATGGCCTCATAGGGTTGTGGTGGTGGATGAAGATCCATCATCACACTATAGAGCATTCCGCAGGATAAGGTCGGATGATCTGATGCATGACAAGCTTCACAGGAACCTGTGACAGCTTTGACTTGATGCAGCTGCGGGGTTTGTTTCTTGTTGAATTCCCCTAGA
Organism: Alisma plantago-aquatica; assembly: GCA_963693085.1. Taxonomy (NCBI): domain Eukaryota; kingdom Viridiplantae; phylum Streptophyta; class Magnoliopsida; order Alismatales; family Alismataceae; genus Alisma; species Alisma plantago-aquatica. The sequence goes on from OY856410.1 coordinate 573,867,452, forward strand.
GATGATTCAAGGGTTTGCTGTTTATGGGCGATTGCTTTCAGAGCCTCTGCTATTGACTTTAATTCCGTGGATTCCTCAGCTTTAAAGACTTTGAGGACGCCTTTTCCGGCTGTTCGCCCCCAGTTGGACTGGTTTTCAGCCCCTAAAGTGACGATCTTCCAGGCGTCTTCATAGTTTTTCCTCATGAAATTTCCTCCAGATGAGGAATCTAGGAACTGTTTAATGTCATCATTTACCCCCCGATAAAAAGTCTCAATCAGTTGATTTTGCGAAATCCCATGATGAGGGCATTTTCGAAGAAGTTCTTTGAATCTTTCCCATGCCTCGGAGAGGGTCTCTCCAGGAAGTTGAGAGAAATGGTTGATCTGCCCTCTGATTTCGTAAGTAAGCGAGGGTGGAAAAAACTTCTCCAGGAATTTCTCCTCTAGAGGGGCCCAGGTGGTAATAATGGGTTCTCTATCCAATGAATTATACCAACTTAAGGCCCTTCCAGATAGAGTGAAATGAAACAGATGGAGCATTATTGCGTCGAAAGCGATGCCAGCTTGTGGGACCAGTCGGCATAATGCCTTAAACCGTTTCAGGTGGTCCATGCAGTCGTCTCCAGAACTTCCAGAGAAAGAAATCCCTTGCATAATCTGAATCCATTGGGTCCGGATCTCGAAGTGTGGGATGTTAATGATCGGAGGCCGGACCGGATGGTTATCTTCGTAATTCTTCGGGACGGCGTAATCCCGAAGTTGCTTGTTTCTTAACGCGAGTTGAGCAGCAGCTTGCTCTGCTTGGATGCGTGCCTGTACTTCAGCTCGGATCTCAGCTTGCACCTGAGCACCAGTGTCAGCAATGAGTTGTGCTCGTTGTGCTGCTATGGCTGCGTTGACTCTTTCTGCAACAAGGCGTTGCTCTTCGGCCATCTGTCTGGCTCTTTGGCGGTTTAATCTATTCCTTCGGTGAAAACTTCTTTCTACCTCAGAATCGTATTCTGGTTCAGGGGAGAATCCGATGCTATGCGGGGGTTGCATACACGTTTTCTACCTGAGTAGAAGGAAAATCTCAAGTTTAGGAAAGATGGAAGGAAACGAAAAAGATCACGAAATATTGGATTGGTTATTACGAAAAAGGTGTAAAATCCTAATCAACCAAGAGATTGGTAAGTGAAAGCTAAAAAGTTCCGTTATCCCCGGCAACGGCGCCAATTTTTGATGGAGTTTTAATTTGCAACACCACTAAAAATCCTAGAGATGATGAGTCTCTAAGTTTAGCCTTGCTAGTACTATGGTGAAGACTCCACCCACATGTGCTAAGACATGTGGAAGTCTTATCGTAGTATAGTTAAGGGTCGAATCCTCGGGACAACGGTCTTGACGAAGTCAAGATGGAAAACGTTTAGCTTTTACTTAACAACTTAAAGATTGATATTTAGATCGAAGGTTTGATTTGGTTGTTTTAAACTAAGCACAAAGAAAGTAAAGCAAGAAAGTAAATAAAGCAAGTAAATCTTAAAAGTTAACAAATGATGATGAATCACTGGGGTTAAGCAGGTATTTACCACCGCTACGCACGCATTGTATATGTACTAAGCAAGACTTATAAGCTAGATGCATGGATGTTTCCACAAGACCGATGCCTTATAAGACAAGAGCGATGCGTTGCATCCAAGGGTGTTCCACAAGACCGATGCCCACATAAGACAAGAGCGATGCATTGCACCCTTTGATGTTCCACAAGACCAATGCCCATATAAGAAAAGGGCAATGCATCTCATCCTTCAAGGGTTAAGTAACTCTAATACGGTACATCCTACGTGTCACTGAAGGGTGTAGTCTCCGAAAAGAGAATCTTACTCAACCTCATGAAACGTACATCTAAAACTAACAAGCGAGCGATAATTATCAAATCGAATAGCGTCTTTGTAGGCCTAGTTTCCGGTGAGGGATAACCTAGCTACGAGAAGTGCGGGAATAATGCAACGCCAGCCATCCCCGAACGAATGGTCACATGCTTTACATCATTCCCTTCGCAAAGTGTGTTCCTCGACTTACCAAAGGTCTCTTCCATACAGATGGGAGTGTGCCATATGATAGTGAGTTTACTCCACTCTTTGAGATACACTTCTAGACACCGAAACGGATGCGTGGTGGAAACACACACCAGAAACCAACACTAAATCGGTATTCAAGCCTCGATAGCGGTCGTAGACAAACCACAACGAAGGACAATAAATGCATACAAGAACGTGGCCATCATTCAAGCATGTGTGAAACGATTTAGTATTTAAAACGAAATGATAACATCTCTTTTTACAGTACATAAAACAAAACATGGGCAGCGGGGCTAGTCCCCGCGCCCCAGTGGATGGAACTACTCGCTCCTCATAGAGGGAGCAACAAAGAAGGAGGCAAGAAGAGATAGAAAGAACATCATCTCCACTAGGAGAGAAGGTTGAACCCTTGGTGGAGAGAGCAACGATCTCCACCCCTTGTAGCTTGCTTGATGACGGATCTTCTCCTCTCACCTTCCTTGTTGATGAGAGAGAGAGAGAGTAGCTTGCAATGGACGTGAGTCTCAGACCGGCAGCCTCGAGTGATGGATGGAGTTGTTCTGGTAGTAGAGAGGCAGCCTCTGGACGTCTGGACTCCTTTTCATGGACGGCCCTGAGATCTTATTTATAGGCTTTGAGTGAGATCCAAACGGTTTGGAGACCGTTTGGCGTCAAACGGTCTTGAGACCGTTTGGGCTCAAACGGTCTTGGGATCGTTTGGCGTCAAACGGTCTTGAGATCGTTTGGCGTCAAACGGTCTTGAGACCGTCTGGGCTCAAACGGTCTTGGGATCGTTTGGCGTCAAACGGTCTTGAGATCGTTTGGCGTCAAACGGTCTTGGGACCGTTTGAACTCCATGCGGTCTTGGGCCCGTTTGGCTTCATGCGGTCTCGGGACCGTTTGAACTCCATGCGGTCTTGGGACCGTTTGGCTTCATGCGGTCTCGGGACCGTTTGAACTCCATGCGGTCTTGGGACCGTTTGAACTCCATGCGGTCTTGGGACCGTTTGGCTTCATGCGGTCTCGGGACCGTTTGAACTCCATGCGGTCTTGGGACCGTTTGGCTTCATGCGGTCTCGGGACCGTTTGAACTCCATGCGGTCTTGGGACCGTTTGGCTTCATGCGGTCTCGGGACCGTTTGAACTCCATGCGGTCTTGGGACCGTTTGGCTTCATGCGGTCTCGGGGCCGTTTGAATTCCATGCGGTCTTGGGACCGTTTGGCTTCATGCGGTCTCGGGACCGTTTGAACTCCATGCGGTCTTGGGACCGTTTGGATCCACTCGACCCTTGGGCTGGTTTATTCTTTTGTTATTTTTTTGTGCTTTTTTCTGCAATTATAAAAGGAAAAGTTAGTTTGATGATGTATTTACAAAAAAGGGTAAAATTAGGTTTAAGTACAATATAAATGTAGAAAGAGTATGGAAAACTAAAGAAAAAGACTAAGATAAACTACTAAAATAGGAGGTTATCAGTTGTCAAGGCTATATGATTACATATTAGGGTTTAGGTCAACATGATCATTGCATGTTAAAGCATCCTTAGGGTGTATTATCTATACACATTTTACCATTAGGGTGGCATAGTCAACGTTATGTATATTCACAATTAGTAATGAGTAACCCATTATCATGTAAATCAAGAATATGTGAAGGTTCAAGCTTATGAATTATCTCTATATGACCTACTACATATTCATGTGTGTATAAACAAACAAGTTGAATTACAAGTATAGTGTTTGGTAAATTTCTTGTTCACATAAGTTATTATGTACATATGTCCACATAGATAGGGTTTCTAACTCTATAGGTATTTGATTTTTCTTTTAATTGGGATTCCATCCCCCTAAAAAGGGATTTCGTCCTCGAAATCAGATTTGCAAAACCAAATAGGGTACTAACACCATTAACCTCACTTAAAAAGGGTCAACTAAGTCAAACTAAGCTAAGGGTAAAAGGTACATAAAACTCAACACTATAAGTGTGGCAACACATCCTACTATCACACAGACAGTGAGGTGTTACGCGAAAATGTGCGGAAATCACCATAACCACAAATTATTAAAAACACGGGTTAATTAAAACCGATTGCGAAAAGCTGATAAACTGAGAAACTATTTCATTCCAGTCCACACCCTGCAAGAAAACATGTTATATAATCACATACAAGCTCTGATACGGGTCCACAGCTTAGAGTAGAAGCTATCTTATCATCACATGAGTTCATCACATGTTTATACACACATAAAGGCCCACATCCAGCCAACAACAGGATATACAAAGCATCAACGATTGTACATCGTGAAACAACATCAAAACACCTCCAAGGACCTAAGAGTACAGGGATGACTCTAGACTCTACTACAAAACATCCAAAATAGCAACATATCCACCGCTTGCCTTCTACTGCTCTTCTTGCTGCTCGGCTGCAACTCCGCGAACACCACCACGTCTAGCTCGACCACCTAAAAAGGGTGTAAACCAGCGGGGTGAGACAATCGAACATTGTCCCAGTGAGAAACATAACTCCCCGCCAAAACTACAAAACCTCAGAAAGATGATGCAGATAACTGATAAGAACATAACGAAAGCAGTTCTGGATAAAGCTGTTCATACTTAGCAGGCTTACCAGATGTATTCAAGCATTTATCCAACTATTTCTTCAGGGAACATGATTAACAAGGTAAGATCTATAAGGATTTACCGCATATAGGAAACATATAAGCAGCTGCAGGATATAACAAAGTTAACTACACAAACAAGGCCTCAACCAATGTTTCGTGTTTGTCTTAAGCACTAAATACTAAACGGCTGAATTACGTATTATTATGCCCTGAGGAAGTGAGCCGTACCGCTCAAATCCAACCTTCAGTTGCGAAACCCAAGCCGGTGCCATACAAGGTCAATGGAAGAGCCGGACTCCACGACCTCTCCGCCTCATGGTCAGTGCATGAGTACAACACAAGTAGGACCGCAGTCTCATGCTGAAGTGGTCTTAGCCACAGGGTCAGGCTACCCTCTACCTAGCCTGCCTCGGTACATGTCTCGGCGTTAGTGAAACTGAGCCACGAGCCTGTTCACCGTGCTCTGAGCCATGAACGCATTCATACTCCTCATATCACATATCCTGAGCCATGGGCCTGTTCACCATGCTCTTTATCACAATTGGGCTACGGGCCTGAATCCCCACCCTGGAGTCTACAATCGAAGTTGCACTCTTACCTCCTCACTTTAGGCTAGGAGAAACCTCGCATACTCAACAATATGCGCTCTGGGTTGACCCGCAGGAGAACCCATTTCACCATCACCAATTCCTGACGATGATGGATCTATGGCCAGGGCAACTACATGATATATTCCACTGTGATTAATTAGTATCTTTTATATGGATTGCGAGATTCAACCAAGTTTTATAACATGCCACTATAACAGGAAATAAACAACATAAAACCCAACATTAGGCTTTTATTATAATCACATCATCCTGATCCATCACAAGGATCCAACCTCACACGTTAACACTTGGCCTCTTGCCAATCACCTAGATCCATCCCAAGGATCATCACATGCCATGGGATCTCAATCCCTCATCACATAGTGCCACTGCCTTTCCAGGCTTACGTCATCATCATCATGGAATATGAATCACATTGTACCTGTCATCTTATTGTTTACATATATTATTCCTCATAGCCTTTTACTTGGCTATGCATCACCTGCATGGTTAGTACTTCTCAATAATCATCATGAATAACTTAGAAACTCATATTATCAATACAGGGTGACATTTATGATTAAGTGCTCTATCAATATACAGTGACATGAATGATTATATACTTTCTTACTCATGCCTCATCTTATGATCACATTCATGTGTGTGTGGCCATGTTAAGTTTAGATGAACAAGCTTTACCATATCGAATACTATCATGCAACGAGTCGCCATTGATTAACAAGAATATAGTCAACACATCGGCTTCCCATGACAAACAGAACCCTCACAAGAAGTTGTATCGGGCAACCAAACCTCACCCATTGCTCATCACACAATGACTGATACAAAGGCAGCCGACAACACTGCGTTACCACCCAGGCAACCAAGCGTGCAACAGATCAAAGCTGCGTCAGTGTCGCTCACAAGGGGGTGTCGGGCACCCAGCCCTATCGGGAAACGCCCGACACAAGACATGCTATCGGCCGACACAAGCCAAGGTGTCACCCGTCACAGGCTGCTCAACAACGCCTGTCACAAGGTGACTATCAGCCAAGGTCATCCCACAAAAGATAACATCCAAGGGAGACAACTTATCCATCATATCGTGCAACCAACTGAACATAGCCTAACAGCTGTCACAGGGTAAGATGGAAGGGGTGATGCCCGTCACATATCAAGAGATATCACCCATCACAATAGGCCTATCGCCCAAGAAGCTAGGTCAAGAGGGCTGTCGGGAAGCACCTCCCCAAACTCACAACAACCAAGGTTCCACTCACCCGATCATCATCTACCTCAACACAAAGGCACCCGAACCCTAGGAAGATGGCTCACCTCAATCAACTAAGAAAGAGGGGTCTTGCACATCATCTATCACCAAATGGGTCACAAGGAGAAACCCTAGAAAGAGTCACTACCGACCAAGCTCACCCTTCTAGTCCATGGTGAGAGGAGAGTATTGCCCAAACAACTAGAACACAAGCTCACCTCAATCGTCTAAGGGAAAGAGGGGTGTTTCTCATGATACTAGAAGCTCAAGCTCACTCCTCTAGACCAAGGGGAGAAAGGAGTATTGCTCACTAAGAACCCTAGATCATAAGGATCGACCAACAAGAAAACTTAAGCAAGAACTAAGCTATGAACATGTAAACAAGATCATAGAAGGAGATAATGTAGCTAGGGTTAGAAGTTATGTAACCCGCCTCAAGCAAGCTCCAAGCTCCTAGATCCAAGCACCACCAAGCAAGGAAGAAGGAGACTCCAAGGATCTTGGCCACCAAGCTTGCTCCTCCAAGGGGTATCGGCCACCAACTTGCAAAGGAGAAGGGGTGTCGTGCACCAAGGTGGAGAAGGAACCAAGGGACCAAAGGAACTCCTAGCAAAGGAAAGAAACCACCTATATAGAAGGAAAAGGAGGAAACAAGGTATAACCAAGCAAGGTGTCGCCTACCTAGGGACACTTGTCCTAGTGCATGAGACACCACTCTAGCAAGCTCATACACATGTCCAAGGTACGTACCAAGTGTCCACTATGGTGACACAAACGAGGTCAAAGCTAGGTCAAGGATCATGGGTGATACACTAGGGCGATACACCTCTTTCCATGGGCGAGACACTCCCTTCTTGGCCGATACACTTCCATCCAGGGTGACACAGGTGGGCGATATACCCCAAGGACGACACAAACCCTGGGCGTCACAAGCTCAGGCCGATACAACACCTCTTGCCCGACACAAGGCACAAAGAAGCTAAGGCAACATTCAACAAGGCTCAACAAGCTCAACTAGGCCCAAAAGAACTCAAGCAACGAACCCAAGCCTTCCTCTCTACACTAGAGGAAGCAAAGAGAGAGAGATACACCTCACAAAGTGACAAACTTGCCCACAAACCCTAGACTTGGGTTATTTGCAAGTAGAACCTCCAACTCTCAACAAAGCACAACCAAACCCTAATCACCACCAAAGGTGATTAGCAAGCACCAAAGCACCAAGGTTAAGCAGAACAAACAGGGTAAACCCTAAACGAAGGTCAGGGTGCTTACAATAAGGACTTACTAACCAAACTTCAGGGTGTAACATAGGGTACACTAAACCCTAAAGATAGGAGTATAAGGTATTTAAGGATGATTTTTGTGTAAGAGATCAAATCATCACTTATGGTTTTCCTAAGGTATTCAACAATTAGGCAACATGCCCAAAGATAGACTATTTCGAGCTGTCTGTATCAGATCAGGCCAGGCCAGGTCATATGAGCTCAGGAGTCCTCGTTACCAAGCTAGTGGGGCAGAGGAAAATATTGCCAGCCCCCAAGCTCTGACCCTTTGTAGACACCATCACTTCAACTTATTGCTCTAGTAGCTTCTCAATAGACAATTCACCAAAAAGTTGACAAATTTTATTTTTAATATGAAATTATTATGATCCTAAATGAAACTTTCATGATAGGTCAACTCTAAGGTGAAAAACTAACTAAAGGGAAACTATATATGATAAGGGTTCTATCTAGGAGACAATTTTGAATTAGTCAAGAATCTGACTACCTTGATGCTCTGATACCATGTTGTAAAGACCAAGTCTCTACCATTAAACATGATAAACAAATACATCAAATGTGTGGCAGCGGAAGAAATAAAACTTAACTTAATTCAAAATGTATAAAGAGTACATTACAAAAATTTCCATAAAGGAAGTACAACTTTATACAAAACATAGGATCTAGGTAGAGGAAGACTTAGACTAAGCCAATATTGTCTCCAAACAAAACAACTTAATATATAAAAGCAACTATGATCATGCAAGCTATATCTTCCTTTTCTTCTTGTCCTATCCTTAGCCTTAGGTTCACCAAGCTTCCCTGCACACTCTGATCCTAGCTTAGATGGTTGGGGCCATCCAGAAAGAGAAAGATAAAAGTATGTGTTATTCAAGAGAAATAGGACAATTAAATAATCTAAAGCTTTGCAATATAAAAGATTCTCTACAATAAGAGATTTCAAAAGAAATGAGGCAAGTATATGAATAAGAGAGAGAAAACTGCCATAATCAATCTCCACAATAATAATCACATAATATGAATATATTAAGACACAAAGTCATCTCAATGTAGGGTGAGGCACCTACCGGACCTCACCAGTGGCAGGGGGACTAAAACCCCAATGCCTAAATAAAGTGGCAGGGGGACTAAAACCCCAATGCCTAATATATAAAATGGCAGGGGGACTAAAACCCCAGTGCTCGACAGGAGGACTAAAACCTCAGTGCCCTATGGGTGGTTTGTACTCATGTACACTACATTGTCATTTGGCCTAAAATACAACATGCTTAATAGTCACTTGGCAGTAGTGAGAAAAATATAAAAGTAACATTTGCATCATAGCATGTGGGAATAAAACCCAAGGAATAATCTCAATAAATGGATGAGCCAAACATTGGCCATAGCAAGATTCAAGAGTTACAATAAAATGAGCGACATAAGCAATAAAAGCATCTCATAATTAAGGAGCCAAATATAGGCAATCACAAGATCCATATAATTCAATTAAATGAGACATAATCGTAACAAAAATATCAAATAAGTAAAGGGCCAAATAAAAGGTATTTTAGGAGGAGATCAAGGCAAGCACATAATGGTTGTAGGGTTGGATAAGACCCCACTAAAGGATAGGTAATTTGTACATATACATCCCACATAGATCTCACATTCATCATAGATGTTCACATAAATAGGTTCCACATACTAAAATAGGATCCACACACATAGGGGCCACATACATAAATAGGTGTCACATACCTATTTTAATTAATTACCATCACATTCACCAATCTGATTATATCACCATTCCATATTTCCCTAGTTGCAAACATTACACATGTATTAGGTTACTTAAAGGTACTTTAAGTGTAAAATGTCCATATTTATAAACCATAGATTAAAACTTTGGATTTTGGGTCTGGAAACAGGGCCAAACGATTCGTAATATTTTTCTACTCGAGAAAACATATTTATTTACCAAAAACAAAGTTAAAACACTATTATAATCATTTTATAACACTTTATACATTTAAATTGAGGTTTGAATGAATTATCTGAGTTGCGATCGAAAACAGGACTCAAAAACTAGAAATTCGGATTCTACTCGAATAAATCCTTTCCAACGACTATTTATTTGTATTTTTTCGATAATCGAGCGATTTACTACAAATTAAACAAAACTGACCAATTATTTGCTAAATGGGTCTAAAAAACAAGGTTTCGGATGACGAAACTGCCCCTGACGAGAGGATCAGGAAAAGAGGGCGCGCGGGGGAAAAACAGTAAAAAGCCACCCGAGCTTCTTCAAGCTCGGGCACAGCCATGGCGCCGAGGTGTATCTTGGGAACTTGGGCGTTTTTGCATTTCTCCACCAAAATCATCGTGCAGGTACTCGAAACGAAGAGCATCGAAAGATGAACTCACCTAGCCAATAAATTTTGACGTTCGAGCACTCTAGCTCTGGGGAGAGGCACAACAAGAACAGCTGGAAAAGCTCCTCGTCGCCGGCTACACACATGTTCTCAAACAAAATTGAGGGGATTGGTAGGTTGCTAGGTGGCCGACGCAACTGTGTGGGGAGTTATTTATAGGTGTGGAGGTGTCCTTTGGCCTAGCCGAGGTGGCCGTGAGAAGCCTTGGCTGACGCCCCTTGGCGTTTAGGCTACGCCGCACCTCGCTGGACGCGTAATGGCTCAAACGAACTGGGAGGAGGAGACGAAGTGAACGGAGAAGAAATCTCGCAAAACGATCAAGTATCCAAGGAGATCGAAGTGGAGAAGGTGCGGCCTACTGTATGAGAACCGCTGGATCTGAGTCCACAATGGACCTACGCGGCCAAAGCACGTGTGACATGCATTTAAGCCAAACTTTGGCTTAACTGATGTGCATAGCTATTATATCGATGGCTATTATGCCGCACTATATTAAAAACTTGTTAAATGCATTTGGAAGGTCATATGAACTCCAAATGACCTCAAAATTTAACCCCAGGTTGCTAATTATATTTTCATTTCACCCAACCTTTGGCCTCCAATAATTATTTTGATTATTAAAGCATATATTAATATAATGCTTGGGCAAATTATTATGTGTTGCTTTTATAAGCAACTCTTGGTTCCCAAATTCGAGATTTGGAGTCCAAGAGTCCTCCACTCACTAATAGCATGCATTTGCAAGTTTTGTTAGCCCATATTAAGAGTGAGGTATGAAGGTGGGTTATTATTCACCATTTTAATTTACACTATATTAAAAGCGTATGAAATAGTTTTGAGGGGTCAAACCAACTCCAAAAGCCACAAAATTCGGACCATAGGTTCATATTAGCATTTAGAACGATGCTATGAAATTAGATTTCGTATTTATATCCAATAAGTCCCTTAATAAATATATTGCTCATTAAAGTGTATATTAATATATTAGAATGAATGAATTATATGAAAAGACTTCTTTTTATGAAACATGTGAGTAAATTTAGAGATATTAAGCACAATAAGATTCCAATAATCATTTCTCAATTAAATAACATATTTTCATAAATTAAAATCATATTTTGAGGAGAGAGAAACAATTAAGGTTAATGTTCTCATACATTAACTCAAATACACATTATTACTAATATATTTATCCAAAAAGCCCCAAATTAATATTTTCCACTTATTATCTCTCATAAGTGTACATTTTGCATACTAAGACCCCAATTATTACATTGTGTGGGTTATTTGTGCAAACACCCCTCCATTTATATAAATGAGGGAAAAAGGTAGTTTAAATCTTGAATTGTGCTCAAATTGCACAAGGAGTCCAAAAAGAATATAAAAGAAGGGAAATTTATGAAAAAGGTCCAAATGGAATAGAAGGCAAAGAAAAACTCAAAAGTGGGTAAATTGCAGGAAAGACCATGAGATTTAATATGTTACAACAACTTGCTGCACATTGAAATTGATCTATATTTGGTTATCTTGGAAAATTGGCTGCAAAGAGCGTATATATGGATTGGTTGTCTTTTAGAAATAACTAACCATACATGTAAAGGTAAGCATGAATTAAGGGGGTGTGATTTCTATCATATATTCATGTATCCCCCTAAATCTCAAAGGTAAAATGTTTACATTTTCAATCCTTTTCAATATGTTTAGGAATAGTTTGTCAACTTTAAAAAAGGGGACAATGTTGACCTAATAGTTACACATTGTCCATATTTTGATGATGATTTAACCATAAATTCACGTGTATCCAATATGTTTATTTGAGATTAATTTTAGATATTAGGTACATCAAGAGGATGAAATTAGCAAACCCTAGTTTGCCAAAAAACAAATCAAATTCAACACAAATGCAAGAATTGAAGAATATATGATATCTCTATTAGAATCATGTTGTAAATCATTTGTGTTGAATCTATGACTTGTAGCAAAGTTTAATGGAAATTTAGAACTCTTAATTTGAATGTTTATACACTTTTGTGGTATTTATCTTAAGCCATCACATGCAACTTTGTTAATTGAGTTTCTCCCTTAGGTAACTCAAACGACAACCATTTTAGTCTTTTAACAAATTCCAGTATTGGCCGAGTTTATTCTGGTACAACTTGATCGACAACTAACATTGGCAAGGTCAATGCAACTGTGGGTTGAGTTTCTTATCAATTAGAAACTTGAATGACAACTGTCATTGGTGAGACAGTAAGCCTTGTCAGATGAGTAATCCAAAAGGTAACTCAATTGACAACACTATTATGGAAAGTGATAAAAATCATATCTAGACGTTTAGAGTGTTGCAAACTTCAAAAATAGATCATCTGCAAACCCTAGATATGTCTAGAATTTAATCTAAGTGTCTCTACTAGCTAGTAAGTGAAGTCAACTTAAAAGGGGCCCTTGGACTTCATTCAAAGTTTACCTTCTATTCTCCCTTTCTATAGTTGAGTGATTGTGCCTCCAAGAGCCCCTAATCTCCCTCAAGCTTTAATACTTCTCTACATCTAATCTTAGTGAGTTACGATCTTTGTTAGAGAGTTGTTCCATAGTGTTATTGTCAAATATCTCCACTCTACTTCCCAATTCTCTCTCAACTTGGTGATTTGAAGGTGACTTCCTTGAATAAGGAGGTGGTACTACTACATGAAATGCTTTTTACAATAGTTTATTTTTCCATTTTACAACATGTGTCAACCATTTTATTAGATCCTATGGTCTTATGGGGGTGGTTTACACAACATGAGTTACACATGTAGTAATACACATATTTTATACAAAATTGAAACATGTTGTCTTTCACTGGACACACCTGTTGCAATAGGGGTGCTTTCTATAACATGTGGTGTTCCTATTATAATGTATATATTTACTTAATAGTTGAAGCATGTTGTTTTTCACTAAACAAACCCGTTATAATAGGGGTGGTTTTCACAACATGTGGTGCACCTGTTGTAATATATATGTTTATACAATAGTTAAAGCATGTTGTCTTTCACGATGCACATCATTGTAATAGCGGTGTTTTTTACAACATGTGGTGCACTTGTTGTAATATATATATGTTTATAAACAATTGAAGTATGTTATCTTTTTGTTCACCAAAAAAAAGAAGTATGTTATCTTTCACTAGATATACCCTTTATAATAGGGGTGTGTTTCCCAGAGACAACAATTCTAATATGGGTGGTTTTAACAATATGCGTTGTTTGTTGTAATACCATACCTGTATAATATATCATTAACTATTGTATTTTATTAGATTTTTCCACTCCTATCAGACTGCTTTAATTGACCAATTAGCTATATTTGAATTATTTTATAATAAATATGGAATTATTCTTTTTAAATTTCATAAACAAGTACATAATTGAACATAATCTACACATAACGTTGTAGAAAGATTGCAACAAATTTTATAAATAATAAATTATCTTTAGAAAGATTCAATCATACCAAAAGTACTATTTTGCTACATAAACTAGTGAGTATACACTTACAGTCAAATTGAAAAATATCTATAAAAATTTCACACATTTTCATAGGATGAAGAGAAGATGTCACCCGCTCATGTTAGATAATTTTGTGTATACTCAAGAACACATCACCCACTCATTTTTGACCTCATCGATCTCTTCTTGGTTGAAGTAATGACCAATATACTTCAAATAATACTGTAATCATATGTCAAATATTCAACATATTGGGAATTATTCAATGTATTTAGAAGTTTGAACAAACTAAAAAAATACAATAAGTATCTTACATTTTCAAGAATATTTCTATTTCTTATCTCAGTGATGTATCTCATGAATTTCATCACATCATATCCACGATCTATACTATTGGCTGCTTTGAACACTGTATAAAATGAATACTAGATAAAAAAAATAAAATTATTAAAATTTATTAAAGAGATATGTATTTCAAATTGAAGTGACATAACATATTTAAAATGGAGTAACTTATAAACTACATAAATGATAAGATAGACACAAGTCAAAATTTTGACAACTAGAAGAAATGTTAGGAATATAAGCAATGTGAGTATAAACAATTTGTAGGAAGGATTGTCATCCTCAAAATGATTGTCTTCTAATAATCACAAAGACATAGTTAGATGAATGTGATTGAAGTGGATGGATTCCAATTACAATAGAATATAAGATAATATATTATAGCACAATAGAATATAAATGTAGGGTAAATCATTACTAGGTATGGAAGAGTATCAAATCTAAACAAATTCCCATTTTAAATTCTTCTTATATTTTATATCCCTCTTTTGATATAATCTATGAGCCCTATTCAAATTCAAAATAAAAAAACCCTCCACAAATTACTAAAAGTATATGGTAGTCTTAAAGCATGTGTTAGGTAATAAAATAATCTACAAAGAACTTGCAATTCTAGAAGATTTCTTATGTTCTCACATATATTTCCTTTCAATTTGGATCAAGATAGTAGAATCTAGCCCAAGTAGAGTGAGAATTGGTTTCTTTTGGAAAGAGATTAATTTTCAAGAAAAACATTTGTTTTCACAACAAATACTTTTCTTTCCAGACGATATATAAAACTAAAGTCCCTTAGTTTCCTTGGGCCATCCAATAAAGTAATATTTATTCTGATCTGAGACCAAGATTTTGGGAAAACTTGTGTATGACATTATCTCCACATCTCCAAACCTTCATAAATTACTCATTGGGATGCGTCATAGTTCATATATCATATGATGTCTCATGAACCATCTTGAAGGCGCACCACTAAGCCTATATGTTGCGGTTACTAAAGCATATCCCCATAAATAATTCATAATATTAGATAAAATCATCATTGATGGTATCATGCTCGATATGTTATGATTAATTCTTTCTAACATAATATTGTAGTATCCCAGGTGGACTAAACTACAACACAATGCCACAATCTATTTGAAGGGTGTCAAACTCTAGATTAGATATTTCACCATCATCATATCATAGTGCCTTAATATTGTTACCTACTTGAGTTTGTAATTCATCCATGAACTCATTGAACTTTTTAGTGGATCTTATTTGTGTTTCATAAGATACACATTCCATATCTACCGGAGTCACTAGTAATGTAATTAAGTACTAGTACCCACATCTAGCAATTTTAGTAGAATTTCCACGTACAATGGTATGTTTGAGTCCTAATATGTCACTCACTCTCTCACTGTTTCTAGTGAAAGTTTTTTTTTCATCTTGCCTAATAAACAAGGTTCACATGCCTTTATTGACACAAAACCAAATGAATTTAGATTAATATCTTTACAGGGTCAAGAAATGCTCTTCTCATTTATGTGCCCCAATGACAATGCCATAGATAAGTTTTGTTTAAGTCATTGCATTTTAGATTCATGGTATTTATGTTAAATACCCTTATCTCAAGATCCAACAAATATAGAAAATAAGACTTTGGGGAACCTCCATAAAAGATATCATCTCTACAAATAGGTATTTGACCATTCTTTGTCAGAAATTCATAAGAGTCCTTGTCCAAACACTATACATAATATTTCTATTTATGACTTGTAAATTATATCAATTCTTAACTGTGTTATAAGCCCAATGTGTAGAGATACAATAGGTTACTACTACTGCATCATCAACTCTTTATATAATAGAATTGTGTAGTTTCACCTTCCCCTTTAGTAAGGGTCTAGTACTTTTAAGATTCTATATGTTAAAGAAAATATGAGACTGACATCTAGTTTCTACTACCAATGATGTAGAAGTATATAACTTATCTCTATAACATATATACCAGAACCATACCTATCAATCTCCTAATTCTTCTTCTTTAGTTCCTATAGGTACAGAGGCAATTTCTTTTCAAATGTCTATCTTGATGACAACAATGGCAATTACCTTCCTTTCATACTCCTCCTTTAGCTTTAAGTACAAAAGATTTAGGCTTTTTGCTTGCTTTAGAACCTTTTTTAGCTTTTCATATGCCCTTGGGCTTTACCTTTTCTTTTTTGACCACTAACACAAAATTTGGCTTGCCTTTCTTCATCTAAGTCTCAACAGTTCTCAACATGTCGAGCAAATCTAAAAATGGTTATACAAAATTTTTCATGTTCCAGTTCATGAGAAACTACTTAGACTTTATAAACAACTTCAAGAATAAATTCATGTCCAACTCTTTACCTAAAGGAAATCCCAATATGCCTAGGATTTCCACACACTCAATCAAATTGAGTACATAGGTGTCAACTAGATAGCTTTCAGTCATCTTGCACTTAAACATGGTCTTGAAGACATCATATTGTTCTTGTCTTTCATACTCTGGAAACATATTCCACAGACAGGTAGCCATCTCTAGAGCATCCATGTTTTCATGTTGCTTCTGAATCTCATTATTCATTGAGCATAACATGAGGCAGTTGGTATTTGTAACATCATCATCATGCTCAAAATAAGCTCTCATTTTCTCCCTAGGTGCATTTTGAACGACTTCTTTTGGTATTGGAGTTTCTAGGACATACAAGTTACACTCATGAGTGAGATTTTTTTAATGTCTTATGGTAATCTAGACAATTATTCCCATTTGAGTTTTCTTTCTCAATGACTGATCAAGTGAGGTTGTTATTTGGGTTAGCCACTTGATATACAAGAAAATATTTGCATTAGTAAAATTTGATAGTAATTTAATAGATATTAATTTGGTCATTAATTAATCACTTTAACTATTTTGAACCAAAATAGTAGACCAATTAGTTGGAAGATTATGCTGAGTAATCTTCTTAGTGGGTCTAGATCCATATTTTAAGAAGTCATGATTCAAAGTTAATACTTCACCCACAAGCTAACTATTTAGGTAGGTAACATTTACTAATTACACCCTACAAAAATCATGGATGGATGGTTGCTCAACTCCTTTTCAATATTTCATCATAAGATGTACATGAAATCTTTATGCCTTTACAGACCTAACACTATTAATATCACCTAGTTAAGTCCAACCTAACAACCTCCATAACAAGATATAAGCTACTTTGGCAGACCCACATACTTATTATCACAACTCCCCAAGATAGACATCACAAATAAATTTGTCATGCACACACATAGTTGATCAATATTTCAATGTGTGTGACACAAAGATGGTATATTAAACCCAATATTTTATTGAGGGTTTCAATAAAAGATCTATATGTAT
Organism: Alisma plantago-aquatica; assembly: GCA_963693085.1. Lineage (NCBI taxonomy): Eukaryota > Viridiplantae > Streptophyta > Magnoliopsida > Alismatales > Alismataceae > Alisma > Alisma plantago-aquatica. The sequence continues at coordinate 573,884,896 of OY856410.1, forward strand.
TCAATCACTGTTACTTATACATTACTTATATGTATCGTGTACTATATACAACACCACAAGTGAGAAGACATGACATGGAAACTAGCACAACAACTTAATCCAACATGTATTCTGGACCAACAACCAAACATATCACATCATATGAACACCCTAATATTGCTTCCGCAAACTGTCTAGTCAACTAGATCTCAAGCTAGTCTATTGGTTGGATAACCTATTTGAGACACTCTTCGATTTGCGGTGTCATCTTTGCTTTTTCTTCGTAAAATACAGTCTAAGGACCTTGCTTGTTGATGTTTTTCTCTGACCATGTCCTCATCTCCACCATAGTTTCCCATTTATTTCATTACATCATCCTAATAAAACTATCTAAACTAAATTTATTTGAAGAATGTAGAAAAAGAGGCACGACTACATTTGATATAAACTTGGAAAATTATGGATCAAGCATCAAAAACCATAAATTACATGTTTTAGCCCATCAAGAATGTAACATATGACTCAAGCGCCATATCAACATTCACTAAAGAAAGTGATTTCAAAGGCATCACAATGGTTTTTGTAATATATTTTTGTATCATATCATACATGGTAATTGGTGATTATCATGGATACACATAACACAAGTCATCCAAAAACAAATATTACAGTACACAAGCCAAACCAATGAGGAACATGTATGATGCAATTCTGATACCACTTTTGGGTTTTCCATGAATGAGACATAGTGGAATTACAAAGCATTGAAATCCTTACGTGCTGAATCCTAATTATTGATGAGGCTAATGCGCCCCTAAACTTTTGATCTAATATTGAAATATAGAAGAAGTCCATCTAGACTGATCATGAAATTAGATAATCATGTCCCAAATTCAAATGTAAGTTTCCCTTAATTTGAATTAAGAGATTCAAGGTTCAACATGATGATTTGAGTGACTAACCATAAAAATGAGAATCCATGGAACCAAGCCCTAAGAGATAATCCAATTTTCAAATAAGAACTAAAAAACTCTAGTTAAGGACTTTGAGCAGTTTGTACCACTTTTGCACTATATATTGATTTTATATTTCTATTTTTTGTTTGGATTATTTGAATGCAAACATCACTTGCCCTTCAAGTTAAGGTACATGGGTTAAAATATAATTACTCTCTTTAATTATGTTTTTTTGATTTGTTGAGATTTTATGAATGTTGGATTAATTTGATGAATGTCATGAATGATTTTACTCCTTGTAAATATAAGGCCCTATGCGTATCACTAAGGAATAATAATGGAACCCAATAAGTGATACCTAGCAATGGAATTTTTTGAGAGAAACATACTCCCACGTTATAATGTATAATAATCACCTAGAGGGTTTTCCCAAAAACTAATATGAAGCGTGGTGAAAAAGTCTAATTGTAGGATACACACCGAAGAGCCTGATGACAAGACATACACTTTAGTATTCATTCATGGATCAATTATTGGTTCACCAAGTGAGATGAGATTTATGGGTTGAAATATAATGATAAATATTAAGTTTTTTTTTAATTGTAAATATATGATTCTTTTTTATTAGGTACGTCTTTACGCAAAAATTTTGGTTGCACTCACATGCTTAACATAATTATGTGTATCCGTGTTTTGTTTACTAGTGTTTTAGGATAAGAATGTTGACTTGAAGTTATGGGTCATCTTGCAAGAAAAAAAAGAAATAATGTTCAAAGAAAAAAAGAAGATTTTTATAATTTGAATTTACATTTTATAAACTTTAGTCCTTACCAAATTTAAGAATTTATGTAACTCCTTAGATGAGATCTTTTCTTCCCCACTCGTGTAATCAATAACTTGTTTAGAAGTTATTCATGATTATTAGTCATTTGTTAAAAACCTGGATCGTATAAGTATAGATACGGAACCTTGCCTTCCAGGTCCATCTTAAATTGGGATAATTTAGGAGGGGGTTGTTACATAATTGTCTTGTAGTTCATGTGTTTTAAGCAATATATGTTTTCTTGCAAGGGGAAGACCAGATATATAATTCCTCCTGACTGTCTTATATATAAAAAAGGAAGTGTGACAATACCAACAAGGTTTTACGATGATCAATGTTGGAATACATCTTAAAATTGACTTATCAGTATATTATACAATAATGAATTCAATTAGTCGAGAGAATACACATGTGATAAATAACAAAGAAAATTTTAGATATAGATGGCGAGTTCGACGTCCCAAGTGTTTTTTCTAAATTAAACATTTCATTCCTACCATGACTGTCGGAACTCAATAAATTTCACAATTCTATAACAAACAAGCAAACAATTTAAAATGTTAAAAATTAGATTAAACGATAAAGATGGTAAGAAATCAATTTGGAGCGATTATTGAGAAGAAGAAAAATTATTTGAAATTTTTAACTGACGGTTTTTTTTACCTATTTGCACAGTTTGTCCTAATCATATTAGGTTCAAATGGACTAAATCCCGTATGTCTCACACCGGCAAATTTCATTGCGGACTCTTCCAAAAATATGACAAAATTGTAATCTTATGCCAAATTTCAATTCTAACTCCAAAAAGTGCCTTCCTTGGGGCGCACGAAGGCCATTGTTAGACAAGTCAGATCAGTGCCAAATTTCTTTGGATAACACAGATGTGATGAGAGCATTTCTACCATATATTTTTTTGAATAATGATCCGTTACTTCTGTCTTCTCAGTTAGTGTTCGGTTGTGATATATCTGTCACAGGATGCTTGGAACAGGGAATCCAAACCCACACAGATGCTGATGCGTGTTAGGATACACTTAATTCAAACACAGACACACGAGAATATATTTATGTTTGCATGTTTTGAGCTATCGAGATGAGAATTGAACGGTAAATGTCGGTCCTAACGCAGGAGTGAACATACCCAAAGTCAAAACGAGCAGTCCATGTACACGCGACATGACGAGGACCATTCCCACCCTTCTCTCCACATCATTCTTCCGTACAGATGGCATTTTTTGGGTCTATTATTTAGTCCCCTGTCGAAGCTTACAGACAACGCTGAAATCTATATCCTTGGTACCTGGTTGGCGGCGCAGCTGGAGATCCAGTTGCACGCTCCCAAACCGGTTTGAGGAATTTTATTTTATAAAAGAGGATGTGTGATAATACCAACAAGGGTTTACGATGATCAATGTTGGAGTACATTTTAAAAGTGGACTTATATCATACAATAACGAGTTCAGTTAGTCGAGAGAACACACGGGTGATAAATAACAAAGACAATTTTAGATATAGATGGCGAGGTCGATCGTCCCAAGAGTTTTACCTAAATTAGACGATTTATTCCTACCATGACTATTGGAACTCAATAAATTTCAAAATTCTATACCACAACAAGGAAACAATTTGATCTGTTGAAAATTAGATTAAACGACAAAAACGATAACTAATCAATTTTGAGCCACGGTTGAGAAGAAGAAAAAGTCTTTGGAATTCTTAAGCAATCTGGGTTTGACCTATTTGCGCAGTTTT